>JARGCV010000005.1:270000-295000 GCA_034064705.1 Bothrops alternatus | reverse complement strand
TAATAAATGAATAAATTGCTGAATTATTTTTTTCTTTTTGGGCAAGTTTATCTAAATGGTTTTTCCAGAACTAACTCAAAGCAAAACTCAGTACATCAACGATTCAATTCTCCTTATCTTTGATTTGAATCGTGCTTCAGGTTTCAATATAGTTTTAAAATCATAATCTGGGTAATTTTAATATTTAAATTATTTTTTATTTATTTTTTTTAACTTGCAAGCCACCCAGTGTCGCCTTCTAGGGGTGATTGGTGGCATAAAAATTTAATAAACAAACAAACAAATGCATCCCTTGGAATTACATCAGAAAGATTTTCCCAGTCTGATCAAAAATTGTTACCCTTTCGGTAAGATTGGCAGTCAATGAATTTGATAGATGAGACAGACAGACAGATAGATAGATAGATAATAGGTAGGTAGGTAGGAAGGTAGGTAGGGTAGGTAGACAGAGAGACAGACAGACAGACAGACAGACACACAGACACACAGACACACAGACACTTTAGATGATTGATAGATAGATAGATAGATAGATAGATAGATAGATAGATAGATAGATAGATAGATAGATAGATAGATAGATAGAGATAGATAGATAGACAGATAGATACACAGACACACAGATGCTTTAGATGATTGATTGATTGATAGATAGATAGATAGATAGAAGATAGAAGATAGACAGATAGACAGATAGATAGATAGATAGATAGATAGAGATAGATAGATAGATAGATAGATAGACAGATAGACAGACAGACACACAGACACACAGATGCTTTAGATGATAGATAGATAGATAGACAGACAGACAGACAGACAGACAGACAGATAGGCAAGCAAACAGACAGACAGATGCCAATGAATTTGATAAATAAATAAATTCAAATCCAATTTTGTACCCTGCCCAAATCTCTCTTTTTTTTAATTCCGAGCTGACTTAAGCCTTGCTCCTTGCTGGAAAAGCAAGCAGCGGGTTCAAGAATAAAATTATAAAAAGGAAAAGCCATGGAAATTGGGTGAAAGACCTCCTTATGTCTACATCCGTTTCTATGGCTGCCCAAGGTTTTAAAACACGATTAGCCTTAACTTCAAGATAGTCTCCCCCCCTGTTATTTCTGAAATCTGCAGGGTGACATTTGGTGGAAACGTTGCTGAAGTTTGCAAAACATCAAAGGGGGAAAAAGTCAGTCTCGCATTCACTCATATTTCTGGAGATGGCGAGAAGTGAAAATTAGCGATCTGTAGTTTCTGTTTTGTTTTACCATAATCCACCCAAAATTAATCTCACCCACATTTCCTCACATTGCGTTCTAGAAGTTGTAAAATTGTTTTAGGCTTCATTCTTGTGTTTGGCAGATGAAAAGAGAGCAGGGTTTCTCTATGGGAACTTTAAGATGTCTGGATTTCAACTCCCTAACATATTATTATTATTATTATTATTATTATTATTATTAATAATAATAATAAAGTTGGAAGGGACCTTGGAGGTCATCTAGTCCAACCCCCTGCTCAGGCAGGAAACCCTATACCATTTCAGACAAATGGCTGTCCAGTCTCTTCTTAAAGACTTCCAGTGTTGGAGCATTCACAGCTTCTGGAGGCAGGTTGTTCCACTGGTTAATTGTTCTCACTGTCAGGAAGTTTCTCCTTAGTTCTAGGTTGCTTCTCTCTTTGATGAGTTTCCATCCGTCGCTTCTTGTCCTGCCTTCAGGCGCTTTGGAGAATAGCTTGACTCCCTCTTCTTTGGGGCAGCCCCCGAGATACTGGAACACTGCTATCCTGTCCCCCCTCATCCTTCTCTTCATTAAACTAGACATCCCCAATTCCAGCCACCATTCCTTATGTGTTTTAGCCTCCAGACCTCTAATCCTGTTTGTTGCTCTTCTCTGCACTCTTTCTAGAGTCTCAACATCTTTTTGACATCTTGGTGACCAAAACTGGATGCCGTATTCCAAGTGTGGCCTTACCAAGGCCTTGTAAAGTGGTATTAACACTTCACGTGATCTTGATTCTGTCCCTCTGTTGATGCAGCCCAGCACTGTGTTGGCTTTTTTGGCAACCATTTTGATTCAGGATCTCCTCTTGAGCCATCAGCTTTAGGCTCCCTTCCATACAGCGTGGCTGAGTCCTAATGCTGGGCTCCAAGCTCCCATACTTTGATTTTAATTTAATTTAAAAACAAACAAACAAACTCATTTTGCCAGCATTAAATGTTGTATTCAGGCGGAAGTTGATCTTAAATGCGCACCTTTTTTAAATTATTTTTTTAAATTTTATTCAGAAGATTAAAATACGAAATCCCAAAAAGAAAAAAAAATAAGAGATACAAAGCAAAACTAGACAAGAACGTTCAAAAAAGAAAAACATACGTATTAAAAAAAACAAAAGATAAAAACTCATATTAAACCCCCCTTAGTTTAAATGACTAATAATAACAGATGGGCACTTTTTAAAATTTATTTATTTTTATTATATTCAGAAGATTAAAATACAAAATACAAAAAAGAAAAAAATCAGAGAAATAAAGCAAAACTAGACAAGAACATTCAAAAAAGAAAAAATATGTATTAAAAAAGATAAGAACACATATTACCCCCCTTTGATTATTATTGTTGTTGTTGCTGCTGTTGTGTTGTGAATGCTCTAGCACTAGAAGTTTTTAAGAAGAGACTGGACAACCATTTGTCTGAAATGCTATAGGGTTCCTGCCTAATCAGGGGGTTGGACTAGATGACCTCCAAGGTCCCTTTAAGCTCAGCTCAGCTTAGCTCTTCTCTTCTCTTCTCTTCTCTTCTCTTCTATTCTATTCTATTCTATTCTATTCTATTCTATTCTATTCTATTCTATTCTTTCTCTATTCTATTCATTTTCTATATTCTATTCTATTCTATTCTATTCTATATTCTATATTCTATATTCTATTCTATTCTTTCTCTATTCTATTCATTTTCTATATTCTATTCTATATTCTATTCTATTCTTTCTCTATTCTATTCATTTTCTATATTTTATTTTATTCTATATTCTATATTCTATTCTATTCTATATTCTATATTCTATTCTATTCTTTCTCTATTCTATTCATTTTCTCTATTCTATTCTATTCTATATTCTATTAATTCTTATTCTATTCTATTCTATTCTATTCTATTCTATTCTATTCTATTCTATTCTATTCTATTCTATTCTATTCTATTCTCCCTTCCATTATCATCATCATCATCATCATCATCATCATTATTATTATTATTATTATTATTATTATTATTATTATTATTATTATTGTGATATGTTGGGTATCATCATCATCATCATCATTATTATTATTATTATTATTATTATTATTATTATTATTATTATTATTATTATTATAATAATAATATTCTAAATATTTCCACTGGGTTAAAAACAGCCATCTCTGGCACCTCCTGTATGAATCTATCTAAGCCAGAGGTTTGTGCAATAGGAATATTTTTCTGACCTGATAAATGGCACCGCGGAGTGAATGCAAGACTTTTTGCTGTGAAAATATGACACAGCAGTCTCTCCGTGTCCCTGTCTATTTCACCTTTATATTTTTTTTCTCCTCTCATTCAAGCTTCCCTCTAATTTTATTTTTTCCCGTTCAAGAGAAAGTTCAGCTTTTCACTTTTAACCATTCTCCACTGACGGAGGTGACTGGACCGGAGGCTGTAAGTAGCACGTGTGAATTTCTTGCCACTTTTAAGGCCTCGGGAATTTATCTGTTCCTGTGGTCCCCTTCCCCACTGTATGGCACAGATGCCCAGACACGATACAGATTGGGGGAGACCCGGCTCAAAACCAACAACTGTGAGAGGGAACTTGGAGTCCCGGTGGACGATCGCTTGACCCTGAGCCAGCCGTGTGCGGCAGCAGCCAAAAAGGCTAACACAATCCTGGGTTGCATCAACAGAGGCATAGAATGAAGATCACACGAAGGACTAGGACCGCTTTACAAAGCCCTAGTAAGGCCACACCTGGAATACGGCAGCCAGTTTTGGTCACCCTATCACAAAAAAGATGTGGAGAGTTTGGAAAAAAATCAGGGAAGAGTAACTAAGATGAGGCCTGGAGGCTAAAACATATGAAGGACGGCTGCGGGATTTGGGTCTGGCTGGTCTAAAGGAAAGAAGCAACGGTGGAGACAGGATAGCAGATATTCTGGTATCTGAGAGGCTCCCACAAAGAAGAGGAGGGTCATGTTGTTCACCAGAGCATCAGAGGGCAGGACGAGAAACAACGGTTTGAAACTAATCAAGGAGAGAAGCAACCTGGAATGAAGGAGAAACTTCCTGACAGTGAGAACAATTAAATAAGGAAAGAACTTGCCACCAGAAGTTGTGATTGCTCCATCATTGGAGGTTTTTAGGAAGAGACTAGACAGTCACTTGTCTGGAATGGTATAAGGTTTCCTGCCTGAACAGGGGGTTGGACTAGAAGACCTCCAGGATCCCTTCTATTCTATTCTATTCTATTCTATTCTATTCTATTCTATTCTATTCTATTCTATTCTATTCTATTCTATTCTATTCTATTCTATTCTATTCTATTCTATTCATTCTTTATTCTATTCTATTCTATTCCATTCCATATTCTATTCTATTCTATTCTATTCCATATATTCTATTCTATTCTATATTCCAAGCAACCTGGAATTAAGGAGAAATTTCCTGACAGTGAGGACAATCAACCAGTGGAACAGCTTGCCACCAGAAGTTGTGGGTGCCTCAACACTGGAGGTTTTTAAGAAGAGGCTAGACAGTCACTTGTCTGAGATGGTGTAAGTTCTCCTGCGTGAGCAGGGGGCTGGACTAGAAGACCTTCAACGTCCCTTCCAGCTTCTATTCTATTCTATTCTATTCTATTCTATTCTATTCTATTCTATTCTATTCTATTCTATTCAACGGAGAGAGAGGGAGGGAGGGAGGGAGGGGGGAGAGAGAGAGGGAGGGAGAGGGAGGGAGATGGAGGGAGTGAGAGAGATAGGAGAGGGAGGGAGAGAGGGAGGGGGAGAGAGGGAGAGAGAGAGGGAGGGGGAGAGAGAGGGAGGGAGAGAGAGAGGGAGGGAGGGAGGGAGAGAGATAGGAGAGAGAGGGGGGAGAGAAAGAGAGAGAACAAGCGTCACTTGACCTTTTTTCTTTATCTCCTCCCTAGTTAATGCTTCTAAATTTAGTTTGTGGTTAAGAATGTTTTTTACTTTTGTTTTGTTTTCAATGCAAAGGTCAGGCTGGGTGGAGGTTGGGAAGGAGGAAGGGAGGGGGCTACACCCCAGTTGGTTCACAAGCAGGCAGTTGGGGAGAGAGAGAGAGAGAGAGAGAGAGAGAGAGAGAGAGAGAGGAAGGAACAGTGAGGGTGAGATAGAAAGAAGGAAGGAAGGAAGGAAGGAAGGAAGGAAGGAAGGAAGAAAGAAAGAAAGGAAGGAAGGAAAGAAAGAAAGAAAGAAAGAAAGAAAGAAAGAAAGAAAGAAAGAAAGAAAGAAAGAAAGAAAGAAAGAAGACAGAGAAACAGACAGAAAGAAAGAAAAAAGAAAGAAAGAGGAAAGAACAGAACAGAACAGAACCAAACAGAAAAATAAAATCAATGACCTGAGATGAAACGAAACAAAAGAATGAAATGAAACAAAATAAATTCAAAACTAAAATAAATGAAACTGAAATCATGACATGAAATAAAAGAACTGAAATAGTTAAAATGAAGTAAAATAAAATAAATTCAAAAATAAAATAAAAGGAAATCGAAACCATGAAATAAAATGAAGTACATTAAAATAAATAAAATAAGGTAAATGAGAAGAGGAGAGAAGGCCACCTGATCAGTTTCCCGCCTGAGCAGGGAGTTGGACCAGATGACCTCCAAGGTCCCTTCCAACTTTATTATTATTACTATTATTATTATTATTATTATTATTATTATTATTATTATTATTATTATTATTATTATTATTATTATTATTATTATTATTATTATTAATTCTGCCTGGGAGATACTGGCCCAGAGATTGGGTGGGAGCCCCCCACCTCCCCAGCAGGTTGATGAACCTTTCCTCTATGATGGGGGAGCACCAACTCACACACACACACACACACACACACACACACACACACACACGGCCTCCCTCAAGCCCCCCCCCCCGTGCCTTGGACCACGCGATGGAGGCAGCCCTCGCCCCCCCCTGCACCTGCCCCAGATGCAAATCCAGCTGCAAGGCCAGCAGGACTGGGCTGTCCCCCCCCTCCTCCGGAGCCAAGGGCAGGGCGGGGGGGGTTTGCTGGGGCCGCCCAGTGATGGTTTGGCACTCAGAGCAGGACCCAGTTGTGAGTCAAACCGAGAGCGGCTTTGTGCAGCCACCACAAACGGGGAGGCAGGAAGAGAAACCCAGCGTGGCTGCACAGCATGCCTGGCTGGGCTTCGCGCTTGCAGCTTCTTGGGTGCCCGGGGGGAGGGAAGCCTGAAGTTCAACTGGTGCTGCTTCGAACTCCACCAGGGGTGGGGTGGGGGTGGGGGGGGACTGTGATTGTGTGTTGTGTGAGTGAAATAAATTACTTAGTTTTTATACTGTAAATTAGTAATTTTAATTGATTTTATGTTATGTTTTTTATACTTGTATTGTTGTTGTGAGCCGCCCTGAGCCTTGGGAGAAGGGCGGCATATAAGTTTAATAAATAATAATAATAATAATAATTTCCTGTTGCACCCCTCAAAAGCCCGGGGTGGGGGTGAGGGGTGAGGTGAGCAGGAGGCGTCTGGAACGGAATTTGGGGAGGCGGGGGCCGGCCAGGCACAGCAAAAGAGCTGGAAGGCACCTCGGAGGTCATCCAGCCCAACCCCCTGCTTATATTGGCATTTGGCATCTGGGCTGCCATCGCAAATGGCTAGAAAGCAGGTAGCAGTTCTGCAGCCAAGAGGGGAAAAGGTTACTTCGTTGCCCCCCACCCTTCCTTCCCACACAGCAAGTGCTGGAAAGAGGAGGAGGAGGGGTGTGTGGGTGTGTGTGGGGGGGGGAAGTCTTGCAGTTCTGATCACCATGGCTTGGCCTTCTCCGGGGGCCTGGAGGGGAGGGGTCCTGCCCTCGCCTTGCGTTGGAGGGGGGAGCCCAGGTGACCCTGAATTGCTTAGGAAAAGGGGGGGAGAAGTGCCTGGGCGGGTGAAGGAGGCCGTCCTTTGCGGGGTGTGTGTGTGTGTGTGTGTAATACACAGGGTCGTTTGATGGATATTTTGGAGCCCTTTGAGGCCCTCACAATATTGACCTGGGCCAAACTGGGACAGGAGGAAAGGAAACGTGGGATGAAGAAGACGAGAAGGGGAAACAAAAAAGGGGGGAGGGGAGGAAAGGAGAAAAGAAAGGAAAAAAGGGACGGAGGGGAGGGGAGAAGAAAGGAGAAAGGAAAAGAGAAAGGAAACGAAGAAGAAAGGAGAAAGGAAAGGGAAAAGGAAAGGAAAGGAAAGGAGAGGGAGATGGAAGGGAAGGAAGAGGGAAGGAAGAGGGAAAGGAAAGGAAGAGGGAAGGAAAAGGAGAGGGAAGAGAAGGGAAGGAAAGGGAGAGGAAAGGAAAGGAAAGGAAAAGCAGATGGAAGGAAGGAAGGAAGAAGGAGTGGGAAAGGAAAGGAAAAGGAAAGGAAAGGGAAAGGAAGGGAAAGTAGAGCAGAGGAAAGGAAGAGGAAAGGAAAGGAAAGGAAAGGAAAGAAAAAGAAAGAGGGAAAGGAAAGAAAAAGAAGAAGAGGGAAAGGAAAGGAAGGGAAAGGAAAGGAAAGGAAAGAGAAAGGAAAGGAAAGGAAAGGAAAGGAAAGGAAGAGGAAAGGAAAGGAAGAGGAAAGGAAAGGAAGAGGAAAAGGAAAGAAAAAGAAAGGAAGAGGGAAAGGAAAGGAAGAGGGAAGGAAAGGAGAGGAAAGGAACTTCCTACAATATAAGAGCCACACACAATTCTAACCACATGCTAATCCCAGCGAACATTCAGAGAGGACCCAGGCATTCATGCTCTGCAGGGACACCCAATAACCCTTGCGGTGTGTTTGTGTGAACTCGGCCCACAGGCCCAGGAAGGTCCCTGCTCCCAGCTGCTGATCAGCCTTGCTGCAGAGTCTCCTCCGATTTCTTGGATCCCACCAAGGCTGGAATCCTCCAGCAGATTCCCAAAGGGGATGGGGCTGGCTGGGCTGGGCTGGGCATGGCTGGGGGAGATGGCCAAGATGTTTTTGAGCGATGGCCAAGTGGTCCATCCACCCTTTGGTTTCCATTGGTGCTTCCCGGCGGGCGTGTCTCCCCCTGAGCTGTCCGATTGCCTGGCTTCCATTTCTGCCTCGGGTTGACCTTTCCTAGCTGGCATGGCTGCCCGTGTGGCCGAAGCCCAGAATAGCCAGGCCAGTAAAGGCCAAAGGTGGTGGACCTGGTCATCTCCTGCGGGAAGCCACCCTGGACAGAGAGATCCAGCCCAGTTGGCTTTCTGTGCAGAGTGGAGAAGAAATATCAGAAATATCATTCTGATATTTTTCCATTTGCAACTTGTCTCTTTTTCTCCCAAGATGATTTGGAGAGGTTACCAAAGTTCACAGATGGAGATCTGGAAGAGACCGCTGGGTTTTGATGCTTTGCACAACCCGCAAAACCTGGGTCAGAGTTTGACCTCCAACTTTTGGGTGGCTGATTCATTCTGGTGTCGACCATCGCTGGTTGCAGGTGTTTCTCACTTCCTGTTTCCTCTTGGTTCCTGGATTTCTCATTAAAATATTGAATTATGATGAGAAGTCTCTCGCCGGGGGGGGGGCTTTTTGGAACGAGATGTTGGGACACTTCTTTTTTCCCCCAGCCACCCAAATCTTCTCCCATCCCTGGCCGTTCACGGTTTTCTCCCATCTTTTAGTTGTGTTCTTCCTCACGCGCACACGCACACATACAGGGAGAGAAAGAGAGAGAGAGAGGTGTATCCTTTCAATCCACCTGAGCAAGTTTCAGATGTGTGGACTTCAACTCCCAGAATTTCTCTTAAAGTGGCTAGGTTTGATAAACCCTGACTGAGATCTTCCGCTTGGGGAAAAAAGATAAAATCTTATTGCATTCTTTGACCAAGTGACAAAATTAGTGGACCAGAGGAATGCTGTGGACATAATTTACTTGGACTTCAGTAAGGCATTTGATAAAGCAGATCACAACCTACTACTTGATAAGATAGAAAAATGGGGGGTAGACAGCATCACCACCAGATGGATCCGTAGGTGGCTGACCAGCCTTACTCAGCGTGGGGTCCTCAATGGAACCGCATCTACATGGAGGAAAGTGAGTAGTGGGGTGCCCCAGGGCTCTGTTCTGGGCCCAGGGCTCTTCAACATCTTCATCAATGATCTGGACGAGGGGATAGATGGGGAACTCATCAAATTTGCAGACGACACCAAGCTGGCAGGAATAGCCAACACTCCAGAAGACAGGCTTAGGATACAGGAGGATCTGGACACACCTGAACACTGTGCGCTATCTAACAAAATGAAATTCAAGGGTGAAAAAAGGAAGGTTCTCCATTTAGGCAAGAAAAACCAAATGTACAGGTATAGTATAGGGGGTACCTTGCTCAATAGTAGCAACTGTGAGAGGGATCTCGGAGTCCTAGTGGACGATCCCTTAAATAGGAGCCAGCCGTGTGCTGCAGCTGCCAAAAAGGCCAACACAGTGCTAGGCTGCATCAACAGAGGGATAGAATCAGGATCACGTGAAGTGTTAATACCACTTTACAAGGCCTTGGTAAGGCCACACTTGGAATCCTGCATCCAGTTTTGGTCACCACGATGTAAAAAAGATGTTGAGACTCTAGAAAAAAGAGTGCAGAGAAGAGCAACAAAGATAATCAGGGGACTGGAGGCTAAAACATATAAAGAACGGCTGCTGGAATTGGGGATGTCTAGTTTAAGGAAGAGAAGGATGAGGGGGGACATGATAGCAGCGTTCCAGTGTCTCAGGGGCTGCCCCAAAGAAGAGGGAGTCAAGCTATTCTCCAAAGGGCCTGAAGGCAGGACAGGAAGCAACGGATGGAAACTCATCAAGGAGAGAAGCAACCTGGAACTAAGGAGAAACTTCCTGACAGTGAGAACAATTAACCAGTGGAACCACCTGCCTCCAGAAGCGGTGAAGGCTCCAACACTGGAAGTTTTTAAGAAGAGACTGGACAGCCATTTGTCTGAAATGGTATAGGGTTTTCCTGCCTGAGCAGGGGGTTGGACTAGATGACCTCCAAGGTCCCTTCCAACTTTATTATTATTATTATTATTATTATTATTATTATTATTATTATTGTTGTTGTTGTTGTTGTTGTTGTTATTGTTATTATTATCATTACTATTACTATTACTATTACTATTACTATTACTATTACTATTACTATTATTATTTCCTTGATTTATTACTTTTGGTATTATTTTTCCGCCCTCAATTGCAGTCTTGCGTTCCTGGGCATAACCGAAGATCTCACTAGAGTCCTTGGCTTACAACAGCTTGTTTCGTGACCTTCAAAGTTACAACAGCACTGAAAAACGTGTCTTATAACAACTGCAGTGATCCATTTAACACCTGTGGTAAGAAATGGGGGCAAAACTCACTTAGGAAATGTGTCACTTAGCAGCAGAAATTTCAACCAGGAAATTGTGAGCATCCTAGAACAGGAGTAGGCAACCTTGGCTCTTTTATGACTTGCAGACTTCAACTCCCAGAATTCCTCAGCCAGCGTGGGGGAACTAGGGCCCCTTCATGATTTGCGGACTTCAACTCCCAGAATTCCTCTGACAGCATGGGGGAACTATGGCCCCTTCATGACTCGTGGACTTCAACTCCCAGAATTCCTCAGCCAGCATGGGGGAACTATGGCCCCTTCATGACTCGTGGACTTCAACTCCCAGAATTCCTCAGCCAGCATGGGGGAATTATGGCCCCTTCATGATTTGCGGACTTCAACTCCCAGAATTCCTCAGCCAGCATGGCTCAGCTTGGAAACCTCTCCCTTTCCCCTCAGCATGGCTGGCTCAGGAATTCTGGGAGTTGAAGTCCACGAGTCATAAAAGAGCCCAGGTTGCCCAGCCCTGTCCTTGACCGAGCCAAGTTCAAACATGCTAAAGACTTCCTGGAAGTGAGGCGTTCTGACATATCATCCATCAATAGAGATAAATCACATTTACACGCTCTTCGAAAGAGACAGTCAAACAGCCAAGAAGAAAGGAGAAACGCATTCCCTCCAGCGGGGATTAACACCAGACAAGCAATCAAGTGGAAGATACTAGCCTAATCAAGGAACTACCGAGAAGAAAACGCTCCCAGCAACACTGACAGAGCAAAGCACTAGTATATAAACAGAGAGCAAACGCTGCACGCTACTTAGACCTATCCCAAAATTAAGCCCAGAATAAGCCCTAGTTTGGGGGCAAGGCGCAACCCGATGCGTCACATGGCCCCAGAAGAACTCGAGCAGCAACGCAACAGGTATCGGGGGCGTGGGAGGCCTGGCTGCAGCGGTCCTAAGGTAAGCAGTAAGATATCCCCTGAAAGTAAGACCTGGTCCTTTTTGGGGGGGGGGCAAAAAAAATATATCACCTGGTGTTATTTTCGGGGAAACATGGTAGCACTGATGATGTTCCCTAGTTGGGTCATGAAATGTCTGCTAGAAAACTACCAAGTTCAGAGAGCACAAGAACCCCACAGTTGTCGTCGTCGTCCTCCTCCTCCTCCTCCCTCTTCCTCTTCCTCTTCTTCTTCTTCTTCTTCCTCCTCCTCCTCCTCCTTCTCCTCCTCCTCTCTGCAAACTTTCTCCCTTCTAGCACTGATGATGTTCCCTAGATGGGTCACGAAATGTCTGCTAGAAAACTACCAGGTTCAGAGAGCATCAAGGACCCCACAGTTGTTGTTGTTGCTGTTCTTCTTCCTCCTACTCTTCCTCTTCCTCCTCCTCCTCCTCCACCACCACCACCTCCTCCTCCTCTTCTTCTTTTTCTTCTTCTTCCTCCTCCTCCTCCTCCTCCACTGCCACCACCACCACCTCCTCCTCCTCCTCCTCCTCCTCCTCCTCCTCCTCTTCTTCTTCTTCTTCTTCTTCTTCTTCTTCTTCTTCTTCTTCTTCTTCTTCTTCCTCCTCCTCCACTGCCACCACCTCCTCCTCCTCCTCCTCTTCTTCTTCTTCCTCCTCCTCCTCCTCCTCCACTGCCACCACCTCCTCCTCCTCCTCCTTTTCTTCTTCTTCTTCTTCTTCTTCTTCTTCTTCTTCTTCTTCTTCTTCTTCTTCTTCTTCTTCTCCTCCTCCTCCTCCTCCTCCACCTCCACTCTATGTCTGGAGGCTGTTAGGGTTTGGATGGGTGCCAACAGGCTCAAACTCAACCCCGACAAGACGGAGTGGCTATGGGTTCTGCCTCCCAAAGATATTTCAATCTATCCGTCCATTAGCCTGGGGGGGGGAGCTTTTGACCCCCTCGGAGAAGGTCTGCAACTTGGGCGTCCTCCTCGATCCACAGCTAAATTTGGAACATCATCTTTCGGCTGTGGCGAGGAGGACATTTGCCCAGGTTCGCCTGGTGCACCAGTTGCGGCCCTATTTGGACCGGGAGTCTCTTCTCACAGTCACTCATGCCCTTATCACCTCGAGGCTCGACTACTGCAATGCTCTCTACATGGGGCTACCTTTGAAAAACGCTCGGAGACTTCAGGTAATGCAGAATGCAGCCGCGCGAGCAGTGTTGGGCCTGCCTAGCAATGCCCACATTTCGGCATCACTCCGCGAGCTGCATTGGCTGCCAATTGGTCTCCGAACCCAATTCAAAGTGTTGGTTATGACCTATAAAGCCCTACATGGCATCGGACCAGGTTACTTACGGGACCGTCTGCTGCCCCATGAATCCCAGCGGCCGGTTAGGGCCCACAGGGTCGGCCTTCTCCAGGTCCCGTCAGCCAGACAGTGTCGCCTGGCGGGGCCTAGGGGAAGAGCCTTCTGGAACCAACTTCCCTCGGAGATCCGTGTCGCCCCCACCCTCTCCGCCTTTCGTAAATTGCTTAAAACACACTTTTGCCGGCAGGCCTGGGGCAGCTAACATCTTGCCCCTAGCCAGTGTATGTTTGTGGAAGGATTGGTTTCTTTTTTAATTAAGGGTTTTTATATTTATGTATTTTATTGTAATTTCTATCATGTTGTAAGCCGCCCTGAGTTCTCCGGAATAGGGCAGCATAGAAATTAAATAAATAATAATAATAATAGTAGTAGTAGTAATAAAGCCCTCTCCCTTCTAGCACTGATGATGTTATTCAGTTGGTTGATGAAACGTCTCCAAGAAAACCACCCAGTTCAGAGAGCACCAAGGACCCCACAGTCTTCTCTTCTTCTTCTTCTTCTTCTTCTTCTTCTTCTTCTTCTTCTTCTTCTTCTTCTTCTTCTTCTTCTTCTTCTTCTTCTTCTTCTTCTTCTTCTTCTTCTTCTTCTTCTTCTTCTTCTTCTTCTTCTTCTTCTTCTTCTTCTTCTTCTTCTTCTTCTTCCAGATGTCCACTTCCCAAGGATCTAGGGTGGGCAGGTGTGATTGTTCGATCTCGTCGTAGGATGCAAGCGGTTCCTAGTAAGGCTGCCTTTTGCAATTGACTAGTGGCGAAGTTGTCAATGCCGATGATGGTGTTCAAGGGGTGCTCCAGTTGTTTTGGGATTGCACCCAAGGCGCCTATGACTATTGGTACAGCCCTTGCTTGCCTTTGCCCCAGTCTTTCTAGTTCTATTTGTAGATCTTTGTATTTTGTGATCTTCTCCAGTTCTTTCTCGTCTGTTCTGCTGTCTCCAGGCACTGCCACGTCCACTATCCAGACTCTTTTGTCTTTCTTATCAACAATTGTTAAGTCCGGGGTGTTATGTGGCAGGTGCTTGTCTGTTTGAATTCTGACGTCCCAGAGCAGTTTAATTTCTATGACTTTCTCTATTTATGATCCCACCAGTTCTTGCTTACAGGCAAATGATATTTCTTGCAGATCTTCCAATGCACCATTGTTGCTACTTTGTCGTGCCGCTGCTTGTAGTCAGTCTGGGCGATCTTCTTGCATTGTCTTCTCTCCATCTCTTTTTTCCGATCCCCGGCCTCCGTCGTTTCCTCATTCTCCTCAAATCATTTTTCATGCTTCCCATTAGGGAAATCCAACTCTTCTGTGGGGTTTGGAGGGGGAGGGGGGAATGACTTTTCTTCTCCCTCCGTTTCAAGCAACTTCCACATCCCTTTTCTTGCCCCACTGTCCCTCGCTTCTCAGCAACTGCTGCTTTCTCTTCTTGCAACCTTCCTACTTTCACTGTCGTTTCCTTTCCCTTTCCTCTGTCGTGCCCTTTCCCCCCAGATCCAGCTGGGATGGTTTCACTCAGCTTCACACCAAGACTTCTTCTCCTTTCTGCACCTTCATAATTCTGACTTTCTCCTGCTGTTACTGAACATAAAGGGAGCAAATGAATGTTTGACTGTAAAAAGAAGCTAGCCTGATTGGCCCTAACCAAGTTTAGTAAGCTTTGGGCAAGTAACACCAAGGTCTTTCTTCTTTCTTTCTTTCTTTCTTTCTTTCTTTCTTTCTTTCTTTCTTTCTTTCTTTCTTTCTTTCTTTCTTTCTTTCTTTATTTATTTATTTATTTGTCTTTTTCTCTTTCTTTCTTTCCTTCCTTCCTTCCTCCCTCCCTCCCTCTTCCTTCCTTCATTCCTCCCTCCTTTCTTTCTTTCTTTGTCTTTTTCTCTTTCTTTCCTCCCTCCCTCCCTCCCTCTTCCTTCCTTCGTTCCTTCCTTCCTCCCTCCTTTCTTTCTTTCTTTCTTCTCTCCCTCCCTCCCGCTTCCTTTCTTCCTTCCTTCTTTCCTTCCTCCCTCCCTCCTCTTTCTTTCTCTTTTTCTCTCTTTTTTCTTTCTTTCTCTCTCTCCCTCTTCCTTCCTTCCTTCTTTCGTTCCTTCCTAGCTCCCTCCTCTTTCTTTCTTTCTTTCTTTCTTCTCTCCCTCCCTCCCTCCCGCTTTCTTTCTGACTTCCTTTCCTTCCTTTCCTTCCTTCCTCCCTCCCTCTCTCCTCTTTCTTTCTTTCTTTCCTTTCTTTCTTTCTTTTTTCTTTTTCTTTCTTTCTTCCCTCCCTCCCTCCTGCTTCCTTCCTTGCTTTTTTCATTCCTTCCTTCCTTCCTCCCTCCCTCCCTCCTCTCTTTCTTTCTTTTTTTCTTTCTTTCTTTCCCCCCTCCCTTCCTCCCTCCCTCCCGCTTCCTTCCTTCTTTCGTTCCTTCCTTCCTCCCCCCTTTCTTTCTTTCTTTCTTTCTTTCTTTTCTTTCTTTCTTTCTTTCTTCTCTCCCTCCTTCCCTCCCGCTTCCTTCCTTCCTTCCTTCCTTCCTCCCTCCTCTCTCTCTTTCTCTCTTTCTTTCCCCCTTCTTTCCTCCCTCCCTCCTGCTTCCTTCCTTCCTTCCTTCCTTCTTTCCTTCCTTCCTCCCTCCCTCCCTCCTCTTTCTTTCTTTCTTTCTTTCTTTTTTTTCTTTCTTTCTTCCCCCTCCCTTCCTCCCTCCCTCCCTCCCTCCCTCCCTCCCTCCCTCCTTTCTTTCTTTCTTTCTTTCTTTCTTTTCTTTCTTTCTTTCTTCTTTCTTTCTTTCTTTCTTTCTTTCTTTCTTTCTTTCTTTTCTTAAAAACCTCCAATGATGGAGATCCCACAACTTCTGGTGGCAAGCTGTTCCACTGGTTGATTGTCAGGAAGTTTCTCCTTAATTCCAGGTTGCTTCTCTCTTTGGTCAGTTTCCCACCATCGTTGCTTGTCCTGCCTTCGGCTGCTTTGGAAAATAAGTTGACCCCCTCTTCTTCTTCTTTGGGGCAGCCCCTCAAACACTGGGACACTGCTATGATGTCTCCCCTGTTTCTTCTTTCCTTTAGACGGGCCGTACCTGATTACTGCACCCGTTCTTCATATATTTTCTGTCTCCAGGCCTTTAATCGTCTTAGTTGTTCTTCCGGTCAACTTTAAGACCTGTGGACTTCAACTCCCAGAATTCCCCAGCCGGCACATGCAGTGATTCACTTCACAATGGCAGGAAAGGTCGTAAAATGAGTCCCAAAGTCACTGCAGCCCCGTCTCGCTTAGCAAGGGAACCTTTGGGAGTCAATTGTGGTCGTAAGTCGAGAACTACCTGTAGGGTCACACAGGGAGGCTGGTCTGTTTCCGAATTCAAAAAAACTGCAGAATGGAGAAACCCTCAGCACTCCTGTAAACACGATGAGGAGATAGATAGGAAGACATTGCCAAACTCTCTTGCGTAAACCGAGGCGAAAAGATTCACAGCTGAAAGCGAGTCACACGGCGTGTTGCAACGCACTCTTTCTCCCAACGCTGAAGCTGGCGTAACGCAACGGGACGTTGCAATCAGCTGGGCTGTGGATCAGCTCTAGGTTGCACCGGGGACGGGGGGAGGGAAACCCCTCAGGTGGTCAAAAAAGTCAAGATGGCAGCCACCCCTTGTCGCCATCGAAATTCCACCTGCGTTTTTAAGGTACGTGGCGGGTGCGATGCGCCTCAAAACGGACAGAGCTTCGATGCAGAGTTACCTGACTTATTTAGTGACGTTTCGAAGTTACGAGTTATATAATTAATTTTTATAGGGTTGGAGTTAGGGTTGGGGTTAGGAATTTTTCAATTAAACACTCTTAATAACAAGCGAACGGCATGTTGTCTGGGTTCGTGTATTTTTTAAAAAAGAGTAATAATTCATTTCTATGTTATCGTAATCAACAGGATAGTTGATCGCTCGACAGTCTTCTTCTTCCTAATATATATATTCAATGTTACACAGTACATCTCATGTTCCTTTCTCTCTAGCTCGTTTTTCTAGCCCAGCGGTTCTCAACCTGTGGGTCGCGACCCCATTTGGGGTCGAATGACCATTTCACGGGAGTCTCCAAACACCGCAGTCCGCCATTTTTTTTATTTTTTTTTTGGTTGGCCATTTTTTTTTGGTCTGCCATTTTCCCCCCCTTTGCGATGCGGGCCGTCGCACCGTCGCACCGCGCATGTGCGATGCAGGCCCGCCATTTTTTTTTGGGTCGGCCATTTTTTTGGGGTCGGCCATTTTTTCCCCCTTTGAGATGCGGGCCAGCACGCCGCACATGCGCGATGCGCCCGTCGCGCCGGATGCGCCCGTCGCACTGGATGCACCCGTCATGCCGCGCATGCGCGATGCGGGCTGGGGTCGAGCCCCGGAAAAGGTTGAGAACCGCTGTTCTAGCCACTGATAAAAATTATCCCATGTTCTAAAGGACACTGAGTCTTCTTTCTCTCTTATCTTTAGCGTCAGTCTGTCCATTTCTGCACCATCTAAATTTTTTCTTAATTGGTTCTTCTTCCGTTGGTAAGTTTTCATTTTTCCGATAAAAGGGGATTTTAAATAGGATTTTTTTTAAAAAAAACACTTTTAAAGAAGAAAAGAAAAGCTGCAGTAATACAAAATAACCTAAAGAAACGTTAAGGAAGAAAAAAGAAAAAAAATGAGACAGAGAAAGGAAACCAATGCAGGAAAAAGGGTGGGTTTTTTGTTTTCTAGTTTTGAGTGATTTGGTGTGTTTTTTAAACGTTTCGTCGGGAGGCGGCTTAGAGGTGGTTGAAAGATGGCTGGTTATATAAAATATCTTAAATCAGGGGTCCCCAAGCCCCAGTCCGTGGCATGCCAGCAACCGAGCTGCACAAACAAGTAAAGCCCCATCCACAAGATGCAGGCAGCGCACAAAACCACGCACCCTCCAGTCTACACACTCTCTCCTCACGGAACTGGTCCCTGGTGCCCAAAAGGTGTCCTAAATAGAGATAAGGAAATAAGCAATCGGACGAGGAGATCCATTCCCCTTGGTAAGCACATATTGCAATGAACAAGAACATAGATTCAATTTTTGCAGCTATTACGTTTGTTGGCCGAGCAGGTACAAAAACAGCCAGGAATCAAAGCCTGGGAAATGAGCCCTTTGTCGGTTCAACAGGCGTGGTGGTTTACATCCAGCCTATCAAGTAATTAGAAGGCGAAGGCTGGGCAGCACCAGCAAACGACAGCTAACGGCTTAAAAGCGCACACAATCAACACACCCCGATCAACATCTAGAAAGACACACAGACAACAGGCACCGTAGAAATGCCACACAGAGAACGCTGCTAGAGAGACGTTCCCTGAGGATGGATTCCAGGATGAATCTGAAAGCTCGGATGACAAAAGTCTCTGGGTCCCGGTGACTAACCCAGATCGGGTCCTGCATAAGTAACTAAATATGTTGCCAAACAGCTTCCTCTGTAGGGAAATGTGGCTTGTATCTCTTACACAAGTGCCCGAGTGAGCTCTGCAGAAACTGGGTTTGTTTGGAACAGCTTGCCTCCAGAGATGGTGGGTGCTCCATCACTGTCTGAGATGGTATAGGTTCTCCTGGCTGGACTAGAAGACCTCCAAGGTCCCTTCCAGCTCTATTCTATTCTATTCTATTCTATTCTATTCTATTCTATTCTATTCTATTCTATTCTATTCTATTCTACTCTACTCTACTCTACTCTATTTTCTATCTACTCTACTCTACTCTGCTTTGCTCTACTCTATTCTAGTCTGTATTTCTATTCTATATCCTATTGCTTATTCTATTCTACTCTACTCTACTCTACTCTACTCTACTCTACTCTACTCTACTCTACTCTACTCTACTCTACTCTACTCTACTCTACTCTACTCTACTCCATTACATTACATTACATTACATTACATTCTATCTACTCTACTCTGTTCTATTCTATTCTGTATTTCTATTCTATATCCTATTGCTTATTCTATTCTATTCTATTCTATTCTATTCTATTCTATTCTATTTTCTATCTACTCTACTCTGCTTTGCTCTACTCTGTTCTATTCTATTCTGTATTTCTATTCTATATCCTATTGCTTATTCTATTCTATTCTATTCTGTTCTGTTCTGTTCTGTTCTGTTCTGTTCTGTTCTGTTCTGTTCTGTTCTATTCTATTCATTAAATTTCTCTTCCATCCGCCTACTCAATAAGGTAACTCTGGGTGGCTTACAGATCATCAAAAGATAAACAGAGAAAGAGTTAAAAAGAAATTATAACTAGGCAAATGAAAAAAAAAACTTTTTTAAAACGATTCCCCCCCAAAAAAAAACCTCTATTGCACCATGGGCCTCAGGAAAAAAAATCTTTCTGAGGTAACACTGGCCTTGCAACACACCAGGGGCACGCTGGTCTGTGTGCCTCTTTCTCTGTGTGTTTGTGTATGTGTTTTGGCTGCTGGATGACTTCGAGCTGCAGCCAAAACTTACCAATTTAGGAGCAAGGCTCACATAATTTGATATTGGCCGTGCTCCACCGATCCAAGGTTTGACTAGCTGAGGTGAATGCCTTGACAGACATAACCCAGAAGCTGTGTTTACCTTGTAATGTAGAGTGTCCCACGGCTTATCACAAATGCAGGAGCCAGGGGCCATTTTTAGCCCTGCTTAACCAAGATTAGGCATTGTGGTGACTCAGCAGTTAAAGATGCTGGGCTTATCGGCTGAAAAAAACAGCAGCCCAGGTTCGAGACCCCAGCACCATGAGATGGGGAGAGCTCCCATCCTGGCCTCAGCTCCTGCTAACCTACCGTGTTTTCCCGAAAATAAGACCGGATTTTATTTTTATTTTTATTTTTATTTTACCTCCAAAAGAGGCACCAGGTCTTATTTTCGGAGTAAGCCTTACCTCACCTCCGGCACTGACAGCACCACCCAGCCGGTCCACTTCTTCTGAGGCCGAAGTTCTGCAGCTGCATTCGGGCCTGAATTTTGCAGTCAGGTCTTTCTAGAAGGCCTAAGCAGCCGAGTACCAAGCTTTAAGATGGGTGGACTATAGCTCCCAGAGTTCCCCAGCCAGTATGGGTGAACCTCAAGGTAAATTACATCCACAACGTTCCCTCGATCTACTAATCTAGCCTGTTGATCTCAAAAGGAGCAGTAAGATTTGTCTAAGAGCGTTTTTCAACCTTAGCAACTTTAAGATGGGTGGACTTCAACTCCCAGGGTTCCCCAGCTGGCAACGCCAGCTGGGGAATTCTGGGAGTTGAAGTCCACCCATCTTAAAGTTGCTGGGGTTGAACAAATATTGTTCTAAGGGCTGGAAATTGATTTCTGAGCTACCCCAAACCCCAATAGATTAGGGGAAGATTATGGGCCACAAACTGGAAGGAAAGGAGACCACCCGGTTAAGAAAGGTAGATACCTGTATAAACATCAAAGCAAAAATGATGAATGCTGATTTTCAGCATTTATTGCCTACAGATAATGCTCCGACACTGGAAGTTTTTAAGAAGAGACTGGAGAGCCATTTGTCTGAAATGGTGTAGGGTTCCTGCCTGAGCAGGGGGTTGGACTTGATGACCTCCAAGGTCCCTTCCAACTTTATTATTATTATTATTATTATTATTATTATTATTATTATTATTATTATTATTATTATTATTATTATTGAGGATTTGCAGAATATGTTCAAGGTGGGTTTATAAAGTGGAGGGATTCAAATCTCTGAACAACTGGTTCTCTGTATGGATGCAGACCTGGGCCTCCCAGGCCTAGAACGAAATTCCGGAAGTGGCATCCCTGCACTTCCGGTGGGCTGTTCTAGGCCTGGGAGGCCTCCTCCAGGCCTCTGAGGCCTAGAACGGACTTCTGGAAGTGGCATCCCCGCACTTCCGGTGGGCTGTTCTAGGCCTGGGAGGCCTCCTCCAGGCCCCTGAGGCCTAGAACGGACTTCTGGAAGTGGCATCCCCGCACTTCCGGCGGGCCGTTCTAGGCCTGGGAGGCCTCCTCCAGGCCCCTGAGGCCTAGAACGGACTTCCGGAAGTGGCATCCCTGCACTTCCGGCGGGCCGTTCTAGGCCTGGGAGGCCTCCTCCAGCCCTCTGAGGTCTAGAACAGACTTCCGGAAGCGGTGTGCATTCAGCCGGTTCTCTGAACTCAACAAAATTTAGCTACCAGTTCTACTGAACCGTTGCAAACCGACTGAATCCCATCACTGGGTTTATACCATACACTGAGCCCGTGGGAATAAAACACCATAACATCTTGTGGCTATGAGTCCCATAAGTCGTTAAGTCATGTATATAGTAAAGAACTAAGTTTAAAAAAAAAGTTTCTCCTGAATTACACAAAACACACAAGCATGCCTTCCCTGTGGAACACTACAGGTGGATTCATTTAGTGACCATTCAACTGTACAACAATTACTGAAAAAAAGTGATTTACGGCCATTTTTCACGCTTAACGACCATTGCAGCATCAAGTGATCAGAATCAGAGTGCTTGGCAACAGACTCCTATTTATGACGGTTGCAGTGTCCCGAGGCCACGTGATCCCCTTTTGTGACCTTCTCACAAGCAAAGGCATTTTCACTTAACGGCCGTGTTCCTAACTGAACACCTGCAGTGATTCACATAACAACCGTCTCACTTAGTAACAGAAATTTTGGGCTCAAATGAGGTCAATAGTCAAGGACTGTATTCATGCCCTTTAAAAACCTCTCCTCCTTTGTTCCTCTTCCTTCGCAAACTCCGAGTCTCTTATTTTATTTTATATTTTATATTTTATATTTTATATTTTATATTTTATATTTTATATTTTATATTTTATATTTTATATTTTATATTTTATATTTTATATTTTATATTTTATATTTTATATTTTATATTTTATATTTTATATTTTATATTTTATATTTTATATTTTATATTTTATATTTTATATTTTATATTTTATATTTTATATTTTATATTTTATATTTTATATTTTATATTTTATATTTTATATTTTATATTTTATATTTTATATTTTATAGTTTATAGTTTATAGTTTATATTTTATATTTTATATTTTATAGTTTATATTTTATAGTTTATAGTTTATATTTTATATTTTATATTTTATATTTTATATTTTATATTTTATATTTTATATTTTATATTTTATATTTTATATTTTATATTTTATATTTTATATTTTATATTTTATATTTTTATTTTTTATTTTTTATTATATTTTATTTTATTTTATTTTATTATTTTTATTTTATTTTATTTTATTTTATTATTTTTATTTTATTTATTTATTTATTTATTTATTATTTTATTTTATTTTATTTTATTTTATTTTATTTTATTTTATTTTATTTTATTTTATTTTATTTTATTTTATTTTATTTTATTTTATTTTATTTTATTTTATTTTATTTTATTTTATTTTATTATTTTTATTTTATTTTATTTTATTTTATTTTATTTTATTTTATTTTATTTTATTTTATTTTATTTTATTTTATTAAGAGATGTTCCAGATAAATCTGCAGATATGAAAAGGATGACTCAACCGATGAGGAAACAGAGATGAAAACTGGGCGATTTGGGAATTGGCATGAGGTTGCCACCCAACTTCGGAGTGAGATTTGCATCAAGAAACCAGAACTGATTCTCAGTCTGATAGAACAGTACCGTGTTTCTCAATCTTTGCAACTTGGACATGGGTGGGATGCTTCTTCAGGCTGCCAAGCTTGAAGTCCACCCTGGCTTAATTTCCATGTAAGACTCTCCCAAGTCTCCAAAGCCCCTGAAGGCAGGAGAAGAAGCAACGGATGGAAACTGACCAAGGAGAGAAGCAACCTGGAACTAAGGAGAAACTTCCTGACAGTGAGGACAATTAACCAGTGGAACTCCTTGCCTCCAGAAGTGGTGAATGCTCCAACACTGGAAGGTTTTAAGAAGAGACTGGACAGCCATTTGTCCGAAATGGTATAGGGTTACCTGCCTGAGCAGGGGGTTGGACTAGATGACCTCCAAGGTCCCTTCCAACTCTGTTATTCTGTTATCCATCCTTCCTTCCTTCCTTCCTCCCTCCCTCCCTCCTTCCCTCCATCCCTCCCTCCCTCCCTCCATCCCTCCCTTCCTTCCTTCCTTCCTTCCTTCTCCAACACTGGAAGTTTTTAAGAAGAGACTGGACAGCCATTTGTCCAAAATGGTATAGGGTTTCCTGCCTGAGCAGGGGGTTGGACTAGATGACCTCCAATGGTCCCTTCCAACTCTGTTATTCTGTTATCCTTCCTTCCTTCCTTCCTTCCTTCCTTCCTTCCTTCCTTCCTTCCTTCCTTCCTTCCTCCCTTCCTTCCTTCTCCAACACCGGAAGTTTTTAAGAAGAGACTGGACAGCCATTTGTCCAAAATGGTATAGGGTTTCCTGCCTGAGCAGGGGGTTGGACTATACCATTTCAGACAAGTAGTGACCTAGTCTTTCCTTAAAAACCTCCAGTAATGGAGCACTCACAACGTTTGGTGGCAAACTGTTCCACTGGTTAATTGCCCTTAATTCCAGGTTGCTTCTCTCCTTGATTCATTTCCATCCGTTGCTTCTTGTTCTGCCTTCTGATGCTTTGGGGAACAGGTTGACCCCCCCCTCTTCTTTGTGGCAACCACTGAGATATTGGAAGACTGCTATTATGGTTTTGTTCCATACAGTACTAACCTAAGCTTCCTCTTTCCTCTATGTATTCAAAATGGACAGTGATTAATATTTATATGTAGGAATGTAGGTTTATGCATATGTTGTATATAGCATCTTTAAAATGTGTTATGTATGTGTATACTTCTGAGAGCAAGCAACAAAATTTAATTTTTAATGTATGCCAATGTGCCCTCAGTAAAAAAAAATGACAATAAAGGTTATCTATCTATCTATCTATCTATCTATCTATCTATCTATCTATCTATCTATCTATCTATCTATCTATCCATCCATCCATCCATCCATCCATCCATCCATCCATCCTATTTCTCTCTCTCTCTCTCTCTCTCTCTCTCTCTCTCTCTCTATCTATCTATCTATCTATCTATCTATCTATCTATCTATCTATCTCCCTACCTACCTACCTACCTATCCATCCATCCTATTTGTCTGTCTATCTATCTATCTATCTATCTATCTATCTATCTATCTATCTATCTATCTATCTATCTATCTATCTATCTATCTATCTATCTATCTATCTTCCTACATACCTACCTATCTATCTCCCTCCCTCCCTATCTATCTATCTATCTATTATCTATCTATCCATCCATCCATCCATCCATCCATCCATCCATCCATCCATCCATCCATCCATCTATCTATCTATCTATCTATCTATCTATCTATCTATCTATCTATCTATCTATCTATCTTCCTACATACCTACCTATCTATCTCCCTCCCTCCCTATCTATCTATCTATCTATTATCTATCTATCCATCCATCCATCCATCCATCCATCCATCCATCCATCCATCCATCCATCTATCTATCTATCTATCTATCTATCTATCTATCTATCTATCTATCTATTTATCATGTTACTCTTAATCAAACCTAGTCAAAAGTTATGGACTTCAACTCCCAGAATTCCTCAGCCAGCATGGGAATTCTGGGAGTTGAAGTCCACAAGTCTTAAAGCCACAAAGCTCGGAGACCTCTGCATTACATCAACAGACCCTCCGTGGCTGTTCAGAGAAATGAACAAAGCCCCATTTGATGAATTGGTTCCTGATCTATCTCTGGGTTGCACCATCTGGGCTTAACTCTCTATTTTCACAACCCGGGTAACAGCTATATATATATTTGGTGCAAGACTCACCAAAGTGCTGATTTTAGAAGGAAACATTTGTTCCCACAATCTCAGAAGTTAGTTAGAAAGAACATCAGATTCGTTTTAGTCTGTTTGGAGATCCCTTTTGCATTTTTTTTTTTGTTTGAGACATAAAAAAAAGAAAAGGAATTATGACCTATATAGGTTTGACGATTAGAAAAAAATAGTGGATGATAGGAAAATGAAGGTAACCTAGTCTTAAAATAAGAGATCCCTTTATATCATACTTATTACTGCTGTAAAAAAAGGTCATTTCTTTATATATATTTTTTTCTATGCTTCGTTTTCTTTCTTTCCTTTTTCTTCCTCCCATCCATTTA
>JARGCV010000005.1:120000-265000 GCA_034064705.1 Bothrops alternatus | reverse complement strand
TCACACAATACCAGGACAAGGGGGCACTCCCTAAAGCTCATAGCTAAGAAAGTGAGGACAAATAAAGGGAAATATTTCTTCACCCAGAGGGTCGTTGATTTATGGAATTCACTTCCTGAAGGGGTCGTGACAGCTGTCAGCCTTGACAGCTTCAAGGCAGGGCTAGATAGATTCATGGAGGCCAAGTGTATCGGTGGTTATTAAAACGGATGTCCATGTGCCGCCTCTATGTTGGTTGAGGCAGGCAGGATTCCCTTGGGTACCATTTGTTGGGGGTCCAGGGAAAGGGAGGGTTTTGCCTTCTCTTTCTGCTCAAGATCCCCATGGACAATTGGTGGGCCACTGTGTGACACAGAAGGCTGGACTCGATGGGCTTTGGCCTGATTCAGCAGGGCTCTTCTTATGTTCTTATGTTCTTAATATTTTGCATTTCAGGGCTCACAAAGGGCCGACTCCCCTTCCCCTTTGGGTGCCCAGGCCCTCCCAAGTGTGCAGACCCCACACCCACCCAGCAACACCTTGCTTCTTTGCCCCCAAACGAAAGCTGCCAGGTATTTGGGAGAACACAACTGAAATTCAGCAGAGAGCCACATTCGAAAGGGCTGCCGTGCGTTCACACACACACACACACACACACACACACACACACACACACACACGAACCCTTCCAGGGCTCTTTTCTGTCCTAACCAGCTCGCCCTAACACAAAACCTTAAGTGTCGGTGTGTTCTTTACACTAGCAAAGGCCGCGTCTGGCAAAGCGTCAGAAACCTTCCCCCAGAAGGAATTTTAAAATATAAATACAGGTCGTCCTCCGCTTACTCATTGCCACCTGACACGGGACTTAAGTGACTTTTGCCCTGTTTTATGACCTTTCCACCATGGTTGTTAAGTGAATCACGACGGTTGTTAAGGTCGCAAACTTGGCCCTGAAGCGAATCCGCCTTCCCCGTTGACTCTGCTCGTCACAAGATCCCCAAAGGGGATCAAGTGCCTCCGGGACCCTGCAAACCGTCATACGTACATGTCAGTGGCCAAGTGTTCGCATTCTGATCACATGACCACGGGAACGCTGCAACAGGCGTCCGGGAAACAATCCAAAGCCACTTTTGTCAGTGGCGTTGATAACTTCAAACAGTCACCGAAGGATTGTAAGTTCAACGCTTTTACTCCATTTTTTTTTTAAAAAATTGCTGCGATTGTTATAAATATGGGGAAGGCTGCAATGGATGGTAATGGTGAAAAACAGCCCTAAGCAATGATAATAATAATAATGATGATGATGATGATGATGATGTTGGAAGGGGCCTTGGAGGTCATCTAGTCCAACCCCCTGCTCAGGCAAGACACCCTATCGCATTTCAGACAAATGGCTGTCCAGTCTCATAATAGTATAGGATGGACAGGAGAGGGAGAAATGGTGGTGGCGTGGCCTTGTACATAAATGAGGAGTTAGAATCTCATGAACTCGAAATTCAAGAAAATTCAAACTCACCCACAGAAACACTGTGGATAAAAATCCCAGGACAGGAAACTAATCTGACGTTAGGGATCTGCTATCGCCCTCCCAACCAAACTCCAGAGGCAGATTGCTATTTGGAAAATGAATTTAAGGAGGCCTCAAAAAGAAATAGGGTAGTCATAATGGGGGACTTCAACTATCCCCAAATAGATTGGGTAAATTCTTGTTCTACACATGAAAGAGAGACAAGGTTCCTCGACATGTTAGCCGATTATTCCCTTGAGCAGATGGTCATGGAACCTACCAGGGGAAAGGGGATCCTGGACTTGGTTCTAACTAACGCACAGGATTTGGTTCATGATGTCCTTGTAACCGAGCCCATAGGAACCAGCGATCACAACACAATAACCTTCAACTTAACCATGGATAGCAAATTGTCAGTGAAAACTAACACAGAGACCTTAAACTTTCACAGAGGGAATTTTGACAAAATGAGGAAAATAGTAAAGAAGAAACTAAAAGGAACAGTAAAAAAAGTCAAATCCCTCCAAAATGCTTGGAAACTGTTTAAAAATACGTTACAGCAGGCTCAAATAAAATGCATTCCTAAAAGAAGAAAGAGGATTGGAAAGTCCAAGAGGATACCAGTATGGCTTACGAATGAGGTAAAGGAGGTTATTGGAAAGAAGAAAAACTCATTTAAGAAATGGAAGGCTCTTCCTACCGAGGAGAACAGGAGGGATCACAAACTCTGGCAGACCAAATGCAAGGCGATAGTCATGAAAGCCAAGAGAGACTTTGAGGAGCATATAGCCAAGAATATTAAAAATAATAACAAAACCTTTTTTAAGTACATCAGAAGCAGGAACCCAACCAGAAAATCAGTTGGGCCACTCGATGACAATGGTCAGAAGGGGATAATCAGAGAAGACAAGGAGATTGCTGAGAGGCTAAATGACTTCTTTGCCTCCGTTTTCACCGAGGAGGATAGAGAACATCTGCCTGCCACTGAATTAGTTTTCCCAGGGAGGGAAATAGAAGAATTAAACCTGATAGAGATAAACAAGGAAGATGTTCTTGCATGCCTTTCTAAACTAAACGTCAACAAATCGCCGGGTCCAGATGGCATCCACCCTAGAATTCTCAAGGAACTCAAGTGTGAAATTGCTGAACTTCTAGCTAAAATATACAATCTTTCTCTAAGATCAGGCACTGTACCGGAGGATTGGAGGGAAGCAAATATAACCCCGATCTTCAAGAAAGGATCCAGAGGTGATCCAGGAAACTATAGACCAGTCAGTCTAACCTCAGTTCTAGCAAACTGATGGAAACCATTATTAAAGATAAAATTACAGGGCACATAGAAAAACAGGCATTGCTGAAAGAAAATCAACATGGTTTCTGCAAAGGCAAATCATGTCTTACTAACTTGTTAGAATTCTTTGAGGCTGTAAATAAATACATAGATAAAGGGGCCCCAGTTGATATTGTATATCTTGACTTTCAAAAGGCTTTTGACAAAGTCCCTCACCAAAGGCTCCTAAAAAAGCTCTCCAGCCACGGAATCAGAGGACAGGTCTTGTCCTGGATTGGTAACTGGCTAAATTGTAGGAAGCAAAGGGTGGCAATAAATGGACAATTCTCCGGATGGAAAGAAGTGAGAAGTGGTGTACCCCAAGGTTCAGTTTTGGGGCCTTTACTTTTTAATTTATTCATCAATGATCTGGATGAAGAAGTTAATAGTGAGGTAGCCAAGTTTGCTGATGACACTAAATTGTTCCGGGTTGTGAAAAGTGAAACTGATTGTCGGGAGCTCCAGAAGGATCTCTTGAAATTGTGTGAGTGGGCAACAAAGTGGCAAATGCATTTTAACCTAAACAAGTGCAAAGTTATGCACATCGGGGCAAAGAACCCCAATTATACTTACCAACTGATGGGGACCAAACTTTCTGAGACAACCCAAGAAAGGGATCTTGGGGTTTTGGTGGACAGCTCGATGAAGATGTCAACCCAATGCGCAGCAGCAGTAAAAAAAGCAAATTCCATGCTTGGCATGATTAGGAAGGGAATCGAAAATAAGTCAGCAAGTGTTGTATTGCCTCTGTACAAATCGATGGTGAGACCACACTTGGAGTACTGTGTACAGTTCTGGTCACCGCACCTCAAGAAGGATATAATGGAACTGGAAAAGGTGCAAAAAAGGGCAACAAGAATGATCAAGGAAATGGAGCGCCTCCCTTATGAAACCAGATTGCAACGCCTTGGTCTCTTCAGCCTTGAAAGACGGCGTTTAAGGGGTGACTTGATCGAAGTGTATAAAATCATGCATGGGATAGAAAAGGTGGATAGAGAAAAATTCTTTTCTCTATCACACAATACCAGGACAAGGGGGCACTCCCTAAAGCTCATAGGTAAGAAAGTGAGGACAAATAAAGGGAAATATTTCTTCACCCAGAGGGTCGTTGATTTATGGAATTCACTTCCTGAAGGGGTCGTGACAGCTGTCAGCCTTGACAGCTTCAAGGCAGGGCTAGATAGATTCATGGATGCCAAGTGTATTGGTGGTTATTAAAACAGATGTCCATGTGCCACCTCTATGTTGGTTGAGGCAGGCAGGATTCCCTTGAGTCCCATTTGTGGGGGGTCAAGGGAAAGGGAGGGTTTTGCCTTCTCTTTCTGCTCAAGATCCCCATGTACATTTGGTGGGCCACTGTGTGACACAGAATGCTGGACTCGATGGGCTTTGGCCTGATTCAGCATGGCTCTTCTTAGGTTCTTATGTTCTTATGTTCTTATAGTAATAATAATAATAATAATAATAATAATAATAATAATAATAATAATAATAATAATAATAATAATAATAATAATAATAATAATAATAATAATAATGATTATGATGATGATGATGATGATGATGATGATGATGATGTTGATGTTGGAAGGGACCTTGGAGGTCATCTAGTCCAACCCCCTGTTCAGGTAGGACACCCTATCCCATTTCAGACAAATGGCTGTCCAGTCTCATAATAATAATAATAATAATAATAATAGTAATAATAATAATAATAATGATGATGATGATGATGATGATGATGTTGGAAGGGGCCTTGGAGGTCATCTAGTCCAGCCCCCTACTCAGGCAAGACACCCTATCGCATTTCAGACAAATGGCTGTCCAGTCTCAAATAATAATAATAATAATAATAATAATAATAAAGTTGGAAAGGACCTTGGAGGTCATCTAGTCCAACCCCCTGCTCAGGCAAGAAACCCTATACCATGTCAGACAAAGGGCTGTCCAGTCTCTTCTTAAAAACTTCCAGTGCTGGAGCATTCACCGCTTCTGGAGGCAAGGAGTTCCACTGATTAATTGTTCTTACGGCCAGGAAATCCCTGCTTAGTTCTAGTCCTTTATTCAATGCCACTGTGTGCTCAAACGGTCACTAAACAAACTTCGGTAAATCGAGAACTGTCGGTGAGAATAATAAAAAACAAAAAACCTGCAGTGGGATGAGTTCCCTGAAACGGCATTTACACGGACAGTGTGTCCGTGTGCACATATCACACACACACACACACACACACACACACACACACACACACACACACAAATTCCCCGCAAAGTTTTCACCGGCTGTAGACAACCCGGCCTGCTTACCTGGCCTGTCCCCCTGTGTTCTAGCCATGTTCCCACCGGGAACAGTTAATCCCTGGATTCGGTGGCTGTGTGTGTGTGTGTGTGTGTGTGTGATAATGGTGGTCCTCATTATCCCAAAGAAGGGGCCACACCCCCCCAAAAAGCCTCTGTCTAGGAAAGGCAACAACCAGCTGTGAATTTGGGGAGAGGGGTGATTCCAGGACAGCCACACGCTGTGCCACATTTCCAGTGGTGGCTGGCGTCACCCGGCCGTCAGCGCCTTCGGCTTGGTTTTTCAAAGGTTGGGGATGTTAGGAGGACACCCCTTTTATTTATAACCCTCCACATTCCAGAGCCAGGGTGGGTGGGTTTGGGTGTGTGTGTGTGTGAAATCTGGGCTGGCCAACTGCCCTGGGTCCTGTCACCATAGCTGATGGATGGGGTGACAGCTGGAAGGGTCTATTTGCAGACGCTGGCCCCAGGAGCAGAGAGAGGCTTGAAAAGCAAAATGTCCATCATCCAGATCTTGGTTGCCCCAAAAGTGCTTTTTTCAGGAGCTTTTTTTTTTGTTTTGTTTTTCTTTGAAGACGTTTTGCTTCCCATCCCAGGAGCTTCTTCAGCTCTGACTGGAGGGTGGGGAAATGGGAGGATTTATACGCCTTGCAGATAGAGCTGGCCATTTGCCTTCTTCACATTAGAACAGTGAGAACAATTAACCAGGGGAACCACCTGCCTCCAGAAGCGGTGAATGATCCGACACTGGAAGTTTTTAAGAAGAGATCGGACAGCCGTTTATCTGAAAGAATAGAATAGAATAGAATAGAATAGAATAGAATAGAATAGAATAGAATAGAATAGAATAGAATAGAATAGAATAGAATAGAATAGAATATAGAAAATGAATAGAATAGAATAGAATAGAATAGAATAGAATATAGAATAGAATAGAATAGAATAGAATAGAATAGAATAGAATAGAATAGAATAGAATAGAATAGAATAGACAAATGGCTGTCCAGTCTCTTCTTAAAAGCTTCCAGGGTTGGAACATTCACCGCTTCTGGAGGCAGGTGGTTCCCCTGGTTAATTGTTCTCACTGTCAGGAAGTTTCTCCTTAGTTCTAGGTTGCTTCTCTCCTTGATTTAGTTTCCACCCGTTGCTTCTTGTCCTGCCTTCAGGCGCTTTGGAGAATAGCTTGACTCCCTCTTCTTTGGGGCAGCCCCTGGAACACTGCTATCCTGTCCCCTCTCATCCTTCTCTTCATTAAACTAGACATCCCCAATTCCAGCAACCGTTCCTTGTATTTTTTAGCCTCCAGCCCCCTGATCATCTTTGTTGCTCTTCTCTGGACTCTTTCTAGAGTCTCAGCATCTTTTTTTTTTTGTATCACAGTGATGTCAAAAAACAGACCACCATCCCCATTCACCCCACTTTTAATACATTTGACTCAAACGTTGGCGTTGCATCCACAAATAGGACCCAGCAATGTCATTTTCACCAACAACAAAGACAAATTTGTTGCATTCACATAATCTGCTTAAGCCCAGTGGATTAAGCAATGGAACAGCTTGCCTGTGGGTGCTCCATCCCCGGGGGTCCTCAAGAAAATATTATCCTAGCATAGTATTTGAACAGGGGGTTGGACTAGAGGACCTCTAAGGTCCCTTCCAGCACTAGGAGTCTATGATTCTATATATGCTGTCTGGGGAATTTTTGCTAAGCAATAAACAAACCCCTCGTCTGTTTTAAAGGGATATTTTGAGCTTTTTAAAATTCTGTCACGCTGTCTGCTCCATCTGCCTTGAATGAAAGAGCGTGGCAAGTTATCCTTGTTGTGTATGTGTGCATTGGAGGGAAAATGCTGGGTTGGGCAAAACAGATGGACTCCACACACACACACACACACACACACCCAACCCCCCCATACAAATTGGCTGGCACCATCTGCCTCCTTGGAGGAAAAAAAATACAACCTATTACATTAAAACGAGCCTTTTTCTAGGAATTTTATTGGCGAGCGTTGCGTCATTCAGAGAATGTGTTTGTGTTGGGAGAAGCAAACAGTTTGAAGACCTGTTAGAGCAGGGTTCCCCCACCTAGGAGACCACTTTAAGATGGGTGGACTTCCATTCCCAGAATTCCCCAGCCAGCATCCTTTAGTGGACTTCAACTCCCAGAATTCCCCAGCCAGCATGTTTTAAGATGTGTGGACTTCAACTCCCAGAATTCCCCAGCCAGCATGTTTTAAGATGTGTGGACTTCAACTCCCAGAATTCCCCAGCCAGCGTCCTTTAGTGGACTTCAATTCCCAGAATTTCCCAGCCAGCATGTTTTAAGATGTGTGGACTTCCGCTCCCAGAATTCCCCAGCCAGCATCCTTTAGTGGACTTCAACTCCCAGAATTCCCCAGCTGACATGTTTTAAGATATGTGGACTTCAACTCTCAGAATTCTCCAGTCAGCAGGCTGAAGTCCACATATCCTAAAGCTGGCTAAGGATTCTGGGAGTTGAAGCCCACACATCTTCAAATTGCCAGAGTTAAGCAACATGGCTCTAACCGGAGATTGGAGATTATTTATCTATTCACGTTGTGGTTGCATTCACACGACACCTCCTCAGCTCAAGCGAAGACTTAGGTCATGCAACAGACTTAGAGAGAGCTTGGGAAGGATTCCAGGGATGAGAATCCTCCAGGGGAAAAACGACTCAGGAAGCTTGGGAAATTTGGAAAAGGGAGATTATAAAAGCCCAGTCTGGCACAATACCAACGAAGAGGAAAAACAACAGCTCTCAAAAGAAACCAGCCGTGGCTGCATAAAGAACTCTCTGATAAATTGAAAGATAAAAAGGACAAGTATAGAAAGAAGAAAGAGGGGCACACAACTAAGGCAGAATCTCAGCAAAAAAAAAACCCGCGAGCTTGCAAAGATGCATTCACACAAGCCCACTAACTAGGCTGGGATCAACCTTGGCCCCTTTGCTCAGCCTTCATTGTTTGGTGTGGAGCCCAGAAAACAGCTCACTTGCTAACCAGCTTACAGAGGTTGTCTGAATGCAAAACCTCGGAAAGGTTTGTTGAGCTTCGAAAGAAAGCAGGAAAAACCCCGAATCGCTCCCCAAAACACTGAGAACCTCTGCTTGAAGTGACCAAAGTCAATTTTGTTTAATTTCTGAAACGTTATGGTGAACTGAATCATCTGATTTAAAAATAGCATGCGGAGTTTCACTGGTGGGGTTTTTTGCTGTTGTTGAAAAGCATTATTATTATTATTATTATTATTATTATTATTATTATTATTATTATTTAAAAAGTGTGCTTCCAACTGAATGATGATTGGATACGGTACTTCCTTTGTAGGTAGATTATGCATGGAAAAATTGGAACAAACAACTCTTTGGAAATACACCTTTAAATGGTTCCGGCTGCTGGAATGGCTTTTGTGAAACTCGGCTTAACATTTCAAGATCAGGGTGACGCCATTAAAGAGGGTCACCATTTTGGTTCAATTACAGTTGGTCCTTGGCTTACGGCCACGAGGGAGTCCAAAATCTCTGACGCTAAGCGGGACATGTGTTAAGCAAGCTGGAACTAAGGAGAAACCTCCTGACCGTTCGAACAATTAACCAGTGGAACTCCTTGCCTCCAGAAGCGGTGAGTGCTCCAAGCGGTGAATGTTTCTTGCTGTTTTTCTGAGGCTTTTTCGATCGTTAGATTCAGTGTTTTTACTCCATTTTTTTTAATTGCTGCGACTGGGTGGTTCACAGATACATTTGTAAAATAACTAAATAACCAAATAAATAATAGCAAAGGAGAAACCTAAATAAATCGGGTAAGGTGAAAAATGGCAGTTTTTCTCCTGAAACGAAATTTGCAATGCAGAACCATCCAGGGCTTCCTGCCCACCCCCACCCCCAGTGCTCAGCCGATTCTCCCCCCAAAACAGCAGCTCGCTTTGCATTTCAGTTACACTATTTCTGGATTTATTTATTTTTAATTGTCTTCCGGTGACCCAAGTCCTCTTGCCACTTTCTCGGCTGCTGTTTCCTCTCACTTTCTGCCTATCTGCCCAGCAGCTGCTTCGCTGTTTTGCCCAGTGGAACAGGTGCCAATTTTGGGACGACAAATAAGAAGAAAGAAAGAAAGAAAGAAAGAAAGAAAGAAAGAAAGAAAGAAAGAAAGAAAGAAAGAAAGAAAGAAAGAAAGAAAGAAAGAAAGAAAGAAAGAAAGAAAGAAAGAAAGAAAGAAAGAAAGAGAGGGACGGAAAGAAAGAGGGAGGGAGGGAGGGAAAGAAAGGAAAGAAGGAAGGAAGGAAGGAAGGAAGGAAGGAAGGAAGGAAGGAAGGAAGGAGAGAGGGTGGGAGGGAGGGAAAGAAAGAAAGAAAGGGAGGGAGGGAGGGAGGGAGGGAGAGGAGGGAAAGAAAGAAAGAAAGAAAGAAAGAAAGAAAGAAAGAAAGAAAGAAAGAAAGAAAGAAAGAAAGAAAGAAAGAAGGGGAGAGAGAGACGGAAAGAAAGAGGGAGGGAGGGAGGGAAAGAAAGGAAAGAAGGAAGGAAGGAAGGAAGGAGGGAGGGTGGGAGGGAGGGAAAAAAGAAAGAAAGATGGAGAGTGGGAGGGAGGAAGGGTAGGAGGGAAAGAAAGAAAGAAAGAAAGAAAGAGGGAGGGAGGGAGGGAGAGGGAAAGAAAGAAAGAAAGAAAGAAAGAAAGAAAGAAAGAAAGAAAGAAAGAAAGAAAGAAAGAAAGAAAGAAAAAAGAAAGGTGCAAGTGAGTGAATGAATGAACAAATAAATGAGTCAGTGAGTGAGTGAATAAATGGAATGAATGAATAAATAAATAAATGAGCCGGTGAGTGACTAAATAAGTAAATAAATAAATGAGTCACTGAGTGAGTGAGTGAATGAATGAATGGATAAATGAGTCAGTGAGTGAATAAATAAATAAATAAATGAGTCACTGAGTGAGTGAGTGAGTGAATGAATGAATGGATAAATGAGTCAGTGAGTGAATCAATAAATAAATGAGTCAGTAAGTGAGTGAGTGAGTGAGTGAATGAATGAATGGATAAACGAGTCAGTGAGTGAATCAATAAATAAATACAGGAGTCACTGAGCGAGTGAATGATAATGGTGCCAATCAATAAGAGCAGTACATTTTCCCAGAGGCAGGAAAAAGCCTCGCCCATTTGCAACTGGCCTCTCCGGTCGACCTCACTGGAGACGGGTGTGAAAAATCGAGTCGAAAACTTCCCCAGCAGCTGCTTCGGTGTTTCGTCGGGTAGTCCTCAACTTAATGACCGTTCGTTTAGCGACCGTTTGAATTAAGCAACTCAATAGGCTTCTCAGTTTAGCCTCTGATTTCCTGGTGGCCTCTTTTTCCGGCTTCAGCCTTGCTTACCTGCGGGGGGGGGGGGTCAGCCCAGAGTGGCTCAACGCTGCCACCTGCTGGAAGGAGTTGGGAATTACACCTCCTTGGAAGCCCTTGGCTCCTCAATCTGGTTTCCTCCAAAGTACAGGGAGTCCTCGACTTACGACCACAACGGAGCCTCGTATTTCTGTCGCTAAGCGAGACATTAAATGGGTTTTGCTCCATTTTACCACCTTTCCAGTCACACGTATTCAGGGAATTCCCTGCCGTCGCTAAGGGAATCACGCGGTCGTTAAGGGAATCTAGCTTCCCCCATTGACTTTGCCAGCTGGAAGGTCGCAAAAGGGGGAATCGTGTGATCCTGGCACGCTGCGCGACCATCATAAATGTGAGTCAGTTGCCAGGGTGGGTCTGAATTTTGATCACGTGACCGGGGGGCGGGGAATGCTGCAATGGTCGTTATGTGTGAAAAACAGTCGTAACTCACTTTTTTCAGTGCCGTTGTAACTTCAGTCGCTAAATGAACTGTTATAAGTCGAGGATTACCTGTAACTTGAAAAGAGCCTATAGAGGTCTGCCATCTTTTTCATACCATGTCTGTCTATCTGATTGTCTATCTATTGTCCCCCCTGTCTGTCTGTCTGTCTGTCTGTCTATTTATCTATCATTCAACTATATCTATCTATCATTAATCAATCTAATCTCTACCTACCTCCCTATCTTCTAAGTATATCTATCATCAATCTATTCTCTACATCTCTTTCTCTGCCTCTGTTTATCTATCTGCCTATCATCCGTCTATCTATTTGTCATCTATCTTTCTAACTACCGGTATCTATCCATCCATATCTATCTATCTGTCTGTCTGTCTATCCATGCATATCTATCTATTATCTCTATCTATCTATCTATCTATCTATCTATCTATCTATCTATCTATCTATCCATATCTATAGCTATCCATCTATCCATATCTATCTGTCTATCATCTATCTATCTATCTATCTATCTATCTATCTATCTATCTATCTATCTATCTATATCTATATATCCATCCATATCTATTATCTCTTTCTCTCTCTCTCTATCTATATCTAACCATATCTATAGCTATCCATCCATATCTATCTATCTGTCTGTCTATCATCAATCTATCTAGCCATCTATCCATATCTATTATCTCTCTCTCTATCTCTCTCTCTCTCTATCTATCTATATCGATCGATCTATCCATATCTATAGCTATCCATCCATATCTATCTATCTATCTATCTATCTATCTATCTATCTATCTATCTATCTATCTGTGTCTGTCTGTCTCTCTATCATCTATCTATCTATCCATCCATATCTATCTGTCTGTCTGTCTGTCCGTCCGTCCATCCATCCATCCATCCATCCATCCATATATATCTATTCATCCTTCCATATTTATCTGTCTGTCTATCTATCTATCTATCTATCTATCTATCTATCTATCTATCTATCTATCTATCTATCTATCTATCTATCTATATCTATCCATCCATCCATCCATCCATATATATCTATTCATCCTTCCATATTTATTTATTTATTTATCTGTCTATCTATCTATCTATCTATCTACTGTCTATCTATCTGTCTGTCTGTCTGTCTGTTTGTCTGTCTCTGTCTGTCTGTCCCCTAACTATATGTCCCATCAATCTATTCTCTACCTACTTCTCTCTCTCTCTCTGTCTCTCTCTCTCTCTCTCTCTCTTTCTACCCATCCTTCCTTTACATAACAATCGCAAAGCATGGGGTCCCTCCCCCCCCCCAGGTTTGGTGGACTCTCCGGCTGTGCACATTTGCACCAAACAAACTCCCCATTCGGGCTCCAGAGTCCTAAGGTTTGAATTCGCGGCAGGCGCCCTCTGCCTTTCTCATGAGGGACAGAAACTTGCTTCGGCTGTCAAAAGGCGCAAAGGATGAGGACGGCTGCCGACTGGCGTCTCGGAGTGGCCAGCGGCTCGTGTACAGGAATCGTCCCGCCGGCGCTTCCGACAGAGCCCCTCCGCTCCTGGTCGCCGCGCGCAGCCAGATGTTCTGGATGGGCAGAACATCTGGGATGTGCAGAGCGTTTCCAACCCCAGCCCAGCCCCCTTTTCTACTCCATGCAAAGAGAGGCTTGTCAACACCCCCTCGGGGTTCCCCCCCCCAGCCCTTCCCCGCCTTTCGTGCGCCCGGGCCCTGCGCTTCCAGCGAGGGATCCTTCTGTTTACCGACCCGCCGGAGAGCCGCACCTCCGCCCTGGGATCTCGGCCAAGGTTCCCGCTGACTCTGGTTTGTTTTTCTTCCAGCCAAAGGTTGCAAAACCCGTCCAGGCGTGAAAGAGGAAGGACGGGCACTCTTCCCTTCCAGTTCCAGTTCTGGGAAGAGCAGCGGATCAGCCAAAGCTTTGGACCTTTGGGCCTTGGGGGGGGGAGGGAAGGGTTACTCCAGGGTGGAAGACCTCCAGAGTGGCAGAAAGGGGAGTTGGTGGGCTCCCTTTGCAACTTTGAGGGCTTCCGAATGGACGTGGGGGGTGTTACGTGGAGAGAGGTCCCTGTGTGTTTTCCACCAGACCTGCCCTGCCCTGCTTTGGGATGGCTCCATGAAATTCTTAATTTTCGATAAAAGAGAATCTTTGCAGCTCAGGGTGGGATGGGGGCGTTTTTGGTGCTGGGTTCTTCTCTTGAAGTCCTTTTATGACCCAACTAGGTAACATCATCAGTGCTAGAAGGGAGGGGGGCTTGCGGAGAGGAGGAGGAGGGGAGGAGAATGACAAATGTCGGGTCTTAGTTGCTGAGTGGTTTCTTGCAGTTGTTTCATGACCCAGCTAGGTAACATCATCAGTGATAGAAGGGAGAGGTGTTTGCAAGGAGGAGGAGGAGGAGGAGGAGGAGGAGGAAGAGGAAGAGGAGGAGGAGGACCACAACTGTGGGGTCCTGGGTGCTCTCTGAGCTGGGTGGTTTCTTGCAGACGTCTCATGACCCAACTAGGTAACATCAACAGTGCTAGAAGGAAGGAGGAGGAGGAGGACTGTGGGGTCCGTGGTACTCTCTGAGCTGGGTGGTTTGCTTGCAGACGTTTCATAACCCAACTAGACAACGTTGTCAGTGCTAGAAGGGAGGGGGGCTTGCGCAGAGTAGGAGGAAGAGGAGGAGGAGGAGAGAAAGAAAGGAAGGAAGGAAGGAAGGAAGGAAGGAAGGAAGGAAACAAGAAAAGGAAAGGAAAGGAAGAAAGAAAAAAGAAAGGAAGAAAGGAAGAAAAAGAAAGGAAGGAAAGAAAGAAAAAAAGAAAGAAAGAAAGAAAGAAAAAAGAAAGAAAGAAGGAAAGGAAGAAAGAAAAAAGAAAGAAGGAAAGGAAGAAAGAAAGAGAAAGAGAAAGAAAGAAAGAAAGGAAAGAAAGGAAGGAAAGAAAGAATGGAAAGAAAGAAGGAAGGAAGGAAGGAAGGAAGGAAGGAAGCAGGAGGGAAGAAAGAAAGAAAGAAAGAAAGAAAGGAGGAAGGAAGGAAGGAAGGAAAGAAGGAAGAAAGGAAGTGGGAGGGAGGGAGAGAGGAAAGAAAGAAAGAAAAAAAGAAAGAAAGGAGGGAGGGAGGAAGGAAGGAAGAAAGAAAGAAAGAAAGAAAGAAAGAAAGAAAGAAAGAAAGAAAGAAAGAAAGAAAGAAAGAAAGAAAGAAAGAAAGAAAGAAAGAAAGAAAGAAAAAATTGTGGGGTCCGTGGTGCTTTCTGAGTTGGGTGGTTTTCTTGCAGACGTTTACTAACCCAACTAGGCAACGCCATCCGTGCTACACTGATGATCAGCTCGCATCCATGAGGTTCCCTAGTTTGGTAACCAAACAGCTGCAAAAAATAATAATAATAACCCACCAAGCTCAGGGCGCACCCAGGACCACCCAGCCCCCACCCTCATTCTTGTTTTGCTCAATTACCCCCCCCCCACCCTTCACCGGGTCTTCTAGCCCGGCCCCTGAATTTATCCATTATTTTTTTTTCTTCTGGCTTTTCACAGAAAAAAAACCCCCCAGAACCCGGACCTTCACCCAGCCTGCAGGGATCGCAAGCAAGACAACGCCAAAAAACTCTCGACAACAGCCGCAGGCTGACCTTGCTCACACTCTTTGGTCTTGAGTTTTGCAAGGCCTGAGTTTCAGGGTCAGGGACCGCCGGCTGCAGCTTGGCTGCCATTCCGCAAAAAACATCTCTGCCTCGGCAGAGGAAAAGGGCTTGGCCCAATCGTGGCGAGATTACCCAAGAGAAGATAATGGCATTGATTAGTCAATGAATTCTCTCTCTGTCTCCGTCTTGGCCCCCCACCCCGCCCCCTGCCCCCCTCCCGATCCAAAATGAACTTTATTAGCATTTCTGCCTGACTCTGGAATTATGTCAGCCCCTCGCCCCCCAGATCATACTTGCCCTTCTCGACTCCGGCTGCAAAGTCAGTGATGCCATAAATAAATCAATCAATAATAATCATCATAAAAAAGCTTGATAATTCCTTCAATCGTTTCCACCCCACCCACCCACCCCCCCGGGAAGCGTGTCTCCAAAATGGGGGAAGCTGGAGCCGTGGGGGGGGGATGTTACTGGCCATCTTAACGCTGGAGATTCTACTGAACAAGATAAGAGCGGCAGATGACATAAAAGGCATATTAAACAACAGGACTACAGACTATGTGCCTTCGCGGATGACCTGCTGGTGACACTGGCTCAACCAGCACAATCAACCAGGAGAATGATGGAGATAATGAAGGACTATGGTAGAGTTTCAGGCTTCAAAGTAAATATATCTAAGACAAAGATGCTAGTTAAAAAATTAGATAACAACTCAAAACAGGACTTAGAAAGAATAACGGGCTGTGAAATAGTGAAGAAAGTTAAATACCTAGGAGTGGAGATTGAAGCTACAAATGGGAAATTATATAAAAATAATTACGAGGTGTTGTGGAACAAGATACAAACAGATCTGGTCAGGTGGAAAACATTACAACTGTCTCTGCTGGGCAGGATAGCAGCAATAAAAATGAATGTATTGCCAAAATTTCTATTTCTCTTCCAAATGCTACCTATACTCAAAAAGGATGTGGACTTGGACGAATGGCAGAAGGGCATTAACAGATTTATTTGGGATGGCAAGAAACCGAGGGTCAAATTAAAAATCATCCAGGATACAAGGAAGAGAGGTGGTTTAAAAATGCCCAATCTGAAGTTATACTACTACGCTGCGGCGCTAGTGGCGCTGAGCGACTGGATTAATATAACAAATGACAGAATACTGAATGTTGAAGGGCATTGTTTACTATATGGCTGGCACGCATACCTTGTGTATGACAAGAAGGTTGACAAGAGCTTCAGAGAGAACCCACTGAGAACCCCGCTGTTGTGGGTCTGGAAGAAATATCAGTACCTACTACACGAAAAGATTCCCATCTGGACGATCCCCGGACACGCAATAGGGGACATAAATATAATACAAGGTCAGGATGTGGTGCCCTATGGTGAACTTGTAATGGAAGAAGGAAATGTGTTTTCGTTAAAGCCATCAAATACGCTAACAGATGAAGGAATAGTGTGGCTCTCATATTTACAACTGCAGTCTAGATGGCAAAAAGACCTGAAGAAGGGTATATCCAGAACAGATGAGAATTTAATTGAACAGGTTAGAGTGCAGGGGCCCATGCATATCAAACGAGTGTACAGTGTACTGATAGAAATGGACTCTGAAACTGTACTACCGGTAGTTAAGGACTGTATGGTAAAGTGGGAACAAGATTTTGGTCAACATATCACGATGGAAACGTGGGAGGGAATCTGGGTGAGAAATGTAAAATTTACACAAGCGCAATTATTATTATTTATTTAATTTCTATGCCGCCCTATTCCGGAGAACTCAGGGCGGCTCACAACATGATAGAAATTACATTAAATACATAAATATAAAAAAAAACCTAAGTTAAAAAAGAAACCAATCATTCCACAAACATACACTGGCTAGGGGCAAGGTGTCATCAAGTTTTTGACACCTTGCTAGGCGATGGGTGGTCCTCGGATGTTGCCATATCCTAAAAGTGGTACAATGGGTGAAAAGGTTGAAAAACCCTGGCTTATTCTATATCCTATTGCTTATTCTCTTCTCTTCTCTTCTCTTCTCTTCTCTTCTCTTCTCTTCTCTTCCATTCCATTCCATTCCATTCCATTCCATTCCATTCCATATTCTATTCTATTCTTTTAGAGACCGAGTGCCCAAAAACTGGCCCTGCCCCGCTCCCGCCTGCCCACAGGGCCACTCACTGCCTCCAGGGCCCACTGCAGATCACCCAGGGAGCCCAGCAGTGCCATGGCGGCCACGGCCTCTGCACGTGCCCTGCAGAATCAACTATATATTTTAGGTTATAAAGAATAGAATAGAATAGAATAGAATAGAATAGAATAGAATAGAATAGAATAGAATAGAATAGAATAGAATAGAATAGAATAGAATAGAATAGAATAGAATAATATTAGAATAGAATAGAATAGAATAGAATAGAATAGAATAGAATAGAATAGAATAGAATAGAATAGAATAGAATAGAATAGAATAGAATAGAATAATATTAGAATAGAATAGAATAGAATAGAATATATGGAATGGAATAGAATAGAATAGAATAGAATAGAATAATATTAGAATAGAATAATATTAGAATAGAATAATATTAGAATAGAATAGAATAGAATAGAATAGAATAGAATAGAATAGAATAGAATAGAATAGAATAGAATAGAATAGAATAGAATAGAATGGAATGGAATGGAATGGAATGGAGTGGAGTGGAGTGGAGTGGAGTGGAGTGGAATGGAATGGAATGGAATGGAATGGAAATAAGAATAGAATAGAATAGAATAGAATAGAATAGAATAGAATGGAATGGAATGGAATGGAATGGAATGGAATGGAGTGGAGTGGAGTGGAGTGGAGTGGAGTGGAATGGAATGGAATGGAATGGAAATAAGAATAGAATAGAATAGAATAGAATAGAATAGAATAGAATAGAATGGAATGGAATGGAATGGAATGGAATGGAATGGAATGGAATGGAATGGAATAGAATAGAATAGAATAGAATAGAATAGAATATAGAATAGAATAGAATAGAATAGAATAGAATAGAATAGAATAGAATGGAATGGAATGGAATGGAATGGAATGGAATGGAATGGAGTGGAGTGGAGTGGAGTGGAGTGGAGTGGAGTGGAATGGAATGGAATGGAATGGAAATAAGAATAGAATAGAATAGAATAGAATAGAATAGAATAGAATAGAATAGAATAGAATGGAATGGAATGGAATAGAATAGAATAGAATAGAATAGAATAGAATAGAATAGAATAGAATAGAATATAGAATAGAATAGAATAGAATATAGAATAGAATAGAATAGAATAGAATAGAATAGAATAGAATAGAATAGAATAGAATAGAATAGAATAGAATAGAATAGAATAGAATAGAATAGAATAGAATAATATTAAAATAGAATAGAATAGAATAGAATATATGGAATGGAATAGAATAGAATAGAATAGAATAGAATAATATTAGAATAGAATAATATTAGAATAGAATAATATTAGAATAGAATAGAATAGAATAGAATATATGGAATGGAATAGAATAGAATAGAATAGAATAGAATAGAATAATATTAGAATAGAATAATATTAGAATAGAATAGAATAGAATAGAATAGAATAGAATAGAATAGAATAGAATAGAATAGAATAGAATGGAATGGAATGGAATGGAATGGAATGGAATGGAATGGAGTGGAGTGGAGTGGAGTGGAGTGGAGTGGAGTGGAGTGGAATGGAATGGAATGGAATGGAATGGAATGGAAATAAGAATAGAATAGAATAGAATAGAATAGAATAGAATAGAATAGAATAGAATAGAATAGAATAGAAAAGGAATAGAATAGAATAGAATAGAATAGAATAGAATGGAATGGAATGGAATGGAATGGAATAGAATAGAATAGAATAGAATAGAATATAGAATAGAATAGAATAGAATAGAATAGAATAGAATAGAATAGAATAGAATGGAATGGAATGGAATGGAATGGAATGGAATGGAGTGGAGTGGAGTGGAGTGGAGTGGAGTGGAGTGGAGTGGAATGGAATGGAATGGAATGGAATGGAATGGAAATAAGAATAGAATAGAATAGAATAGAATAGAATAGAATAGAATAGAATAGAATAGAATAGAATAGAATAGAATAGAATAGAATAGAAAAGGAATAGAATAGAATAGAATAGAATAGAATAGAATAGAATAGAATGGAATGGAATGGAATGGAATGGAATAGAATAGAATAGAATAGAATAGAATATAGAATAGAATAGAATAGAATAGAATAGAATAGAATAGAATAGAATAGAATAGAATAGAATAGAATAGAAAAGGAATAGAATAGAATAGAATAGAATAGAATAGAATAGAATAGAATAGAATGGAATGGAATGGAATGGAATAGAATAGAATAGAATAGAATAGAATATAGAATAGAATAGAATAGAATAGAATAGAATAGAATAGAATAGAATAGAATAGAATGGAATGGAATGGAATGGAATGGAGTGGAGTGGAGTGGAGTGGAGTGGAGTGGAGTGGAGTGGAATGGAATGGAATGGAATGGAATGGAATGGAAATAAGAATAGAATAGAATAGAATAGAATAGAATAGAATAGAATAGAATAGAATAGAATAGAATAGAATAGAATAGAATAGAATAGAAAAGGAATAGAATAGAATAGAATAGAATAGAATAGAATAGAATAGAATAGAATGGAATGGAATGGAATGGAATGGAATAGAATAGAATAGAATAGAATAGAATATAGAATAGAATAGAATAGAATAGAATAATATTAGAATAGAATAATATTAGAATAGAATAATATTAGAATAGAATAGAATAGAATAGAATAGAATAGAATAGAATAGAATAGAATAGAATAGAATAGAATAGAATAGAATAGAATGGAATGGAATGGAATGGAATGGAATGGAATGGAGTGGAATGGAATGGAAATAAGAATAGAATAGAATAGAATAGAATAGAAAAGGAATAGAATAGAATAGAATAGAATAGAAAAGGAATAGAATAGAATAGAATAGAATAGAATAGAATAGAATAGAATAGAATAGAATAGAATAGAATAGAAAAGGAATAGAATAGAATAGAATAGAATAGAATAGAATAGAATAGAATAGAATAGAATAGAATAGAATAAGGAATAGAATAGAGCAGTGATGGCAAACCTTTTAGAGACCGAGGGCCCAAACTGCAACCCAAAACCCACTTATGCATCGTTGGGTGCCAGGTGGGCGTGGCCTGTTGGGTGGGTGTGGCCCGTTGGGTGGGCGTGGCTGCAGTGGTAAAGGCGGAGGCCTGAAGCGAAAAGGTTTTATAAAACCCAGCTGAAGGCCCAGGACTGGGGCGACGGTGCGCGTGCCCACAGAGAGGGCTCCGCGTGCCGCCTCTGGCACCCGTGCCATAGGTTCGCCACCACAGGGATAGGGTCTTCGGGGGGGGGGGGAAGTTGGCCACAGAAGCCGACATCCGAGATATGCAGTTTTTAAAACAAGGTTTATAACTGCTGTATATCAGCTGGAGTAAACAAAGAAGATGTTAGAAATGAAACATTTACCTATAACGTTTTAGCAGTTTCTCTGTTTTCCTCCCTGCTGCTTCTTCTTCTTCTTTTAAATGGATCTTTCAAGAACAAACTAGTATAATTAAAGGCTCGTTGGGCTGAGAGATTTTTTTTATAAAAAAATGTAAAATCTTTTCCCTTCTTGTTAAAAAATAATTCGATGCGTTGTGTTTCCCATGACTAATTTTTCATCCATGATATACTGAGCTTTACACGGTTAAGATTCTTTTCCTTCCTTCCTTTCTTTCTTTTTTCCTCCCTTCCACCTTCCCTCTCTTTCTTTCTCCTTCCTTCCTTCCTTCCTTCTTTCCTCCCTCCCTTTCTTCCTTTCTCTTCCTCCCTCTCTCCTTTCCTTCATTCCTTCCTTCCTTCCCTCCCTCCCTCTTTCTTTCTTTCTTTCTTTTCTTCCTCCCTTCGTCCTCCCTCCCTCCTACTCCTTCCTTCCTCTTTCTTTCTTTTTCTTTCTCTTTCTTTCTTTCTTTCTTTCTTTCTTTCCTTTTCTTCCTTCTCCCTCCCTCCTACTCCTTCCTTCCTCTTTCTTTCTTTTTCTTTTTCTTTCTTTCTTTCTTTCTTTCTTTCCTTTTCTTCCCTTTTCTTCCTTCCTTCCTTCCTCCTCCCTCCCTCCTACTCCTTCCTTCCTCTTTCTTTCTTTCTTTCTTTCTTTCTTTCTTTCTTTCTTTCTTTCTTTCTTTCTTTCTTTCTCTTTCTTTCTTTCTTTCTTTCTTTTCTTCCTTCCTTCCTCCTCCCTCCCTCCTACTCCTTCCTTCCTCTTTCTTCCTTTCTTTCTTTTCTTCCTTCCTTCCTCCTCCCTCCCTCCTACTCCTTCCTTCCTCTCTTTCTTTCTTTCTTTCTTTCTTTCTTTCTTTCTTTCTTTCTTTCTTTCTTTCTTTCTTTCTTTCTTTCTTTCCTTCTTTCCTTCCTTCCTTCCTTCCTCTCTTTCTTTCTTTCTTTCTTTCTTTCTTTCTTTCTTCCTTTCTTTTTCTTTCTTTCTTTCTCTCTCTCTCTCTTTTTTTCTTTCTTTTTTCTTTATTTCATCTTTCTTTTTCTTTCTTCTTTGACTTTCTCTCTCTCTTTCTTTTTAAACAATCAATTAAAAATAATTAAGAATTTTAAAAAGAGAGAGAGAGAGGGAGAGACAGTGTGTTGACACTCGTAGGTTCCAAGTAGCTTTTACGACAAAATGTGAGCATTTGGCTTTGCAGGGCTCTAGTCCCCTTGATGAGTTGTTAGTCCTGCTGCAAGATTCAAATCTCCCTCTGTTTTGCAGAAGGAAAACACACACACACACACTCACACAAAGAGAGGCTGTTAACATTTCCTGGGCTGTGCCCGCATTCACATTTCTATTGCCTCTGTGGCAACTTGGCCCGTGTTGCTCATTTGCACAGCCTCTCCATCCTCGCCTGTTTCCTCCTTTGAGAACAGCTCATTGCACCCAGTGACTTCATCCCCAGAAGTCAAGGTTGTTTTATCAGAGGACATTTGGGGTGCCAAGCTGGCTCTGTGCCAGGCAGGGGGGTCTCTGTGAAGTGCCAGCTGAGAGTTGGCCCTTCCTTCCTTCCTTCCTTCCTTCCTTCCTTCCTTCCTTCCTTCCTTCCTTCCTTCCTTCCTTCCTTCCTTCCTTCCTTCCTTCCTTCTCATCCCTATATCTTTTCTTTTTTCTTTCCTTCTCTCTCTTCTCCCCCCTCCCACCCTTCTCATCCTTCTGTTTTCTTCTTTATTTCCTTCTCTCTCATTTCTTTCCTTCTTTCCTTTCTTCCTTTCCTGGGTGGCTCAAAGTCACCCAGCCGGCTTTCATGCCTAAGGCGGGACTAGAACTCACCGTCTCCTGGTGATTGGCCCAAAGTCACCCAGCCGGCTTTCATGCCTAAGGCGAGACTAGAACTCAACGTCTCCTGGTGATTGGCCCAGAGTCACCCAGCCGCCTTTCATGCCTAAGGCGGGACTAGAACTCACCATCTCCTGGTGATTGGCCCAGAGTCACCCAGCCGGCTTTCATGCCTAAGGCGGGACTAGAACTCACCGTCTCCTGGTGATTGGCCCAGAGTCACCCAGCCGGCTTTCATGCCTAAGGCGGGACTACAACTCACCGTCTCCTGGTGATTGGCCCAGAGTCACCCAGCCGGCTTTCATGCCTAAGGCGGAACTAGAACTCACCGTCTCCTGGTGATTGGCCCAGTGTAACCCAGCCACCTTTCCTGCCTAAGGTGGGACTAGAATTCACCGTCTCCTGGTGATTGGCCCAGAGTCACTCAGCCGGCTTTCATGCCTAAGGCGGGACTAGAACTCACCGTCTCCTGGTGATTGCCCCAGTGTAACCCAGCCGGCTTTCATGCCTAAGGCGGGACTAGAACTCACCGTCTCCTGGTGATTGGCCCAGAGTCACTCAGCCGGCTTTCATGCCTAAGGCGGGACTAGAACTCACCGTCTCCTGGTGATTGGCCCAGAGTCACCCAGCCAGCTTTCATGCCTAAGGCGGGACTACAACTCACCGTCTCCTGGTGATTGGCCCAGAGTCACCCAGCCGGCTTTCATGCCTAAGGCGGAACTAGAACTCACCGTCTCCTGGTGATTGGCCCAGTGTAACCCAGCCACCTTTCATGCCTAAGGTGGGACTAGAACTCACCGTCTCCTGGTGATTGGCCCAGAGTCACCCAGCCGGCTTTCATGCCTAAGGTGGGACTAGAACTCACCGTCTCCTGGTGATTGGCCCAGAGTCACCCAGCCGGCTTTCATGCCTAAGGCGGGACTAGAACTCACCGTCTCCTGGTGATTGGCCCAGAGTCACCCAGCCGGCTTTCATGCCTAAGGCGGGAATAGAACTCACCGTCTCCTGGTGATTGGCCCAGTGTAACCCAGCCACCTTTCATGCCTAAGGTGGGACTAGAACTCACCGTCTCCTGGTGATTGGCCCAGAGTCACCCAGCTGGCTGTCATGCCTAAGGCAGGACTAGAACTCACGGTCTCCTGGTGATTGGCCCAGAGTCACTCAGCCGGCTTTCATGCCTAAGGCGGGACTAGAACTCACCGTCTCCTGGTGATTGCCCCAGTGTAACCCAGCCGGCTTTCATGCCTAAGGCGGGACTAGAACTCACTGTCTCCTGGTGATTGCCCCAGTGTAACCCAGCCACCTTTCATGCCTAAGGTGGGACTAGAACTCACCGTCTCCTGGTGATTGGCCCAGAGTCACCCAGCTGGCTGTCATGCCTAAGGCAGGACTAGAACTCACCGTCTCCTGGTGATTGGCCCAGAGTCACTCAGCCGGCTTTCATGCCTAAGGCGGGACTAGAACTCACCGTCTCCTGGTGATTGCCCCAGTGTAACCCAGCCGGCTTTCATGCCTAAGGCGGGACTAGAACTCACCGTCTCCTGGTGATTGCCCCAGTGTAACCCAGCCACCTTTCATGCCTAAGGTGGGACTAGAACTCACCGTCTCCTGGTGATTGGCCCAGAGTCACTCAGCCGGCTTTCATGCCTAAGGCGGGACTAGAACTCACCGTCTCCTGGTGATTGCCCCAGTGTAACCCAGCCGGCTTTCATGCCTAAGGCGGGACTAGAACTCACCGTCTCCTGGTGATTGGCCCAGTGTAACCCAGCCACCTTTCATGCCTAAGGTGGGACTAGAACTCACCGTCTCCTGGTGATTGGCCCAGAGTCACTCAGCCGGCTTTCATGCCTAAGGCGGGACTAGAACTCACCGTCTCCTGGTGATTGCCCCAGTGTAACCCAGCCGGCTTTCATGCCTAAGGCGGGACTAGAACTCACCGTCTCCTGGTGATTGGCCCAGAGTCACTCAGCCGGCTTTCATGCCTAAGGCGGGACTAGAACTCACCGTCTCCTGGTGATTGGCCCAGAGTCACCCAACCAGCTTTCATGCCTAAGGCGGGACTACAACTCACCGTCTCCTGGTGATTGGCCCAGAGTCACCCAGCCGGCTTTCATGCCTAAGGCGGAACTAGAACTCACCGTCTCCTGGTGATTGGCCCAGTGTAACCCAGCCACCTTTCATGCCTAAGGTGGGACTAGAACTCACCGTCTCCTGGTGATTGGCCCAGAGTCACCCAGCCGGCTTTCATGCCTAAGGCGGGACTAGAACTCACCGTCTCCTGGTGATTGGCCCAGAGTCACCCAGCCGGCTTTCATGCCTAAGGCGGGAATAGAACTCACCGTCTCCTGGTGATTGGCCCAGTGTAACCCAGCCACCTTTCATGCCTAAGGTGGGACTAGAACTCACCGTCTCCTGGTGATTGGCCCAGAGTCACCCAGCTGGCTGTCATGCCTAAGGCAGGACTAGAACTCACCGTCTCCTGGTGATTGGCCCAGAGTCACTCAGCCGGCTTTCATGCCTAAGGCGGGACTAGAACTCACCGTCTCCTGGTGATTGCCCCAGTGTAACCCAGCCGGCTTTCATGCCTAAGGCGGGACTAGAACTCACCGTCTCCTGGTGATTGCCCCAGTGTAACCCAGCCACCTTTCATGCCTAAGGTGGGACTAGAACTCACCGTCTCCTGGTGATTGGCCCAGAGTCACTCAGCCGGCTTTCATGCCTAAGGCGGGACTAGAACTCACCGTCTCCTGGTGATTGCCCCAGTGTAACCCAGCCGGCTTTCATGCCTAAGGCGGGACTAGAACTCACCGTCTCCTGGTGATTGGCCCAGAGTCACTCAGCCGGCTTTCATGCCTAAGGCGGGACTAGAACTCACCGTCTCCTGGTGATTGGCCCAGAGTCACCCAGCCAGCTTTCATGCCTAAGGCAGGACTACAACTCACCGTCTCCTGGTGATTGGCCCAGAGTCACCCAGCCGGCTTTCATGCCTAAGGCGGAACTAGAACTCACCGTCTCCTGGTGATTGGCCCAGTGTAACCCAGCCACCTTTCATGCCTAAGGTGGGACTAGAACTCACCGTCTCCTGGTGATTGGCCCAGAGTCACCCAGCCGGCTTTCATTCCTAAGGCGGGACTAGAACTCACCGTCTCCTGGTGATTGGCCCCAGAGTCACCCAGCCGGCTTTCATGCCTAAGGCGGGAATAGAACTCACCGTCTCCTGGTGATTGGCCCAGTGTAACCCAGCCACCTTTCATGCCTAAGGTGGGACTAGAACTCACCGTCTCCTGGTGATTGGCCCAGAGTCACCCAGCTGGCTGTCATGCCTAAGGCAGGACTAGAACTCACCGTCTCCTGGTGATTGGCCCAGAGTCACTCAGCCGGCTTTCATGCCTAAGGCGGGACTACAACTCACCGTCTCCTGGTGATTGGCCCAGAGTCACTCAGCCGGCTTTCATGCCTAAGGCGGGACTAGAACTCACCATCTCCTGGTGATTGGCCCAGAGTCACTCAGCCGCCTTTCATGCCTAAGGCGGGACTAGAACTCACCGTCTCCTGGTGATTGGCCCAGAGTCACCCTGCCGGCTTTCATGCCTAAGGCGGGACTAGAACTCACCGTCTCCTGGTGATTGGCCCAGAGTCACCCAGCCGCCTTTCATGCCTAAGGCGGGACTAGAACTCACCGTCTCCTGGTGATTGGCCCAGAGTCACCCAGCCGGCTTTCATGCCTAAGGCGGGACTAGAACTCACCGTCTCCTGGTGATTGGCCCAGAGTCACCTAGCCGGCTTTCATGCCTAAGGCGAGACTAGAACTCACCGTCTCTTGGTGATTGGCCCAGAGTCACCCAGCCGGCTTTCATGCCTAAGGCGGGACTAGAACTCACCGTCTCCTGGTGATTGGCCCAGAGTCACCTAGCCGGCTTTCATGCCTAAGGCGAGACTAGAACTCACCGTCTCCTGGTGATTGGCCCAGAGTCACCCAGCCGGCTTTCATGCCTAAGGCGGGAATAGAACTCACCGTCTCCTGGTGATTGGCCCAGTGTAACCCAGCCACCTTTCATGCCTAAGGTGGGACTAGAACTCACCGTCTCCTGGTGATTGGCCCAGAGTCACCCAGCTGGCTTTCATGCCTAAGGCGGGACTAGAACTCACCGTCTCCTGGTGATTGGCCCAGAGTCACTCAGCCGGCTTTCATGCCTAAGGCGGGACTAGAACTCACCATCCCCTGGTGATTGGCCCAGAGTCACTCAGCCGGCTTTCATGCCTAAGGCGGGACTACAACTCACCGTCTCCTGGTGATTGGCCCAGAGTCACCCAGCCGGCTTTCATGCCTAAGGCGGAACTAGAACTCACCGTCTCCTGGTGATTGGCCCAGAGTCACCCAGCCGGCTTTCATGCCTAAGGCGGGACTAGAACTCACCGTCTCCTGGTGATTGGCCCAGAGTCACCCAGCCGGCTTTCATGCCTAAGGCGGGACTAGAACTCATCGTCTCCTGGTGATTGGCCCAGAGTCACCCAGACAGCTTTTGTATCTAAGGCGGGACTAGAACTCACCGTCTCCTGGTGATTGGCCCAGAGTCACCCAGCCGGCTTTCATGCCTAAGGCGAGACTAGAACTCACCGTCTCCTGGTGATTGGCCCAGAGTCACCCAGCTGGCTTTCATGCCTAAGGCGGGACTAGAACTCACCGTCTCCTGGTGATTGGCCCAGTGTAACCCAGCCACCTTTCATGCCTAAGGTGGGACTAGAACTCACCGTCTCCTGGTGATTGGCCCAGAGTCACCCAGCTGGCTGTCATGCCTAAGGCGGGACTAGAACTCACCGTCTCCTGGTGATTGGCCCAGAGTCACTCAGCCGGCTTTCATGCCTAAGGCGGGACTAGAACTCACCATCTCCTGGTGATTGGCCCAGAGTCACTCAGCCGGCTTTCATGCCTAAGGCGGGACTACAACTCACCGTCTCCTGGTGATTGGCCCAGAGTCACCCAGCCGGCTTTCATGCCTAAGGCGGGACTAGAACTCACCGTCTCCTGGTGATTGGCCCAGAGTCACCTAGCCGGCTTTCATGCCTAAGGCGAGACTAGAACTCACCGTCTCTTGGTGATTGGCCCAGAGTCACCCAGCCGGCTTTCATGCCTAAGGCGGGACTAGAACTCACCGTCTCCTGGTGATTGGCCCAGAGTCACCCAGCCGCCTTTCATGCCTAAGGCGGGACTAGAACTCACCGTCTCCTGGTGATTGGCCCAGAGTCACCCAGCCGCCTTTCATGCCTAAGGCGGGACTAGAACTCACCGTCTCCTGGTGATTGGCCCAGAGTCACCCAGCCGGCTTTCATGCCTAAGGCGGGACTAGAACTCACCGTCTCCTGGTGATTGCCCCAGTGTAACCCAGCCGGCTTTCATGCCTAAGGCGGGACTACAACTCACCGTCTCCTGGTGATTGGCCCAGAGTCACCCAGCCGGCTTTCATGCCTAAGGCGGAACTAGAACTCACCGTCTCCTGGTGATTGGCCCAGTGTAACCCAGCCACATTTCATGCCTAAGGTGGGACTAGAACTCACCGTCTCCTGGTGATTGGCCCAGAGTCACTCAGCCGGCTTTCATGCCTAAGGCGGGACTAGAACTCACCGTCTCCTGGTGATTGCCCCAGTGTAACCCAGCCGGCTTTCATGCCTAAGGCGGGACTAGAACTCACCGTCTCCTGGTGATTGGCCCAGAGTCACTCAGCCGGCTTTCATGCCTAAGGCAGGACTAGAACTCACCGTCTCCTGGTGATTGGCCCAGAGTCACCCAGCCGGCTTTCATGCCTAAGGCGGGACTAGAACTCACCGTCTCCTGGTGATTGGCCCAGAGTCACCCAGCCGGCTTTCATGCCTAAGGCGGGACTAGAACTCACCGTCTCCTGGTGATTGGCCCAGAGTCACCCAGCCGCCTTTCATGCCTAAGGCGGGACTAGAACTCACCGTCTCCTGGTGATTGGCCCAGAGTCACCCAGCCGGCTTTCATGCCTAAGGCGGGACTAGAACTCACCGTCTCCTGGTGATTGCCCCAGTGTAACCCAGCCACCTTTCATGCCTAAGGTGGAACTAGAACTCACCGTCTCCTGGTGATTGGCCCAGAGTCACCCAGCCACCTTTCATGCCTAAGGTGGAACTAGAACTCACCGTCTCCTGGTGATTGGCCCAGTGTAACCCAGCCACCTTTCATGCCTAAGGTGGAACTAGAACTCACCGTCTCCTGGTGATTGGCCCAGTGTAACCCAGCCACCTTTCATGCCTAAGGTGGAACTAGAACTCACCGTCTCCTGGTGATTGGCCCAGAGTCACCCAGCCGGCTTTCATGCCTAAGGCGGGACTAGAACTCACCGTCTCCTGGTGATTGGCCCAGAGTCACCCAGCCGGCTTTCATGCCTAAGTCGGGAATAGAACTCACCGTCTCCTGGTGATTGGCCCAGTGTAACCCAGCCACCTTTCATGCCTAAGGTGGGACTAGAACTCACCGTCTCCTGGTGATTGGCCCAGAGTCACCCAGCTGGCTTTCATGCCTAAGGCGGGACTAGAACTCACCGTCTCCTGGTGATTGGCCCAGAGTCACTCAGCCGGCTTTCATGCCTAAGGCGGGACTAGAACTCACCATGCCCTGGTGATTGGCCCAGAGTCACTCAGCCGGCTTTCATGCCTAAGGCGGGACTACAACTCACCGTCTCCTGGTGATTGGCCCAGAGTCACCCAGCCGGCTTTCATGCCTAAGGCGGAACTAGAACTCACCATCTCCTGGTGATTGGCCCAGAGTCACCCAGCCGGCTTTCATGCCTAAGGCGGGACTAGAACTCACCGTCTCCTGGTGATTGGCCCAGAGTCACCCAGCCGGCTTTCATGCCTAAGGCGGGACTAGAACTCATCGTCTCCTGGTGATTGGCCCAGAGTCACCCAGACAGCTTTTGTATCTAAGGCGGGACTAGAACTCACCGTCTCCTGGTGATTGGCCCAGAGTCACCCAGCCGGCTTTCATGCCTAAGGCGAGACTAGAACTCACCGTCTCCTGGTGATTGGCCCAGAGTCACCCAGCCGGCTTTCATGCCTAAGGCGGGACTAGAACTCACCGTCTCCTGGTGATTGGCCCAGAGTCACCCAGCCGGCTTTCATGCCTAAGGCGGGACTAGAACTCACCGTCTCCTGGTGATTGGCCCAGAGTCACCCAGACAGCTTTTGTATCTAAGGCGGGACTAGAACTCACCATCTCCTGGTGATTGGCCCAAAGTCACCCAGCCGGCTTTCATGCCTAAGGCGGGACTAGAACTCACCGTCTCCTGGTGATTGGCCCAGAGTCACCCAGCCGGCTTTCATGCCTAAGGCGGGACTAGAACTCATCGTCTCCTGGTGATTGGCCCAGAGTCACCCAGACAGCTTTTGTATCTAAGGCGGGACTAGAACTCACCGTCTCCTGGTGATTGGCCCAGAGTCACCCAGCCGGCTTTCATGCCTAAGGCGAGACTAGAACTCACCGTCTCCTGGTGATTGGCCCAGAGTCACCCAGCCGGCTTTCATGCCTAAGGCGGGACTAGAACTCACCGTCTCCTGGTGATTGGCCCAGAGTCACCCAGCCGGCTTTCATGCCTAAGGCGGGACTAGAACTCACCGTCTCCTGGTGATTGGCCCAGAGTCACCCAGACAGCTTTTGTATCTAAGGCGGGACTAGAACTCACCATCTCCTGGTGATTGGCCCAAAGTCACCCAGCCAGCTTTTGTATCTAAGGTATAACTAGAACTCACCGTCTCCTGCTGATTGGCCCAAAGTCACCCAGCCGGCTTTCATGCCTAAGGCAGGACTAGAACTCACCGTCTCCTGGTGATTGGCCCAGAGTCACCCAGCCGGCTTTCATGCCTAAGGCGGGACTAGAACTCACCGTCTCCTGGTGATTGGCCCAGAGTCACCCAGCCGGCTTTCATGCCTAGGGTGGGACTAGAACTCACCGTCTCCTGGTGACTGGCCCAAAGTCACCCAGCCAGCTTTTGTATCTAAGGTGGGACTAGAACTCACTGTCTCCTGGTGATTGGCCAAAATGACCCAGCTGGCTTTCATGCCTAAAGTAGGACTAGAACTCACCGTGTCCTGGTGATTGGCCCAAAGTCACCCAGATGGCTTTCATCCCTAAGGCAGGACTAGAACTCACCTGGTTTGTAGCTTCGGGCCTTAACCACAAACCGCTTTAATGTGGGAATGCGGGCAAGTGAGTCCCAGGAATGTTCTCCCATGCATTGTGGCAATGGGTGAGCCTCCCCAGATGAACCAACCACCTTCCAGGAATCCGTTGAGGGGGGCCACCCGTTCTAGACAGCCTCCCCTCCCCCGCACCAATTGCCCCAGTGGGTGGATGTGGCAAGGAGAAGTCACAATCCCTGGGGGGGGGGAGGCAGAAGGCTACAGAGGTTGTATGCTCACAGCCAGTTGAGCAAGAGTTTGTTGCTTCCTGCACACTGCGAAGAATCTGCAGAGATCCCTGCGCCGTGTCAGAGCTGCGGTCGATGGCGCAAGGTGGCTTCTGATTGTCTTTCTTGCTTCCTGTACAGGGTGACAAGGGACAGCGGTGCTCTGTTGCGCAAACTGGATGTTCACCACCCCAACTGTGCAAGGCCACTAAATTGGGGGGGGGGCTGTCCTGCGGGGAGGAAATCCCCCTCTGTCTTTTCTTACCCCAAAATCTTAGAGCAATCTTTCTCAACCTTGGCAAGTTTCAGATGTGTGGACTGCAGTCTGGGGGAAGAGAAAGAGAGAGATGGGGGGGAGGGAGGGAGGGAGGGAGGGAGGGAGGGAGAGAGAGAGAGAGAGAGAGAGAAGAGGGAAAGAGAAGAGCGAGGGGGAGTGTAAAAGAGGGGGGAGAGAAGAGAAAGAGAGAGAGGAAAGAGAGAAGAGAGAAGAGAAGAAAAGAAAAGAGAGAAGAGAAGAGAGAGAGAAGAGAAAGAAGAGGGAAAGAGAAGAGAAAGAAGAGGGGGAGTGTAAGGGGGAGAGACAAGAGAAAGAGAGAGAGGAAAGAGAGAAGAGAGAAGAGAAGAAAAGAAAAGAGAGAAGAGAAGAGAGAGAGAAGAGAAAGAAGAGGGAAAGAGAAGAGAAAGAAGAGGGGGAGTGTAAGAGGGGAGAGACAAGAGAAAGAGAGAGAGGAAAGAGAAGAGAAGAGAAGAGAAGAGAAGAGAAGAGAAGAGAAGAGAAGAGAAGAGAAGAGAAGAGAAGAGAGGGGAGAAAGACGGGAAAGGAGAAAGAAGAGGGAAAGAGGAGCGAGGGGGAGTGTAAGAAGGGAGAGAGAAGAGAAAGAGAGAGAGAAAAGAGAAGAGAAGAGAAGAGAAGAGAGAAAACAGAGAGGGGAGAAAGAGAGGGGAAAGAAGAGAAAGAGAAGAGGGAAAGATAAGAGTGAGGGGAAGTGTAAGAGAGAGGGGAGAGAAAAGAGAGAAGAGAATAGAGAGAGAAGAGGGAAAGAGAAGAGAGAAAGAGAAAAGAAAGAGAGAAGAGAAAGAAAAAGACAGCCACTGGTCTGCGATGGTATGGGGTCTCCTGCTCGAACAAGGGGCTAGACTAGAAGACCTCCAAGGTCCCTTCCAGCTCTATTCTATTCTATTCTATTCTATTCTATTCTATTCTATTCTATTCTATTCTATTCTATTCTATTCTATTCTATTCTCTCTCTCTCTCTCTCTCTCTCTCTCTCTCTCTCTCTCTCTCTCTCTCTCTCTCTCTCTCTCTCTCTCTCTCACACACACACACACACACACACACACAAAACTGCTTTCTCCCTGCACACCAAAGACACACCGGTCCAGGTTGCTGAAATGCCTCGAAATCAGGAAGCCGTTATTCAGCATTTCTCAACTCAGTTGCTCGAAAGAAGGAACTGGACTTCGCGCAGACAGAGGAACAGCCAGCTCCAGATGTGCAGCCCGAAAAGTCTGAATGATTCATATCCTTTTTGTTTTGTTTTTCCCTTCAATGCCAGACACAACTGGCAATGACTTCCTCACGAAGCAAAAACCTCTGTTTGGGCAAGCCAGGGACACCCTTGTGAGTTGCAGCCTCACAGCAGATAGAATAGAGTAGAGTAGAGTAGAGTAGAGTAGAGTAGAGTAGAGTAGAGTAGAGTAGAGTAGAGTAGAGTAGAGTAGAGTAGAGTAGAGTAGAGTAGAGTAGAGTAGAGTAGAATAGAGAATATAACAGAACAGAACAGAACAGAATAGAATAGAATAGAATAGAATAGAATAGAATAGAATAGAATAGAATAGAATAGAATAGAATAGAATAGAATAGAATAGAATAGAATAGAAAATAGGATAAAATAGAATAGAGTAGAGTAGAGTAGAACAGAACAGAACAGAATAGAATAGAGAACAGAACAGAACAGAACAGAATAGAATAGAAAATAGAATAAAGTAGAGTAGAATAGAATAGAACAGAACAGAACAGAACAGAACAGAATAGAATAGAGAACAGAACAGAACAGAACAGAACAGAACAGAATAGAATAGAATACAGAATAGAACAGAACAGAACAGAATAGAATAGAAAATAGGATAAAATAGGATAGAATAGAATAGAATAGAGTAGAGTAAAGTATATAGAGTAGAGTAGAATAGAACAGAACAGAATAGAATAGAATAGAAAATAGAATAGAGTAGAGTAGAACAGAACAAAACAGAATAGAATAGAGAACAGAACAGAACAGAACAGAACAGAATAGAATAGAGTTGGAAGGGACCTTAGAGGTCTTCTAGTCCAGACCCCTGCGTCACTTCTTGGCATCCCTGGCATGCTAGTGTGTGCAAAAAAAAACCTACTGAAAAGCCTTATCGATCAGTCATCTCCTCTAAGGTCCCTCCCGACTCTGTTTTTCTGTATTCTCCAAAAAGTGACTAAGGGGCAGGGAGTCCTTGACATACGACCACAATTGGGATGGCAATTTCCATGGGTAAGCAAGGAGCTTTCATGGCTAAGGCAGGACTAGAACTCACCGTCTCCTGGTCTTTGGCCCAGAGTCACCCCGCTGGCTTTCATATCTAAGGCGGAACTAGAACTCCCCATCTCCTAGTGATTGGCCCAAAGTCACCCAGCCAGCTTTCATGGCTAAGGCAGGATTAGAACTCACCGTTTCCTGGCGATTGGCCCAGATTCATTCAAGATTTCTATTGGCGGTTGTATTTTTGGGAGCCCCGCCTGGAGTCACCACGAATGTGTTGGGCAGCCGTAGAAATTTTCTTAATAGTAAATAATGATTGTAAATCATGGCCATGTGTGTCCCCGGTGATCCCCTTTTGCCACCTTCCAACAAGCAGAGTCAATGGGCAAACTGGGTTCGCTTAACGACCCTGTGACCATCTCAACCACTGCAGCAATTCGCTTAATGACATTAAGAACATAAGAACATAATAAGAGCCATGCTGAATCAGGCCAAAGCCCATCGAGTCCAGCCTTCTGTGTCACACAGTGGCCCACCAATTGTCCATGGGGATCTTGAGCAGAAAGAGAAGGCAAAACCCTCCCTTTCCCTTGACCCCCAACAAATGGTACCCAAGGGAATCCTGCCTGCCTCAACCAACATAGAGGCGGCACATGAACATCCGTTTTAATAACCACCGATACACTTGGCCTCCATGAACCTTTCTGACCCTGCCTTGAAGCTGTCAAGGCTGACAGCTGTCACAACCCCTTCAGGAAGTGAATTCCATAAATCAACGACCCTCTGGGTGAAGAAATATTTCCCTTTATTTGTCCTCACTTTCTTAGCTATGAGCTTTAGGGAGTGCCCCCTTGTCCTGGCATTGTGTGATAGAGAAAAGAATTTTTCTCTATCCACCTTTTCTATCCCATGCATGATTTTATACACTTCGATCAAGTCACCCCTTAAACGCCGTCTTTCAAGGCTGAAGAGACCAAGGCGTTGCAATCTGGTTTCATAAGGGAGGCGCTCCATTTCCTTGATCTTTCTTGTTGCCCTTTTTTGCACCTTTTCCAGTTCCATTATATCCTTCTTGAGGTGCGGTGACCAGAACTGTACACAGTACTCCAAGTGTGGTCTCACCATCGGTTTGTACAGAGGCAATGCAACACTTGCTGGCTTATTGGTAAGGAAGGTTGTAAAAGGGGGGCCAAACTCGCTTAACAACTGTCCGATTTAGCAGTGGAAAATGTGGGCTCCCTTGTGGACGAGGTGCATTTTGCCTCTGCCTCAACCGACTGCAGCACTGCGCCTGGTGGAAAACTACCCGATGTGGGTGACCGAGAGCAAAGGGGAGCCGTTTTTCTCCAAGGCGGCTTGTTTAATTTCTTGCCTGGGTGTTTTTCACCCACGAAGGTCATTCCTAGTTAATGGTTGTCTAACAATCCGTGGCTGCCAGGCGATGGCTGGGAGTGATAAAACAAGAATCCAAAAACAAAAGGCCTTTTTCACACAATAGGACGGTGGCTGCGTCCCGTTTGCAACGGTTAAAAAATAGTTCCTGCTGAGCTAAGAGGGCCTTTTCCAAGAGAGAAGAAATTCTGAGGGATTGCACGCAGGTGTCCTCAACCGTGGTCACTTTAAGATTCGCGGACTTCAACTCCCAGAATTCCTCAGCCAGCATGGGGGAACTATGACCCCTTCATGACTTGCGGACTTCAACTCCCAGAATTCCTCAGCCAGCATGGGGGAACTATGGCCCCTTCATGACTGGTGGGCTTCAACTCCCAGAATTCCTCAGCCAGTGTGGGGGAACTATGGCCCCTTCATGACTTGCAGACTTCAATTCCCAGAATTCCTCAGCCAGCATGGGGGAACTATGGCCCCTTCATGACTGGTGGACTTCAACTCCCAGAATTCCTCAGCCAGCATGGGGGAACTGTGGCCCCTTCATGACTCGTGGACTTCAACTCCCAGAATTCCTCAGCCAGCATAGGGGAACTATGACCCCTTCATGACTTGCGGACTTCAACTCCCAGAATTCCTCAGCCAGCATGGGGGAACTATGGCCCCTTCATGACTCATGGACTTCAACTCCCAGAATTCCTCAGCCAGCATGGGGGAACTATGGCCCCTTCATGACTCATGGACTTCAACTCCCAGAATTCCTCAGCCAGCGTGGGGGAACTATGGCCCCTTCATGACTGGTGGACTTCAACTCCCAGAATTCCTCAGCCAGGGAGTTGAAGTCCACAAGTCTTAAAGTTGCCATGGTTGAGGACCCCTGGATTACAGCATTCCATTGTGGGAGTCAGCCCTCACCCGAGAAAGAAATATTTTGGGGGATATCAAAGGCAGAATATTAGATTTCTCCAAAGGATTTTAAAGGCAGAACCCCCCCCCCCCCGAAAAAAAACAAGTCTCTCTTTCCCAAAGTGAAACCAGTTCTGCAGAAATGCCGATGTGATAATCCTGTCAGAAAGATTGGAGCCGGGAAGCTAGAACCAACCATCCCTCACACCCAAAAAAATCCAATACAGGAAGTAAGCTTCAGCCCCAGCCCCAGGGAAGCAGGATATGACTTTTGAAACATAATAGGATTAACCCACCACCATCAGAAAACCAGAAAAGGCACACTCAGACTCAGGTCAAAGTTCATGCCACAGGAACAACTCCAAACAAAAGCCCAAGAAGGGATAAAAACCCACCACTCCCAGCTACATGTGGTCAAGTTTTTCCGCAGAGTCATCTTTCTGTCTGGCTCTCCTCTGTAATAAACCGCAACCTTCTTTCTAAAGCAGTCTCCATTTTGTTTACTCCCTGCTTGGACTGAACCATGATGAAGACTTTTCTTGGAACACCATATTTGTTTGCTTGTTGATATCCTGCCTTTATTATTTTCTTACAAACAACTCAGGGGCCGACAGAGCCAATACGCTTTCCTTCCTCCTATTTTCCCCACAGCCCAACACTGCCAAGTGGGTGGCGCTACGAGAGAGAGAGAGACTGGTCTAAGGCAGGATTAGAACTCACAGTCATCTGGGGATTGGCTCAAACTCACCCAGCTGGTTTTCATGCCTAAAATGGGACTAGAACTCACCATCTCCTGGTGATTGGCCCAAATCACCTAATCAGTGTTCATGCCTAAGGCGGGACTAGAACTCACCGTCTCCTGGTGATTGGCCCAAAGACACCCAGCTGGATTTCATGCCTAAAGCGGGACTAGAACTCACCGTCTCCAGGTGAGTGGCACAAAGTCACCCAGTTGGCTTTCATTCCTGAGGCAGAACTGGAACTCACCGTCTCCTGATGATTGGCCCAAACTCACCCAATCAGCTTTCTTGCCTAAGGTGGGACTAGAACTCACCGTCTCCGGGTGATTGCTCCAAAGTTACCCAACCAACGTTTGTGCCTAAGGTGGGACTAGAACTCACCATCTCCTGGTGATTGGCCCCAAATCATCCACCCAACTGGTTGTCATGCCTAAGAGACTGGACAGCCATTTGCCTGAAATGGTGTAGGATTTCCTGCCTGAGCAGGGGGTTGGACTAGATGACCTCTAAGGTCCCTTCCAATTTTTTTATTATTATTATTATTATTATTGTTGTTGTTGTTGTTGTTGTTGTTGTTGTTGTTGTTATTTGAATCTGGCTTCCCCACTCTGGTCCCAATTATGCCCGTAATTTGAGGACCACTTGGATATTTTAAGCCGCCACCGTTGTATGAATCTTAAGCATTTTCTTAAAAATAAATGTTCATCTTTTTATCTGGTCTTGTCTAATCAGCAATTCCCACTCATCATAGACATTCAAACAAAATGTTTGATGTTTGCAACCATTTTTTTTTAAACTTAGAGATGGTCCCCTACTTACAACTGTTCATTTAGCGACCGTTCAAAATTACAAGGGCTCTTTATCCCTGTATCCCTCCCCACGGTCAGAGGCTTGGCAACTGACATGTACTTGTGACGGTTGCCGTGTCTCCCGGGGTCAGGGGATCCCCTTTGGCGACCTTCTGACGAGCAAAGTCCACGTGCTTGTTTCACTTAACGACGGGGTCAGGAAAGGTCATAAAAGAAGGCGAAATTCATTTTCTTTTTCTTTTTTTTTCTTTTTTTGCCACGGGCTTCTCCATTTGCAAATCACGTGGTTTTTGACTCCTTTCCAAAAAGGCAGTTATTTTCAAGGCTGACACAGCACCAGACCTTGTAAATGCTGGGTTATTTTTATACTCAAGCGATTGTGGAAAAATATTGACCCTGCTTCCAAGGTTAAAGATACAGGAAGCGTTCTGAGATTTCAAAGACGGCTCAATTGTAAATCTGGTGCGCCAAAGTGTTTTTTTTCCCCCTCTTAGATGCTTTTCTTGTTTAAGAGATCCTATCTGAGAATTTGGGGGCTAAGGTCCCACAACAGAGTTTGACATGCTTGTATCCAAGATCATCTGTTCTGGACACACCACAGATGGTTGACCTGTTGATTTTTGTCCTGCTTCGAGGTCTGGGCAGGATTAGATCTGCACGAAACACAGATTTTTATCTGTATTTGACCGTCAAACACTTTGTTTGCTTTCCTGTGGATTTGGCCAAGGCAAATTGAAGAAGGCAAAATCCAAAGCAGCAAAGAACAACAGTAATAAAAGCACCACGAACACACCCGCCAAACCAATTTAGGAAAGCTTTCATTTTTTAATTCTTTTAATTGGGTGGAGTGCAATAGGGCCTTTGTATAAAGGCAGGGAAGTAACACAAGGTTGCTGCCGTTATTATGGACTTTCTGGAATTAATAATAAAACTTGGCAGAAGAGCCGCAAGAATGTCATTTTTGAAGGAAAAGTTAGAGGAAAGCATTTTATTATTATTATTAATAATAATAATAATAATAATAATAAGGTTGGAAGGGATCTTGGAGGTCATCTAGTCCAACCCCCTGCTCAGGCAGGAAACCCTAGACTATTCCGGACAAAGGGCTGTCCAGTCTCTTCTTCATAATAATAATAATAAAGTTGGAAGGGACCTTGGAGGTCATCTAGTCCAACCCCCTGCTCAGGCAGGAAACCCTATACCATTTCGGACAAATGGCTGTCCAGTCTCTTCTTCATAATAATAATAATAAAGTTGGAACGGACCTTGGAGGTCATCTAGTCCAACCCCCTGCTCAGGCAGGAAACCCTATACCATTTCGGACAAATGGCTGTCCAGTCGCTTCTTAAAAACTTCCAGTGTTGGAGCATTCACCGCTTCTAGAGGCAGGTTGTTCCACTGGTTAATTGTTCTGTCAGGAAGTTTCTCCTTAGTTCCAGGTTGCTTCACTCCTTGATCAGTTTCCATCCGCTGCTTCTTCTCCTGCCTTCAGGCGCTTTAGAGAATAGCTTGACTCCCTCTTCTTTGGGGCAGCCCCTGAGAGATTGGAACTCTGCTATCCTCTCCCCTCTCGTCTTTCTCTTCGTTAAATTAGACATACCCAATTCCATCAACCTTTCTGCTGTGTCCTGAGCTTGCAAATGCAAGCTCGGGATTTTGCAAGGTTCCCAGGGATTGCAGAAGCTGCCTGGGACCAGACTGAGTAAAGGTGGGAAAAGCACCTGTTTTGTTGCCATTGTGTCCGGGGATCTGGGCGTATAAAAGGAGACCTGCATGCCTCTGCTTGTTCGTTGGTGTTGTGGCTGAATTGGGAATAAGTGTTCTATACAAGATGTGTCTTCATCATTCGCCATTACTTGAAGGACTTAACACTTTCCTTATATGTTTTAGCCTCCAGTCCCCTGATCATCTTTGTTGCTCTTCCCTGCACTCTTTCTAGAGTCTCAACATCTTTTTTTCATCGTGGTGACCAGAACTGGATGCCGTATTCCCAGTGTGGCCTTACTAAAACCTTGTAAAGCGGTACTAACACTTCACGTGATCTTGATTCTCTCCCTCTGTTCATGCAGCCCAGCACTGTGTTGGCCTTTTTGGCAGCTGCAGCACACACGGCTGGCTCCTATTTAAGTGATGGTCCACTAGGACTCCGATATCCCTCTCACAGTTGCTACTATTGAGCAAGGTACCCCCTATGCTATACCTGTGCATTTGGTTTTTCTTGCCTAAATGTAGAACCTTACTTTTTTCACCCTTGAAGTTCATTTTGTTAGAGAGCGCCCAGTGTTCGAGTCTGTCCAGATCCTCCTGTATCCTCAGCCTGTCTTCTGGAGTGTTGGCTGTTCCTGCCAGCTTGGTGTCGTCTCCGAATTTGCACCTGCATCAGTTCCCTTCGCTTGTTTCTCTCGGCTGTCAAACCAACTTATTTTTAAATCTTCTTTTGCTCCTTTTCTCTTTGCAGTTTTCAAAAAATAACATAAAATAAAATAAAATGTGCCAGCTAACATATTGGACAGCATCTCACTACATAATGTGGTTGTTGTTGTTTTTTGTTGCAAAAATGGGACCTTAGAGATGATGGCCAGTCGCAAACTTTTTCTTAACATCGCACAACTGTTTTACCTGTACAGGGTATATAATCCTCGGTTTACGACCACAGGGGAGCCCAAATTTTCCGTTGCTCAGTGAGAAATGTGTTAAGTGAGTTTGGCTCCGTTTTACGGAGCCACGGTTGTTAAGTGAACACACTGCAGTGGTTAAGTTAGAAACACGTTAAGCGGATCCGGCTTCCCCCCCCCTTGACGTTGCTTGTCAGAAGTTCACAAAAGGGGATCACGTGATTCCCCAGGGACGCGGCGACCGTCGTAAATATGAAACAGTTGCCAAGCGTCTGAATTTTGATCACGTGACCAGAGGGAGGCTGCAACGGTCATAAGTGTGAAAAAGAGTCGTAACTTATTTTTTTCAGCGCCGTCGTAACTTCGAACAGTCACTAAACGGACGGTCGTAAGTCGAGGACCCCCTGTCCATAAAAACGAACCTAGAGTGGGGGCGATGCAGCCCTTGGATGACGTCCTGTTCTTCTTTAATATTTGTTGGGGGTTTTTTCCCCCCAAGACTTTTGAAATGTTTCTTGCTGTTTTCCAGAGACTTTTTCAACAATGTTTTGTTTTTGTTTTTTGGATCATCATATAAAGCAATGCTGCTTAAGTTATTTTAATTTTGAAACACATAAGTACAGTAGTATTAGCATTTAAACATTTGTAGACAATACAAATCAGAGTAGTTAAAAGTTAAATTCCTAATCCTTTGATATTTTAAACTTAATTGGAAAAGCTATTTACAAAATATTTGCATCAGATATTGTCAATGTCAAGTTGAAGTGAATGTTGAAGCATTTCAATTTAAAAGTTTTAAGGTTATATTTTTTCAGATTAAAAAATGCACCCAGAGCAAATATTATAATCTATTTTCTTATTCTTTTGCTTGCTCTTGTCCTGCCTTCTGTTTCTCTCAGCAGTTCAGTCATCAGAATGGTATTTATTCTCTTCTTTCGTTTTCTTTTTTCCTCTTGTTTGCACTGTTATACTTTCAGTGTTTTCTGTTTTAGAGACTGCTGATTTGTTTCCTGGAATTACATTTTTCACCATGTTACTAGTGGTAATTGTTTCTTTGTTTTCTTTTTCCACGTTCTGATGAACTCTTTTGCACTGGCATATTTGGGTGCTTAAAATTTTTATTTTGGTCATAATTAGACGAATTACTTTGATTGATGTTTTGGGCCATGTTTTTTATTTCAAGAAATTTTGGTCCCTTGCCCTTCAAAGAAATTTTATTATTAGAAACATTATTTAGAATTTGTAAAAAGTTGAAAAAAAAATGGTTGCGCTTGTGTGGTGACGTTTGGGAAATGAACACAGGGAGACCTTAACAACCGCAAATGAGCCCAAAGTTTATGTTGCTAAGTGAGACGTTTGTTAAGAGACGTTTTGCTCCGTTTTACCACCTTCCTCGCCACGGTTGTTAAGCGAATCACTGCGGGGGTTCGGTTAGGAGCACGGTCGTTAAGCGAATCTGGCTTGCCCCCTTGACTTTGCTGGTCAGAAGATCGCAAGAGGGGATCACCGGACCCCGGGACGCTGCTGCCGTCGTTACTATGAATCCGTTGCCGAGGAGGAGGAGAAGGACTCCGGACTCTCTGAGCTGGCTGGTTTCCTTTCAGACGTTTCATCACCCAACTAGGCAACATCATCAGTGCTAGAAGGGAGGGGGGCTTGAGGAGGAGGAGGAGGAGGAGAGAAAGAGAAAGAAAAAGAAAGAAAGAAAGAAAGAAAGAAGGAGGGAGGGAGGGAGGGAGGAAGGGAAGGAAGGAAGGAAGGAAGGAAGAAAGAGGAAGGAAGAAAGAAAGAAAGAAAGAAAGAAAGAAAGAAAGAAAGAAAGAAAGAAAGAAAGAAAGAAAGAAAGAAAGAAAGAAAGAAAGAAAGAAAGACAGACAGACAGACGAAGGAAGGAAGGAAGGAAGGAAGGAAGGAAGGAAGGAAGGAAGGAAGGAAGAAAGAAAGAAAGAAAGAAAGACAGAAAGACAGAAAGACAGAAAGACAGATGAAGGAAGGAAGGAAGGAAGAAGGAAGGAAGGAAGGAAGAAAGAAAGAAGGAAGAAAGAAAGAAAGAAAGAAAGAAAGAAGGAGGGAAGGGAAGGAAGGAAGAAAAAGAAGGAAGGAAGGAAGGAAGGGAAGGAAGGAAGAAAAAGGAAGGAAGGAAGGAAGGAAGGAAGAAACAGGAAGGAAGGAAGGCAGAAAGAAAGATGAAGGAAGGAAGGAAGAAAGAAAGAAAGAGGAAGAAAGAAAGAAAGAAAGAAAGAAAGATGAAGGAAGGAAGGAAGGAAGGAAGGAAGGAAGGAAGAAAGAAAGAAAGAAAGAAAGAAAGAAAGAAAGAAAGAAAGAAAGAAAGAAAGACAGAAAGAAAGACAGAAAGACAGATGAAGGAAGGAAGAAAGAAGGAAGGAAGGAAGGAAGGAAGGAAGGAAGGAAGGAAGAAAGAAAGAAAGAAAGAAAGAAAGAAGGAAGGAAGAAAGAAAGAAAGAAGGAGGGGAGGGAAGGAAGGAAGAAAAAGAAGGAAGGAAGGAAGGGAAGGAAGGAAGAAAAAGGAAGGAAGGAAGGAAGGAAGAAAGAAAGAGGAAGGAAGGAAGAAAGAAAGAAAGATGAAGGAAGGAAGGAAGAAAGAAAGAAAGAAAAAGGAAGGAAGAAAGAAAGAAAGAAAGATGAAGGAAGGAAGGAAGGAAGGAAGGAAGAAAGAAAGAAAGAAAGAAAGATGAAGGAAGGAAGGAAGGAAGAAATGAAGAAAGAAAGAAAGAAAGAAAGAAAGAAAGAAAGAAAGAAAGAAAGACAGAAAGACAGATGAAGGAAGGAAGGAAGAAAGAAGGAAGGAAGGAAGGAAGAAAGAAAGAAAGAAAGAAAGAAAGATGAAGGAAGGAAGGAAGGAAGGAAGGAAGGAAGAAAGAAAGAAAGAAAGATGAAGGAAGGAAGGAAGGAAGGAAGGAAGAAAGAAAGAAAGAAAGAAAGAAAGAAAGAAAGAAAGAAAGAAAGAAAGAAAGAAAGAAAGAAAGAAAGAAAGAAGAGAAAGAAAGACAGAAAGAAAGACAGAAAGACAGATGAAGGAAGGAAGGAAGAAAGAAGGAAGGAAGGAAGGAAGGAAGGAAGGAAGGAAGAAAGAAAGAAAGAAAGAAAGAAGGAAGAAAGAAAGAAAGAAGGAGGGAAGGGAAGGAAGGAAGAAAAAGAAGGAAGGAAGGAAGGAAGGGAAGGAAGGAAGAAAAAGGAAGGAAGGAAGAAAGAAAGAGGAAGGAAGAAAGAAAGAAAGAAAGAAAGAAAGAAAGAAAGAAAGAAAGAAAGAAAGAAAGAAAGAAAGAAAGATGAAGGAAGGAAGGAAGGAAGGAAGAAAGAAAGAAAGAGGAAGGAAGGAAGAAAGAAAGAAAGAAAGAAAGAAAGAAAGAAAGAAAGAAAGAAAGAAAGAAAGAAAGAAAGAAAGAAAGAAAGATGAAGGAAGGAAGGAAGGAAGGAAGGAAGGAAGAAAGAAAAAGAAAGAAAGAAAGAAAGAAAGAAAGAAAGAAAGAAAGAAAGAAAGAAAGAAAGATGAAGGAAGGAAGGAAGGAAGGAAGAAATGAAGAAATGAAGAAAGAAATGAAGAAAGAAAGAAAGAAAGAAAGAAAGAAAGAAAGAAAGAAAGGAAGGAAGGAAGGAAGGAAGGAAGGAAGGAAGGAAGGAAGGAAGGAAGGAAGGAAGGAAGGAAGGAATGTGTGGTCCTGGGTGCTCTCTGAGCTGGGTGGTTTTCTTGCAGACATTTCATGAGCCAACTAGGTAACATAATCAATGCTGAAGGAGGGGTTATGCAGAGGAGGAGGAGGAGGCCTCAGGAGTCCTTGGTGCTCTCTGAGTCTTGCAGACTTTTCATGACCCAACTATGTAACATCATTAGAGCTAGAAGGGAGGGTATTTGTAGAGAGGAGGAGGAGGAGGAGGAGGACGACGACGACTGTGGGGTCCTTGGTTATTTTCTTGCAGACGTTTCATTACCTAACATCTTCAGTGCTGGAAGGGAGAAGGGTGAGCACTCAGCCTGCCAGCACTGAAGATGTTCCCTAGTTGGGTTGTGAAACGTCTGCAAGGAAACCACCCAGCTCAGAGAGCCCCCAGGACCCCCGCCCCCCCTCCCAGTCTTGCCCCCTTCAGCCAGCTAGAATGGAAAACGAAGTCTTGGCAAGGTCTTTTCTTTCTTTCTTTTCTGTCAAGAAGCCATTGTTTTCCGTTCTTCCAAGAAGCAGGGAGTGCCACTGGCTCTTCTTCCGCGCATGGGCCTGCCGGCTACTGCGCCCTGTGCCAGGAGAGTGCTCCTCCCAGGGCTGAGAGCTTCTGCCTGGCACATCCTAAAATAAAGACTGGCATTCGTGGTGGGAGGGAGGATGGCGCAGAGAGGCTGCTATTTATACAGCACTGGCAAGCCAAGCCAGCATTTTGCAGATTTTTCACAGGCCTGGCCTGTGGTTAGTCCTCAGCTTGTAACCATTTCTTTCGCCGCCATTCAGAGTTACCATAGCCCTGAAGGAAGGGACTTGCGGCTGGTCCTCGCAGAGACGCAGTTACATCAGGGTTACATCGGGATGAAAAAGGGGACACTTGGCTACCGATGTGCATTTGCAATGTCATGGCCCGGGGTGACCTGATCCTGGTTTGTGATTTCCCTAGCCAGCTTCTGACCACCAAAATCTATGGGAGAGGCCAGATTCAGTTAACAAACATGTGGTGCACTTACCAGACATGGTGGTTTGCTTAGCAACCATGATTTACATAAGAACAACAACAAAGCAGGTTATAAAAAAACAGTCACCCAGCTGGCTTTCATGCCTAAGGTGGGACTAGAATTCCCAGCCTCCTGGTGATTGGCACCAAGTCACCCAGCCAGCTTTTATTTTTAAGGTGAGACTAGAACTCCCGCCCCCCTGCTGACTGGCCCAAAGTCGCCCAGCCAGCTTTTATGTTTAAGGTGGGACTAGAACTCCCAGGCTCCTGGTGATTGGCCCAAAGTCACCCAGCCAGCTTTTATGTTTAAGGTGGGACTAGAACTCCCAGGCTCCTGGTGATTGGCCCAAAGTCACCCAGCCAGCTTTTATGTTTAAGGTGGGACTAGAACTCCCAGGCTCCTGGTGATTGGCCCAAAGTCACCCAGCCAGCTTTTATGTTTAAGGTGGGACTAGAACTCCCAGGCTCCTGGTGATTGGCCCAAAGTCTCCCAGCCAGCTTTTATGTTTAAAGTGGGACTACAACTCCCAGCCTCCTGGTGATTGGCCCAAAGTCACCCAGCCAGCTTTTATGTTTAAGGTGGGACTAGAACTCCCAGGCTCCTGGTGATTGGCCCAAAGTCACCCAGCCAGCTTTTATGTTTAAGGTGGGACTAGAACTCCCAGGCTCCTGGTGATTGGCCCAAAGTCGCCCAGCCAGCTTTTATGTTTAAAGTGGGACTAGAACTCCCAGCCTCCTGGTGATTGGCTCAGAGTCCCCCAGCCGGCTTTCATGCCTAAGGCGGGACTAGAACTCCCAGTCTCCAGTTTTCTTCAAACTGTCTCTCCGTTCTTCACGGATTGGCACCTCATGGATCACATTTGGGTCTTACAATTCTTATCCAAGATAAGATCAGCAATCCACTTTCAGATGGGTGGAATCCAAACCCCATAATTCCCAAGGACATGGCTGGGGCATTCTGGGTGTTGAATTCCAAACACCTGGAAGCTGGCCCAGTTAGCAGACACAGTGAGAGAACACCTTGTGTTTCGTCTATATTCAGCACATCAGCTGCAAGGGGTCATTGACACATCTGGCGGTCGGCTATTCTTGGAAAGCTCTGATCAAGCAAAAACATACCATGCTTGTACCAAATTTGCATAATAAATGAATGAATCCACAAATCAATACATGCTTGCTGGCAGGTGAACTAGATTTCTGGAAGACTCTTCTTTGAACAGGTCTATCCAGGTGGGTCCAGGTGTAACATTTAAATACCGCTAGAACAGGAGTCTTCAAACTTGGCCCTTTTATGACTTGTGGACTTCAACTCCCAGAATTCCTCAGCCAGGCACGCTGGCTGAGGAATTCTGGGAGTTGAAGTCCATGAGTCATGAAGGGGCCATAGTTCCCCCACACTGGCTGAGGAATTCTGGGAGTTGAAGTCCACGAGTCATGAAGGGACCATAGTTCCCCCATGCTGGCTGAGGAATTCTGGGAGTTGAAGTCCGCGAGTCATGAAGGGGCCATAGTTCCCCCATGCTGGCTCAGGAATTCTGGGAGTTGAAGTCCACGAGTCATGAAGGGACCATAGTTCCCCCACGCTGGCTCAGGAATTCTGGGAGTTGAAGTCCATGAGTCATGAAGGGGCCATAGTTCCCCCACGCTGGCTCAGGAATTCTGGGAGTTGAAGTCCACAAGTCATGAGGGGGCCATAGTTCCCCCACGCTGGCTCAGGAATTCTGGGAGTTGAAGTCCACCAGTCATGAGGGAGCCATAGTTCCCCCATGCTGGCTCAGGAATTCTGGGAGTTGAAGTCCACGAGTCATGAAGGGACCATAGTTCCCCCATGCTGGCTCAGGAATTCTGGGAGGTGAAGTCCGCGAGTCATGAAGGGGCCATAGTTCCCCCATGCTGGCTCAGGAATTCTGGGAGTTGAAGTCCACGAGTCATGAAGGGGCCATAGTTCCCCCACGCTGGCTGAGGAATTCTGGGAGTTGAAGTCCACAAGTCATAATGGGGGCCATAGTTCCCCCATGCTGGCTCAGGAATTCTGGGAGTTGAAGTCCACGAGTCAAGAAGGGGCCATAGTTCCCCCATGCTGGCTGAGGAATTCTGGGAGTTGAAGTCCGCAAGTCATGAAGGGGCCAAGTTTGAAGACCCCCTGCTCTAGAAATAAACACATAAAGTGCAAATCTTCAGGGGGTCCTAAACGGACACGGTGTAGAAGAAACTATAATATTTTTCAAGGACTCTGCGTGGAGCAGGCAGTTCGCGACTTAGTGACCGTTTGAAGTTACAACAACACTGAAAAAAGTGACTTAGGACCGCTTTTACGACGGTTGCACAGGTCCAGGTAGTGTCGACTTACAACAGTTCATTTAGTGACCATTCGGAGATACGACGGCAGAGAAAAAAAGGGACTGATCGTTTTTCACATTTAACGACCGTCACAGCATCCCCCTGGTCACGTGATCAAAATTCAGACACTTGCAACTGATTCATATTTATGATGGTCACAGCGTTCCAACAAGTCCATGTGGGGGGAGGAAGCTAATTCACTTAATAAGCCTGTTACTCATTTCAGCGATTCTCTTAGCGACTATGGCAAGCAAGGTCGTAAAGTGAGGCAAAACTCACTGAACAAATTTCTCACTGAACAGCAGAAATTCTAGGCTCTGTGGTGGTCGTAAGTCGAGGCCTACCCGAATATGTATATGTTGTAGGTGTGTAGGTATACGTGGATTCAGATTAAAGGGGTTTTCATCCAGACTCAGGGATGTCCTAGAAAAGGCTCATTAGCACGGGGAACGTGGATGACAACCGTGGCTCTGAGGAGACAGACACTGACTCATCCCGAAATCTCACTTCCTGTTGATACCCATTTATTTCTGAGACCATGGAAAAAGGAGAGAGAAGAGCAAGAAAGGTGATTAGGGACCTGGAGGCTAAAATGTATGAAAATCAGTTGCAGGATTTAATAATAACAATAACAATAACAATAACAATAACAGTAACAGTAACAGTAACAGTAACAGTAACAGTAACAGTAACAGTAACAGTAACAGTAACAATAACAATAACAATAACAATAACAATAACAATAACAATAATAATAATAATAATAATAATAATAATAATAATAATAATAATGTAGTAGTAAAGTTGGAAGGGACCTTGGAGGTCATCTAGTCCAACCCCCTGCTCAGGCAGGAAACCCTATAGTACCATTTCAGACAAATGGCTGTCCAGTCTCTTCTTAAAAACTTCCAGTTACGTGTCAGAGCATTCACAGCTTCTGGAGGCAGGTTAATTGTTCCCACTGTCAGGAAGTTTCTCCTAAGTTCTAGGTTGCTTCTCTCCTTGATTAGTTTCCGCCCGTTGCTTCTTGTCCTGCCTTCGGTTGCTTTGGAACATAGCTTGACTCCCTTTTCTTTGGGGCAGCTCCTGAGATATTGGAAGGCTGCTATCATGTCCCCCTTCGTCCTTCTCTTCATTAAATTAGACATGCCCAATTCCAGCAACCGTTCCTTGTATGTTTTAGCCTTCAGACCTCTAATCACCTTTGTTGCTTTGGGTATGTGTAGTTTAATGAAGAGAAGAACGAAGGGGGACATGATCGATTCTATTCTATTCTATTCTATTCTATTCTATTCTATTCTATTCTATTCTATTCTATTCTATTCCATTCCATTCCATTCCATTCTATTCTCTATATTCTATATTCTATTCTGTTCTGTTCTATTCTATTCTATTCTAGTCTATTTGATTATTTTCTATTCTATTCATTTTCTATTCTATTCTATTCTATTCTATTCTATTCTATTCTATTCTATTCTATTCTATTCTATTCTATTCTATTCTATTCTATTCCATTCCATTCCATTCCATTCCATTCCATTCCATTCCATTCTCTATATTCTATATTGTATTCTGTTCTGTTCTATTCTATTCTAGTGTAGTCTAGTCTATTTGATTATTTTCTATTCTATTCTATTCTATTCATTTTCTATATTCTATTCTATTCTATTCTATTATATTCTATTCTATTCTATTCTATTCTATTCTATTCTATTCTATTCTATTCTATTCTATTCTATTCTATTCTATTCTGTTCTATTCTGTCCCTTATTCTATTCTATTCTATTCTATTCTATTCTATTCTATTCTATTCTATTCTATTCTATTCTATTCTATTCCATTCCATTCTCTATATTCTATATTGTATTCTGTTCTGTTCTATTCTATTCTAGTGTAGTCTAGTCTATTTGATTATTTTCTATTCTATTCTATTCTATTCTATTCATTTTCTATATTCTATTCTATTCTGTTCTGTTCTGTTCTATTCTATTCTATTCTATTCTATTCTATTCTATTCTATTCTATTCTATTCTATTCTATTCTATTCCATTCTATTCCATTCCATTCCATTCTATTCTCTATATTCTATATTCTATTCTGTTCTGTTCTATTCTATTCTAGTCTATTTGATTATTTTCTATTCTATTCTATTCTATTCATTTTCTATATTCTATTCATTTTCTATTCTATTCTATTCTATTCTATTCTATTCTATTCTATTCTATTCTATTCTATTCTATTCTATTCTATTCTATTCTATTCCATTCCATTCCATTCCATTCTCTATATTCTATATTGTATTCTGTTCTGTTCTATTCTATTCTAGTGTAGTCTAGTCTATTTGATTATTTTCTATTCTATTCTATTCTATTCATTTTCTATATTCTATTCTATTCTATTCTATTCTATTCTATTCATTTTCTATATTCTATTCTATTCTATTCTATTCTATTCTATTCTATTCTATTCTATTCTATTCTATTCTATTCTATTCTGTCCCTTATTCTATTCTATTCTATTCTATTCTATTCTATTCTATTCTATTCTATTCTATTCTATTCTATTCTATTCTATTCCATTCCATTCTCTATATTCTATATTGTATTCTGTTCTGTTCTATTCTATTCTAGTGTAGTCTAGTCTATTTGATTATTTTCTATTCTATTCTATTCTATTCATTTTCTATATTCTATTCTATTCTGTTCTGTTCTGTTCTGTTCTGTTCTATTCTATTCATTTTCTATATTCTATTCTATTCTATTCTATTCTATTCTATTCTATTCTATTCTATTCTATTCTATTCTATTCTATTCTATTCTATTCATTTTCTATATTCTATTCTATTCTATTCTGTTCTATTCTGTCCCTTATTCTATTCTATTCTATTCTATTCTATTCTATTCTATTCTATTCTATTCTATTCTATTCTATTCCATTCCATTCCATTCCATTCCATTCCATTCCATTCCATTCCATTCCATTCCATTCTCTATATTCTATATTGTATTCTGTTCTGTTCTATTCTATTCTAGTCTATTTGATTATTTTCTATTCTATTCTATTCATTTTCTATATTCTATTCTATTCTATTCTATTCTATTCTATTCCATTCCATTCCATTCCATTCCATTCCATTCTCTATATTCTATATTCTATTCTATTCTATTCTATTCTATTCTGTTGTATTCTATTCATTTTCTATATTCTATTCTATTCTATTCTATTCTATTCTATTCTATTCTATTCTATTCTATTCTATTCTATTCTATTCTATTCTATTCTATTCTATTTTATTCTATTCTGTCCCTTATTCTATTCTATTCTATTCTATTCTATTCTATTCTATTCTATTCTATTCTATTCTATTCTATTCTATTCTATTCTATTCTATTCCATTCCATTCTCTATATTCTATATTGTATTCTGTTCTGTTCTATTCTATTCTAGTGTAGTCTAGTCTATTTGATTATTTTCTATTCTATTCTATTCATTTTCAATATTCTATTCTATTCTATTCTATTCTATTCTATTCTATTCTATTCTATTCTATTCTATTCTATTCTATTCTATTCTATTCTATTCTAATATTTTATATTCCATTCCATTCCATTCTACCTTTGGACACAAATTTCACAAAGAAATCGATACCCGAGACTCCTGGGCATGAATTAGTGGACAGAGTGCTTAAAAGAAAAGAAAACAAGCAAACAAAAAATTGGCAGCTGACAACTGTCAATATTTGATTATCCCATCCCAACAGGTTGACCTTTGAGGCCCAAGCTGGGCCAAGCCATGCAAATATTGACGAGTGGAGATGGGCGTGATAATTATAAATGGGACACTTAATAAGGCTCTGTTTACTGGAGTATTTATTTTCTTAAAGTAACTTGATGCGTGAGAGTGAAAATACAGGTCGTCCTCGACTTACAGCAGGTTGTTTAGTGACCGTTGGTACTTACAACGGCAGGGAAAAAAGTCACTTATGACCGTTTTTCACACTTACGACCGTTGCAGCATCCCCAGTGTCAGGTGATTTACATTCAGATGCTTGACAACTGGCTCACATTTATGACGGTCGCTGTGTCCCGAGGGGGGGGGTGTCACGTGATCCCCTTTTGCAACCTTCTGACAAGCAAAGTCAGTGGGGAAAACCAAATTCACTTAATGACCGTGTTTGTAATTTCAGTGATTCACTTAACAAACGTGGCACAAAAAGTTGCCAAAGTGGGCAAAAACTCACTCGGCAACTTTCTCATTTAGCAGCATAAATTCTGGGCTCGGTTGTGGTCATAGGTCAAGGACTACCTCCAGGGCAGTGGTTCTCAACCTGTGGGTCGCGACCCCATTGGGGGTCGAACGACCCTTTCACGGGGGTCGCCAAACAACGCAGTCCGCCATTTTCCCCCATTTTCCTTAGCTGTGCTACTCCCTCTTGTTCTATTGGCTTTTGAAAGCCAATAGAATAGACTCTCTTGAATAGAGTCTCATTCTATTGGCTTTCAAAAGCCAATAGGAATTGTCCAGGCTGTCTCCGCCCTGCTGAGCCCGCCAAAAGTCCCCGTCTGCAAACGGGGCTGCAAGTTGTCTGCAGCGAAGGCGGGCTCTCCGGAAGTTTCCACCCCTCCCTGCTGAGCAAGTACTAAAACTGTAAGTAAAAGAGGGCCAGGGGTGGGAGGCGGGAGGCCGGCGGGCGCAGGGAGGGTTTTTGGCGCGCGTGGGGCCCGGCGGGTGCCTCACCTCCCTTGGGCTGGGCCAGCTGGTGGCCCAGCCCGTGGTCGCCCTTCACCGTCGCTGCCGCGGCCGCCCAGCAGCACCTGAGCACGTGGGCCTGCCTGCCGCCGCCCGTTTTGGCCAGCGCAGGGGGCAGCGCCACACATGCGTGGGGTAGCACTGCACATGCGCGGTGCAGGCAGTCGCGCCGCGCATGCGCGGTGCAGGCCGGGGTCGCAGCCTGAAAAATGTTGAGAACCGCTGCTCTAGGAAGTTTACCCAGGCTGAAAATGCACACATGTCCTAAAACCACCACTAGAGGTCAGCAAAGGGTTTCCTGCAGCTCTATACTGCCATCTAGCAGTCATCTGGATTCCTGTGGATCAGACTTGGTGGTTGAATTTGGGAATGCTATAGAACAGAATAGAATAGAATAGAATAGAATAGAATAGAATAGAATAGAATAGAATAGAATAGAATAGAATAGAATAGAATAGAATAGAATAGAATAGAATACAGAATGGAATGGAATGGAATAGAACGGAACAGAACACAACAGAATAGAATAGAATAGAATAGAATAGAATAGAATAGAATAGAATAGAATAGAATAGAATAGAATAGAATAGAATAGAATAGAATAGAATAGAATAGAATAACTAGATGACCTCCAAGATCCCTTCCAAGACTGTTATTCTGTTACTCTTTTCCTTCCTTCCTTCCTTCCTTCCTTCCTTCCTTCCTCCCTCCCTCCTTCCTTCCTTCCTTCCTTCCTTCCTTCCTTCCTTCCTTCCTTCCTTCCTTCCTTCCTTCCTTCCTTCCTCCCTCCCTCCTTCCCTCCCTCCCTTCTCCAACACTGGAAGTTTTTAAGAAGAGACTGGACAGCCATTTGTCCGAAATGGTATAGGGTTTCCTGCCTGAGCAGGGGGTTGGACTAGATGATCTCCAAGGTCCCTTCCAACTCTTTTATTGTTATTCTTTTGCTTGCTTGCTTCCTTCCTTCCTTCCTTCCTTCCTTCCCTCCCTCCCTCCCTCCCTCCCTCCCTTCTCCAACACTGGAAGTTTTTAAGAAGAGACTGGACAGCCATTTGTCTGAAATGGTATATAGGGCTGCCTGCCTGAGCAGGGGGTTGGACTAGATGACCGACAAGGTCCCTTCCAATTTTTTTTATTATTACTATTACTATTACTATTGTTATTGTTACATGTGAGCGGAGCGTCCGGCAACAGGGTTAATTCCCCAAATGTAAGGCTTGTCCAGGGTGGGGACAGCCAACCGCAAAGCCAGCCAACCAGCAAAGAGGGGATCGTTTGAGAGACGGCGTCTTTAAAACAAGATCTTTCCTTCCGGGAGATTAAATGCACATCTGGGAATCTCGTTACGGGACTGGGTGGAGCAAGAGAACCGCTTATTTCCCCCCCCATTGTTTCTCTCTTTATTCCATATGGCACATATAAATATAAATATTCTACATTTTTCTGAGGGAAAAAAACTGGCTGGGGAATTCTGAGAGTCCACAAAGTCCACAAATGCTGGCTGGGAACTCTGGGAGTTGAAGTCCACCCAACCTGGCTAGGGAATTCTGGGAGTTGAAGTCCACACAGCCTGGCTTGGGGATTCTGGGAGTTGAAGTCCCTGCATCCTGGCTGGGGAATTCTGGGAGTTGAAGTCCACACAGCCTGGCTAGGGGATTCTGGGAGTTGAAGTCCCTGCATCCTGGCTGGGGAATTCTGGGAGTTGAAGTCCATACAGCCTGGCTAGGGGATTCTGGGAGTTGAAGTCCACACAGCCTGGCTAGGGGATTCTGGGAGTTGAAGTCCACACAGCCTGGCTAGGGGATTCTGGGAGTTGAAGTCCACCCAATCTGGCTAGGGGATTCTGGGAGTTGAAGTCCCTGCATCCTGGCTGGGGAATTCTGGGAGTTGAAGTCCACACAGCCTGGCTAGGGGATTCTGGGAGTTGAAGTCCACCCAATCTGGCTAGGGGATTCTGGGAGTTGAAGTCCCTGCATCCTGGCTGGGGAATTCTGGGAGTTGAAGTCCACACAGCCTGGCTAGGGGATTCTGGGAGTTGAAGTCCACCCAATCTGGCTAGGGGATTCTGGGAGTTGAAGTCCCTGCATCGTGGCTGGGGAATTCTGGGAGTTGAAGTCCACACAGCCTGGCTAGGGGATTCTGGGAGTTGAAGTCCCTGCATCCTGGCTGGGGAATTCTGGGAGTTGAAGTCCACACAGCCTGGCTAGGGGATTCTGGGAGTTGAAGTCCACCCAATCTGGCTAGGGGATTCTGGGAGTTGAAGTCCCTGCATCCTGGCTGGGGAATTCTAGGAGTTGAAGTCCACACAGCCTGGCTAGGGGATTCTGGGAGTCGAAGTCCACACAGCCTCGCTAGGGGATTCTGGGAGTTGAAGTCCCTGCATCCTGTCTGGGGAATTCTGGGAGTTGAAGTCCACAATTGCTGGCTGGAGAATTCTGGGAGTTGAAGTCCACAATTGCTGGCTGGAGAATTCTGGGAGTTGAAGTCTAGAAACGCTGGCTGGAGAATTCTGGGAGTTGAAGTCCACTCATTTTAAAGTCTCCAAGTTGAGAAAAACTGCATGATACTTAAGTAGCTTCAATAAACAGCTTCCCAATATTGTGCCCAACAATATTCTGTTTTGGATTTGTAAGGGAACAGTTTCAAAGCACTGCTTTGCCAAAAAGATCAAACTCGACAACACTTGTGCTTCAGTAAACGACAGGGGAAAATGTTGCCTTTAAAAAAAAAACACCTAGATGTTTATGAATAAATAGCAACATTTTTTAAAAATTCGTCCCACGCAACTCTGCAAAAATTTTGGCTTTGGGAAACAGCCTAAAGCAAACCACAAGAGAAATTCAAATTATATTTGGCAAAGTCCTGTGATTTGAGCAAAGGAGGCAAATTTTCACCTAACACAGAACCAACATGATCTGTATAGGCAGCGTCTCCTGCCTGAGCAGGGGGCTGGACTAGAAGACCTCCAAGGTCCCTTCCAGCTGCTCTTCTGCTCTTCTGCTGCCTAAGACAGTTTACCAAACCACGTTGAAATAACCCACAATACCGGAGGAATAGTGGCTTGCAAAACAAAAATGGAACCTCTAGAGCCAGACACACTCTACCCTTGAATATCAGTTGAGCAGAGGCAAAAATATTCTAGCCCAGCAGGTGGGACTCCCCCTTAATAGATACTGTCCATATGTAAATCAAAACAATTCTTATTCTATCAATCACGTGATAAAACATAACGTTCTTGCATATATCAATAGTTTTTAGTTTATATATATTCTAACTGTTTTAACAACACAATCTTTTTAGACAATCAATGATCTAATAAATTTTTTCCAGGTTTTAATGTCCACTCATATTGGAATCCAACGTTGGATATTTATCATTCCCAAGATTTTAAATACGCCCAATTCCTCTGTCACCGTTCCTCACAAAATCTAATATTCAGAATATACGTCTTATCTATTTAACTTCTCACCCACTGCGTCAACAAGTTAGTAATACAACAGGGGATACTTATTTTCTGCCTATTTTCGAATTGCTTAATTGAGTGGTCAAACTTTCTTTCTATTTCAATATTTAATACTTCCTCTGTGTTGTTGTTTTCTTCCCGCTTTTCTACTGCCTAAAGCGACCGCTTGCAAATAGTTTTAAGCCCGTATCCCATTGCTCTTCGGATGGCGTGTGCTGGCAGACGGGGATGATGGGAGTTGAAATCCCCAAAAGTCTGAAGGCGAAGCTCACCCTGAGCCAGAACCCTTTAGCAAATTCCTGGCTTACTTATGGCTTAACTATTGCTTGGTTAGTCTCCTCGGTCATCATGAGTTGAAGGAACAAGGGTTAACCTGCCAGACTGATTCGAAGTATTATTTGGACCGGATTGAAATAATAAATCACAATTTCTTTTGCTATATATATATATATATATTTTTTCTGGAGAAACTTGAGGAAAGAAGCCGAGAACACATTGATTCGGGTCACTGGGCAACTTTTCTCCTTGTTCTTATTCTTCTGGTTCCGCCCGGATTGCAACACAGCTCAAACCACCAAAACATTTCTGAAGAATGTTATTTTATTGAATTTTTTTTTTAAACGGATAAGAAAACGAGAAAGCAATAATCTGCAGACCAGAAGAGGGAAGAAGTGGTTTGGGCTGCAAAGGAAGCTAAATACCATTCCTGACAACTGGGCTCCTTGCTGGCTAATTTAAGATACCGTAGCTTTAAGGAAGCCACTCGCCAAGGGCATTGCAGCACTTTGCACATGATCTGAATCCGAATCAGAATAGAGCTGGAAGGGGCCTTGGAGGTCTTCTAGTCCAGCCCCCTGCTCAAGCAGGAAACTCTAACCATTCCAGACAAGTGACTGTCCGGTCTCTTCTTTAAAACCTCCAGTGATGGTTGTCAGATGGGGCAAAATTCACTTAACAAATAGAGAAGAACGAATAGCATAGAGCTGGACGGGCCCTTGGAGGTCTTCTAGTCCAGCCCCCTACTCAAGCAGGAGGACCTATACAGTCTCAGACAGGTGACTGTCCAGTCTCTTCTTGAAAACCTCCAGGGATGGAGCGCCCACGATTTCTGGTGGCAAGTAGTTCCACTGGTTGATTGTCCTCCCTGTCAGGAAGTTTCTCCTTAATTCCAGGTTGCTTTTCTCCTTGATTAGTTTCCAGCCATTGTTTCTCGTCCTTCCCTCTGGTGCTTTGGAGAATAATCTGACCCCCTCCTCTTCTTCTTTGGGGCAGCCCCTCAGATACTGGAATATCTGCTATCATGTCATCCCTACTTCTTCTTTCCTTTAGACCAGCCGAACCCCAGTCCCGCAGCCGTTCTTCGTATGTTTTAGCCTCCAGGCCTTGGATCATCTTAGTTGCTCTTCTCTGAATTTTTTCCAAACTCTCGACATCTTTTTTGTGACAGGGTGACCAAAATTGGCTGCAGGATTCCAGGTGTGGCTCTTACTAGGGTTTTGTAAAGCGGTCCTAATACTTCGCGTGACCTTGATTCTATGCCTCTGTTTATACAACCCAGGATTGCGTTAGCTTTGGCTCATGTTTAAGGGATCGTCCACCACCAGGAACTTCCTATCCTTCCTATTCCTTCCTTCCTTCCTTCCTTCCTTCCTTCCTTCCTTCCTTCCTTCCTTCCTTTCTTATCATCTTTCTTTCTTTCTTTCTTTTTCTTTCTTTCTTTCTTTTCTTTCTTCTTTCCTTCCTTCCTTCCTTCCTTCCTTATCTTTCTTTCTTTCTTTTTCTTTCTTTCTTTCTTTTCTTTCTTCTTTCCTTCCTTCCTTCCTTCCTATCTTTCTTTCTCTTTCCTTTCTTCCTTCCTTCCTTCCTTCTTTCCTTTCCTTCCTTCCTTCCTTCCTATCTTTCTTTCTCTTTCTTTCTTTCTTTCTTTTTCTTTGTTTTCTTTCTTTGTTTTCTTTCTTCCTTCCTTCCTTCCTTCCTTCCTTCCTTCTTTCCTTTCCTTCCTTCCTTCCTATCTTTCTTTCTTTCCTTTCTTTCTTTCCTTTCTTCTTTCCTTCCTTCCTTCCTTCCTTCTTTCCTTTCCTTCCTTCCTTCCTATCTTTCTTTCTCTTTCTTTCTTTCTTTCTTTCTTTTTCTTTCTTTCTTTTCTTTCTTCCTTCCTTCCTTCTTTCCTTTCCTTTCCTTTCCTTTCCTTCCTTCCTTCCTATCTTTCTTTCTTTTCTTTCTTTCTTTCTTTTCTTTCCTTCCTTCCTTCCTTCCTTCCTTCCTTCCTTCCTTCCTTCCTTCCTTCCTTCCTTCCTTCCTTCTCTCTCTCTCTTCCTGTGCAGGCTGGGGAATTCTGGGAGTTGAAGTCCACCCCTCTTTGACAGCTCCTCTGCTTGCAAAACACTTGCTTTCTTGGAACAAAACTGTGTCAGGCAGAGCCTCCCCCGCCCCCAGCCTGCTGCTTTCCAGATGTGTTGGAGGACAGATCCAGAATCGGTTCAACAGGCCTGGAAGGGCGCCCAGCTCTTGCAAAAGGGAGGCCAGCGGTGGCGAGCAGGAATCCGGCGATAAAATGAGATTTGGCCACCGGTGTCCTTCCTCGCCATCCAGTTACATAACTGCCCGGGGCGTGGATCCTCCGGCAGCTTGGATCTGGTTTGATCTCCCCCCTTCACCCCGGCCAGGCCAGGGAGCGACAGATCCAAGCATTTGTTTTCCAGGCAGAGCTGTGTCGAAATCCTTCCCGCCTTGATGAGTCTTAAAGCAGGAATTTGCCTGGGAATTTTGCAGCTCGCAAGGCACGGGGTCTGCTGTTCCCTGTCAGGTTGTGGGTCTAGCGCAACCTTTGACCCCTAGGTGGAAGGTGGGGTCAGTCCCAGAGGCCTTGGGTGTGGCAAAGGGGTAGGGAGGGGGGTGGTTCAGCCACATGGGCTTTGGGGAAGTGCCGAACGAGGCCTAGCAGCAAGCAGCAGGAGAAGAGATGAGGCTGGAAGACTAGAGAATGCTAGAGTGAGAAGGGACCCTGGAGGTCCTCTAGTCCAATCCACTGCTCAGGCAGGAGGCCCTGTGCTGTTCCAGACAAATGGCTGTCTGATCTCTTCTTGAAGATCTCCAGGGATGGAGCAGCTACAGGTCTGGGAGGCAAGGTGATGTTGACCCTTTGAACTTTCACCTGAAAGGATGCTGGCTTAAGAAATGAGGATACAAACCCTGGAAACATGAGCAGCCCCCTAAGATGTCTTCCTCCCTTCCTTCCTCCCTTCCTCCCTCCCTCCCCCTCCCTTCCTTCCTTCCTTTCCTTCCTTCCTTCCTTCCCTTCCTTCCTTCCTCCCTCCCTTCCTCCCTCCCTCCCTCCCTCCCTCCCTTCCGTCCTTCCCTCTCTCCCTTCCTTCTCTTCCTTCCTTCCTTCCTTCCTTTCCTTCCTCCCCCTCCCTCCCTTCCTTCCTTCCCTTCCTTCCTTCCCTTCCTCCCTCCCTCCCTCCCTCCCTTCCTTCTCTTCCTTCCTTCCCTTCCTCCATCCCTTCCTTCCGTCCTTCCCTCCCTCCCTTCCTTCTCTTCCTTCCTTCCTTCCCTTCCTCCCCCTCCCTCCCTTCCTTCCCTTCCTCCCTCCCTTCCCTTCCTCCCACCCTTCCTTCCTTCCTTCATCCCTTCCTTCCTCCCTCCCTTCCTTCCTTCCTTTCCTTCCTTCCTTCTTTCCCTCCCTTCCTTCTCCCTCCTTCTTCCCTTCTTTTCACTGTCCTTCCTTCATTCCTTCCCTCCCTCCTTCCTTCTTCCTCTTTCCTTCCTTTCTCCCTCTTCCTTTATTTTCCATTCCTTTCCTTCCTTCCTTCCATCTCTCCCCATCTTTCCTTCCCATTCCCTCCCTCTTACTCTGCCTTTTTTCTTTCCTTTCTTTCCTTCCTTCTCTCCCTCCCTCCCAGTCCCTCCCAGTCCCTTCCTTCTCATTCTTTTCTTTCCTTCCTTCCTTCCTTCCCTCTTTCCTTCCTTCCTTCCTTCCTTCCTTCCTTCCTTCCTTCCTTCCTTCCTTCCTTCCTGCCGTCTTAAAGTCAAGAAGCTTGGATAGAACCCCACTTTAGGGCAAACCCCCATCCCCCCGCTCAAGGCACGACCCTCTTTAAGGTACACGGTTTTCGCCTCCCAGAATTCCCCATCCAGGTTGACGGGCATCTAAAGTGGGCTTCCCCAACCTGGCGCCCTCCGGATGGACGCCGCTGCCCAATGGGAGGATCTGAACTCTCTCCTCCTGTCCCAGGTGCTGTTTGTTTTCCCAGGGGTGAAAATTTACCCCGGCCTTGAAAGCTTAGCTCTACCCTTTTGAAAAGGGATTTTTATGTAAGCCTCTACACCCGTGAGTGTGTGTGTATGTGTGTGTGTGTGTGTGTGTGTGTGTGTAAACCTGTTGTTCTTCTAACCGAATACCGGATTTTACAGATGAAGAAATTTCAGGAGATAATCTCCAAAGCAAACAATACAAGAGAAGGAACAGCGGCTTTTTAACAAGTGGCGTTTTCTCCCGCAGCGAACTTTGATTAAAACGCCCACAGTTGGGAGCTTATAAATGCGTCGATTCCCTAAGTGTCCGTTTCCTGAATCGAAAGCGTGCAAAGAAGAGCATCTAAGATGATCAGGAGGCTGGAGGTTAAAACATACGAAGAACGGCTGCGGGAACTGGGAATGGCCAGTCTAGAGAAAAGAAGGATTAAGGGGGACATGATAGCAGCGTTCCAGGATATAGTAATAATAATAATAATAATAATAATAATAATAATAATAATAATAATAATAATAATAATAATAATAATAATAATAATAATAATAATAAAGTTGGAAGGGACCTTGGAGGTCATCTAGTCCAACCCCCTGCTCAGGCAGGTAACCCTACACCATTTCGGAAAAATGGCTGTCCAGTCTCTTCTTAAAAACTTCCAGTGTTGGAGCATTCACGGCTTCTGGAGGCAGGTGGTTCCACTGGTTAATTGTCCTCACTGTCAGGAAGTTTCTCCTTAGTTCCAGGTTGCTTCTCTCCTGGATGAGTTTCCACCCGTTGCTTCTTCTCCTGCCTTTAGGCACTTTGGAGAAGAGCTTGACTGCCTCTTCTTTGGGGCAGCCCCTGAGATACTGGAACTCTGCTATCATGTCCCCCCCCTCGTCCTTCTCTTCGTTAAACTAGACATCCCCAATTCCAGCAACCATTCCTGATATGTTTTAGCCTCCAATATATTATATTATATTATTATATTTGTTATGTTATGTTATGTTATATATTATCTTACTATATTACATTACGTTACGTTACGTTACATTACATTACATTATATCATGTTCTATTAATACCATCTGCTGCTTACAGGGCTCTCTAGGGGTCTGCATAGAGGGGCTACAGGGACTCCACCTGATTCAGGCTTTCTTCCACTGGTTAATTGTTCTCCCTGTCCAGAAGTTTCTCCTTAGTTCCAGGTTGCTTCTCTCCTTGGTGAGTTTCCATCCGTTGCTTCTTGTCCTGCCTTCTTAAGGCACTTTGGAGAATAGCTTGACTGCCTCTTCTTTGGGGCAGCCCCTGAGATACTGGAGTACTACTATCATGTCCCCCCTCGTCCTTCTCTTCATTAAACTAGACCAGCGGTTCTCAACCTGTGGGTTGTGACCCATTCAGAGGTCGAATGACCCTTTCACAGGGGTCGCCGAAGACCATCGGAAAACACCTATTTCCGATGGTCTTAGGAACATGTCTTGCTTTCAACTCCCCCTAAAATTCTTCATTCAGGCAGGCTTCCAGAGTCCCTGCACCCTGTCCTGCCGCCTCCCACGGCACCGTGCCGCTTCGCATCCCGCGCCTCAAGCCTCCGTGGCACAGAACCGCTGTGGTGGCCCCCCATGGCCTCTGATGCGCTCCCTGCCGCCGGTGACCCTGCAAGCCCTGGCAATTGCTCCAGCCGAAGAAGTGGGTGGATGGGAGGCTGCCGCGGCGCCGATCTGCACCCGTCAGCTGGCGACCCCCTGAATGTGCGCTTGTCAGCTGGGAGGTCTGGCGACGGAGCCGGCCGGCGTGGAGGGCGATGGGGAGGTGGCGGCTCGGCGGGCGGGTTCCCGCCTGCCCGCGAATGTCGGCCCCACGAGGCTCGACACAGAGTCGACGGTCCAACATAACTTCCCTCCTCGGATGAGAAAGAAGGAATTTCTCCCGCCCGTGTCTGTTCCCCCCCACAAGCGACAACAGGGGGTTGCAGACAACTAAGTCAACCGGTGCAGAAAGTTTAGTTTAGTTTATTCACACTTATATGCCGCCCTTCTCCGAAGACCCAGGGCGGCTCACAACAAGAATACAATAACAATTTTAAAATTAACCACACTCATACCACATACAAACACAATCAATTCGCAGCCACTGATGGCGGGACGCTCTTAGGGCTGAGGGGCAGAGCACAGCTCATACGCCCCAAACCTGTCAGCATAGATGTGTCTTCAACAGTTTCCGGAAAGCTAGGAGGGAGGGAGCAGTACGAACCTCCGAGGGAAGATGGTTCCAGAGGGCTGGGGCAGCAACAGAGAAGGCCCTAGCCCTAGGCCCTGCCAGATGACATTGTCTAACAGACGGGACCCGTAGGAGGCCAACCCTATGTGCCCTGACCGGTCGCTGGGATTCATGAGGCAGAAGACGGTCCCGCAAGTATCCTGGCCCATTGCCATAAAGGGCTTTATAGGTCATAACCAACACTTTGAATTGTGTTTGGAGACCGATTGGTAGCCAGTGCAGCTCACGGAGAGCCGGAGTGACATGAGCATGTCTTGGGAGACCCAAGACGGCTCGCGCGGCCGCATTCTGGACTACCTGCAGTCTTCGGACATTCTTCAAAGGTTGCCCCATGTAGAGAGCATTACAGTAGTCGAATCTCGAGGTGACAAGGGCATGGGTAACTGTGAGGAGTGACTCCCGGTCCAAATAGGGCCGCAACTGACGCACCAGGCGAACCTGGGCGAATGCCCCCCTCGCCACAGCCGAAAAATGGTGTTCTAAACTTAGCTGTGGATCGAGGAGGACACCCAAGTTGCGAACCCTCTCCGAGGGGGACAAAACTTCTCCCCCCAGGGTAATGGACGGACAGTTGGAATTGTCCTTGGGAGGCAGAGCCCATAGCCACTCCGTCTTGTCGGGATTGAGTCTGAGCCTGTTGGCACCCATCCAGACCTCAACAGCCTCCAGGCACCGGTTCATCACTTCCACTGCTTCTGGAATGGCCAATCCAGGGCGCCTGGTTGCAGTGCTGGATGTCTTTTGCTCCTCCTAGAAGCCGGTGGCAAGAGAAAGAAGTCGTTCAAATGTCAAGCTAGCTACTGGGATGCCTATTTGCACTTTTTTTTCCCTTTTTTTTTTTTTTGAGTACTTGTCTGCCAACCCCCTCCTCCATCTGTAAAAGAAAAAGTCTTCCACCCAAGCATAACTTTTAAGGATTTTAAGGATCTTTGAGAGGGAGAGAGAAATAGAGAGAGTGACAGGGAAAGAGAGAAAGAGAAAGAGGGAGAAAGGGAGAGAGAAAGAAAGAGGGAGAGAGAAATGGGGGAGAGAGGGAGAGAGCGAAAGAAAGGGAGACAAAGAGGGAGAGAGAAAGAAACGGAGAGAGGGAGGGAGAGAAACAGAGGGAGAGAGATGGACAGAAAGAGGAAGAGAGGGAGGGAGAGAGAGGGAGAGAAAAAGGGAGAAAGAGAGGGAGAGAGAAATAGAGGGAGAGAGAAAGGGAGAGAGAGAAAGAGGGAGAGAGAAAGAAAGGGAGAGGGTAGGGAGAGAGAGAGAAAGAGAGGGAGAGAGAAAGGGGGAGAGAGAAAGAAAGGGAGAGAGAAAGAAAGAGGGAGAGAGAAATGGGGGAGAGAGGGAGAGAGAGAAAGAAAGGGAGAGGGAGGGAGAGAAACGGGGAGAGAGAGACGGAGAGAAAGAGGGAGAGAGGGAGGGAGAGGGAGAGAAAAGGGGAGAAAGAGAGGGAGAGAGAAATAGAGGGAGAGAGAAAGAGGGAGAAAGAGGGAGAGAGAAAGAAAGGGAGAGGGAGGGAGAGAGGGAGAGAGAAAGAGGGAGAGAGACATGGGGGGAGAGAGGGAGAGAGAGAAAGAGGGAGACAGAGAGAGGGAGAGAGAAAGAAAGGAAATGGGGAGAGAGGGAGAGAAAGAAAGGGAGAGAGGGAGAGAGAGAAAGAAAGAGGGAGAAAGAAAGAGGGAGAGAGAAATGGGGAGAGAGAGGGAGAGAGAGAAAGAGGGAGAGAGAGAGAAAGGGAGACAGAGGGAGAGAGAAATGGGGAGAGAGGGAGAGAGAGAAAGGGAGAGAGAGTAAGAAAGAGGGAGACAGAGAGAGGGAGAGAGAAAGAAAGAGGGAGAGAGAAATGGGGGGAGAGAGGGAGAGAGAGGAAGAGGGAGAGAGAGAAGAAAAGAGGGAGACAGAGAGAGGGAGAGAGAAAGAAAGAGGGAGAGATTAAATTAGTAACATGGTTGTTAAGTGAATCTGGTTTCCCCCATTAACGTTGCTTGTCAGAAGGTTGCAACAGGCAATCACATGACCCTGGGACACTGTGACCATCATAAATATGAATCAGTTGCCAAGCATCGAAATATAAATCACATGACCCTGGGGATGCTGCAACAGTCATAAGTGTGAAAAATGGTCATAAGTCACTTTTTCAGTGCCATTGAACAGTCACTAAGCAAAGTGCTGTCAGTCGAGGACTACCTGTACTTTATCACTTTTTTCCCATTTTTTTTTTTTGGTCATCAAGTTTTTGACACCTCGCTAGGCGACTGGTGGTCCTCGGATGTTGCCATATTCTAAAAGTGGTACAAGGGGTGAAAAGGTTGAAAAGCCCTGCACTAATGGACCAATTCTTTCCTTCCCTTTTTTCTTGTTTTTTTTACATGTTGAAAGAAGCTTTTTTTTGTTGTTTTTGACTTTGGTCGCAAGCCTTAGTTCATTTTGAGCCTTAGCTCTCCTCGCTTCATCTTTGCAGGCTCGGGCTATTTGCTGATATTCTGACTTAGTATACGGATTTGTATATTTCGCATTCATGCCATGTTCGTTGTGCTCTTGCAAAGACTGCCCCGAGAATTTCTGATCTGGTGAGAAAGAAGCAATCTCAACCTTGGCACCAACGTTGGCTTTTTATGCATACTGTCGCAAAATGTAGCAATGTAGTTTACTGTTGTTATATTAAGACTGTTACCCATGCTACACCATGCTTCAAGACAAAATTTCATTTATTTGCAATTAGAAATAAATATTTCACAATATATAATTACAAATAATGCAGCGGTTCTCAACCTTTTCCAGGGCTCGACCCCGGCCCGCATCAAGCAATAAATAAATAAATAAATAAAAATGGCAGGCCCGCACCGCGCATGCGCGGCGCGATGGGGCGCACCGGGCATGCGTGGCGTGACGGGGTGCACCGCACATGCGCGGTGTGACGGGGCGCATTGGGCATGCGTGGTGTGACGGGGCGCATCGGGCATGCGCGGCGCGATGGGGTGCACCGGGCATGCGTGGCGTGACGGGGCGCACCGCACATGCGCGGTGTGACGGGGCGCATTGGGCATGCGTGGTGTGACGGGGCGCATCGGGCATGCGCGGTGCGATGGGGCGCATCGGGCATGCGCGGTGTGACGAGGCGCATCACGCATGCGCAGCGCGACGGGGCGCACCGCGCATGTGTGGCACGACGGGGCGCACCACGCATGCGCAGCGCGACGGCCCGCATCGCAATAGGGAAAAAAATGGCCGACCAAAAAAAATGGCCGACCAAAAAAAAAATGGCGGACTGCGGTGCTTGGCGACCCCTGTGAAATGGTCGTTCGACCCCAAATGGGGTCGCGACCCACAGGTTGAGAACAGCTGATATAATGCTTTACTTATGTTCAGTTTGCAACAATGAAAATATATCCTGCATATCAGATATTTACATTACAATTCATAACAGTAGCAAAATTACAGTTATGAAGTAGCAATGAAAATAATTTTATGGTTGGGGGGGTCACCACAACATGAGGAACTGTATTAAAGGGTCGCAGCATTAGGAAGGTTGTGAACCACTGAACTAGACATACCCAATTCCAGCAACCGTTCCTCGTATGTTTGAGCCTCCAGTCCCCTGATCATCTTTGTTGCTCTTCTCTGCCCTCTTTCCAGAGTCTCAACATCTTTTTTTACATCGTGGTGACCAAAACTGGATGCCGTATTCCAAGTGTGGCCTTACCAAGGCCTTGTAAAGTGGTATTAACACTCCACGTGATCTTGATTCTATCCCTCTGTTGATGCAGCTTTTCAAATATTTAAATGTAAAACTGGAAAATCAATAAAAAAAATTTAAAAAACATATTGAGCTTCGTTCTGTGATTGTGAAAAAGAGCTTAAGCATTCTGCTCTTTGAATTGTCATATTTAGTTCTCAGGAGCTCCCCCTGGTGGCCAATGTTTAAAGTACTGTCTTGTTATGTTTTTGTTTTTGTTTTTTCAAAGAAAATTCAAAAGGAATGCATTTTCCCACAGAAAGGATTTTGTCCCGAATTCCCAAATTTTATTTATTTATTTGTTTAAACTTATATGCCGCCCTTCTCCCAAGACCCAGGGCGGCTCACAACAACAATACAAGTAAAAACATAATATAGAATCAATTTAAAATAAAAAAATTGAAATTTATTCAGACCCTTAGTCCACTTGTAACTTTCTGAGATCGAAATCAAGTCTGAATGGTCACTAAATGAACCTGTTGTAAGTCGGGGACTACCCGTCACATTTCCCAATTTCAGGGTGGAGGGAATCGATCGGGTTATGCCAGCGATTGACTCGGGGGAAAATCGGAGGGCTTGACGTGGAGGCGTGCAAACCTCTGCCGTATACAGTACTCCTCAGCTTACAATGATTCGCTTAGTGACCATTCAAAGTTACAGTGGCGCTGAAACGAGTGACTTGTGACTGTTTTTCACACTTACCACGTTCCCCGTGGTCCTGTAATCAAAATTCAGAGATTGGCAACTGACTCGTATTTAGGATGGTCGCAGCCTCCCCGGGGATCATGGAATCCCCTTTTGCAAACTTCTGACCAGCAAACTCAACCTGGGAAGCAAGATTCACTTAACAACGGTGTTATCCACTTGACAGTTGCAGGGATTCATGTAACGACAGTGGCAAGGAAGGTCGTAAAATGGGGCAACATTCACTTAACAACTGTCTGGCTTAGCCATGGAAATTTTCGCTCAATTACCTGAAGGCGGGACAAGAAGAAGCAACAGATGGAAACTAATCAAGGAGAGAAGCAACCTAGAACTAAGGAGAAACTTCCTGACAGAACAATTAACCAGTGAAACCACCTGCCTCCAGAAGCGGTGAATGCGCCAACACTGGAAACTTTTAAGAAGAGACCGCACAACCAATTTGTCTGAAATGTTATAGGGTTTCCTGCCTGAGCAGGAAGTTGGACTAGATGTCCTCCGATGTCCCTTCGAGTCTGTTATTCTATTCTATTCTATTCTATTCTATTCTATTCTATTCTATTCTATTCTATTCTATTCTATTCTATTCCATACACTGTTCTATTCTGTTCTTTTATGTTCTGTTCTATCCTGTCCTGTCCTGTCCTATGCTATCCTATGCTATCCTATCCTTTCTCCTGTCTTCTTTTCTATTCTATTCTATTCTATTCTATTCTATTCTATTCTATTCTATTCTATTCTATTCTATTCTATTCTATTCTATTCTATTCTATTCCTTTTCTCTATTCTATTCTATTCTATTCTATTCCATACTCTGTTCTATTTATGCTATCCTATCCTATCCTATCCTATCCTTTCTCCTGTCTTCTTTTCTTTTCTTTTCTATTCTATTCTATTCCTTTTCTCTATTCTATTCTATTCTATTCTATTCCATACTCTGTTCTATTTATGCTATCCTATCCTATCCTATCCTATCCTTTCTCCTGTCTTCTACTCTATTCTATTCTATTCTATTCCTTTTCTCTATTCTATTCTATTCTATTCTATTCTATTCTATTCTATTCTATTCTATTCTATTCTATTCTATTCCATACACTGTTCTATTCTGTTCTTTTATGTTCTGTTCTATCCTGTCCTGTCCTGTCCTATGCTATCCTATGCTATCCTATCCTTTCTCCTGTCTTCTTTTCTTTTCTATTCTATTCTATTCTATTCTATTCTATTCTATTCTATTCTATTCTATTCTATTCTATTCTATTCTATTCTATTCTATTCTATTCCTTTTCTCTATTCTATTCTATTCTATTCTATTCTATTCTATTCTATTCCATACTCTGTTCTATTTATGCTATCCTATCTTATCCTATCCTATCCTTTCTCCTGTCTTCTACTCTATTCTATTCTATTCTATTCTATTCCTTTTCTCTATTCTATTCTATTCTATTCTATTCTATTCTATTCTATTCTATTCTATTCTATTCTTATTTCTATTCTTTTCTTTTCTATTCTATTCTATTCCTTCCTTCCATTATTCTATTCTATTCTATTCTATTCTATTCTATTCTATTCTATTCTATTCTATTCTATTCCATACTCTGTTCTATTCTGTTCTTTTATGTTCTGTTCTATCCTGTCCTGTCCTGTCCTATGCTATCCTATGCTATCCTATCCTTTCTCCTGTCTTCTTTTCTTTTCTATTCTATTCTATTCTATTCCTTTTCTCTATTCTATTCTATTCTATTCTATTCCATACTCTGTTCTATTTATGCTATCCTATCCTATCCTATCCTTTCTCCTGTCTTCTACTCTATTCTATTCTATTCTATTCTATTCTATTCTATTCTATTCTATTCTATTCTATTCTATTCTATTCTATTCTATTCTATTCTATTCTATTCTATTCCATACTCTGTTCTATTCTGTTCTTTTATGTTCTGTTCTATCCTGTCCTGTCCTATGCTATGCTATGCTATCGTATCCTTTCTCCTGTCTTCTATTCTATTCTATTCTATTCTATTCTATTCTATTCTATTCTATTCTATTCTATTCTATTCTATTCTATTCTATTCTATTCCTTTTCTCTATTCTATTCTATTCTATTCTATTCTATTCTATTCTATTCTATTCTATTCTATTCTATTCTATTCTATTCTATTCTATTCTATTCCATACTCTGTTCTATTCTGTTCTTTTATGTTCTGTTCTATCCTGTCCTGCCCTATGCTATGCTATGCTATCGTATCCTTTCTCCTGTCTTCTATTCTATTCTATTCTATTCTATTCTATTCTATTCTATTCTATTCTATTCTATTCTATTCTATTCTATTCTATTCTATTCTATTCTATTCTATTCTATTCTATTCTATTCTATTCTATTCTATTCCTTTTCTCTATTCTATTCTATTCTATTCCATACTCTGTTCTACTCTGTTCTATTCTGTTCTTTTATGTTCTGTTCTATCCTGTCCTGTCCTATCCTAGCCTATCCTATCCTATCCTATCCTATCCTATCCTATCCTATCCTATCCTATCCTATTCTCACTTCCAACATCATCTTCATTCAGCAACATGGACAGCCATTTGTTTGAAATGGTAAAGGGTTTCCCACCTGAGCAAAGGGTTGGACCAGATGACCTCCAAGGTCCCTTCCAACTTTATTATTATTACTATTAGTATTATTACTATCATCATCATCATTACTGTCGTATGTCGGGGACTACCTATAGTGCTTCTTCAACCAGGGGAAAGCCACCATGCTTGGCTGGACCTGGGTCCCCGTAAACCCAGCCTAGGAGCCCTGCTAAAAAAAATTTTAAACCAGGAAGAAACCAGCAACTCTTTTTTCGGCTCCTTGGGAATTTTCGCAGCGCCTTTTGCTGAAAAGTTTTACGATTTCCCCTCTCTTCCCTCTGGCTCCGGGAAGCGGCAATCTTCTCATCTCTCACAGCTTGTCCAATCTCCTCTCTTGCCAAAAAGGGAAAATTAAAAAAGCGGGGGGGGGGGAGGGACATTTTTCGCCCCCCCTCCTTTCTGCCGACATCGCTGCTGTTCCAACAAGCTGCCACATTTGTTCATCTCGCTGCCTGGATGGAAAAATGTGCTGGTGATGTTTCCTTGCCAGTTCGCAGTTCATCTTTTCCATTCCTGCCTTTAAAAGTGGGAATGGTGGAAGACAGATAGTCCTCGACTTACGATGGTTCGCTGAGTGACCGTTCGAAGTTACGATGGCGCTGAAAAAAGTGACTTATGACCAATTGTCACCCTTACAACCCCTCAGAGATCCTCTAGTCCAGGGGTCTTCAAACCTGGCCCTTTTATGACTTGTGGACTTCAACTCCCAGAATTCCTCAGGCAGGCATGCTGAGGGGAAAGGGAGAGGTTTCCAAGCTGAGCCAGGCTGGCTGAGGGATTCTGGGAGTTGAAGTACACAAGTCATGAAGGGGCCATAGTTCCCTCATGCTGGCTGAGGAATTCTGGGAGTTGAAGTCCAGGAGTCATGAAGGGGCCATAGTTCCCCCACACTGGCTGAGGAATTCTGGGAGTTGAAGTCCAGGAGTCATGAAGGGGCCATAGTTCCCTCATGCTGGCTGAGGAATTCTGGGAGTTGAAGTCCACGAGTCATGAAGGGGCCATAGTTCCCCCACGCTGGCTGAGGAATTCTGGGAGTTGAAGTCCACGAGTCATGAAGGGGCCATAGTTCCCTCATGCTGGCTGAGGAATTCTGGGAGTTGGAGTCCACCAGTCATGAAGGGGCCATAGTTCCCCCATGCTGGCTCAGGAATTCTGGGAGGTGAAGTCCGCGAGTCATGAAGGGGCCATAGTTCCCCCATGCTGGCTGAGGAATTCTGGGAGTTGAAGTCCAGGAGTCATGAAGGGGCCATAGTTCCTCCATGCTGGCTGAGGAATTCTGGGAGTTGAAGTCCACCAGTCATGAAGGGGCCATAGTTCCCCCATGCTGGCTGAGGAATTCTGGGAGTTGAAGTCCACGAGTCATGAAGGGGCCATAGTTCCTTCATGCTGGCTGAGGAATTCTGGGAGTTGAAGTCCACGAGTCATGAAGGGGCCATAGTTCCCCCATGCTGGCTGAGGAATTCTGGGAGTTGAAGTCCACGAGTCATGAAGGGGCCATAGTTCCTCCATGCTGGCTGAGGAATTCTGGGAGTTGAAGTCCACGAGTCATGAAGGGGCCATAGTTCCCCCCATGCTGGCTGAGGAATTCTGGGAGTTGAAGTCCACCAATCATGAAGGGGCCATAGTTCCCCCACGCTGGCTGAGGAATTCTGGGAGTTGAAGTCCAGGAGTCATGAAGGGGCCCTAGTTCCCCCATGCTGGCTGAGGAATTCTGGGAGTTGAAGTCCACCAGTCATAAAAGGGCCAAGTTTGAAGACCCCTCGCTACGGCCTCCCTGTTTTAAGCCGGTCAATAGCAGTGATTCACTTAGCAAACGTGACACTAAAACCTCCAAAATGGGGCAAATCTCTCAGTAATATAAATTCTGGCCTTGCGGTCCTAAGTCGAGGAATACTTGTACAGGAAGTCCTCAACTTAGGACCATTCGTTTAAATGGCCGTTCAAAGTTACAACGGCACTGAAACAGGTGACCTTACAACCAGTCCTCGCATTTACGACTGTTACAGCGACCCTCCGGCCACGTGATCTAAATTCAGATGCTTGGCCACTGATTCACATTTATGATGGTCGCAGTGTCTCCCGGGGTCACATGAGGGGTCAAGCAGGAGAACCTATATCTTCTCAGACAGATGAGTGTCTAGTCCAGCGGTTCTCAACCTGTGGGTCGCGATCCCATTTGGGGTCGAACGACCATTTCACGGGGGTCGCCAAACACCGCAGTCCGCCATTTTTTTTTGGGTCGGCCATTTATTTTTTTTGGGGTCGGCCATTTTTTTAAATTTTTTTTTGGGCCGGCCATTTTTTTTGCCCCTTTGCGATGCGGGGTGTCGCGCTGCGCATGCGCGATGCGGGCCCGCCATTTATTTTTTGGTCGGCCATTTATTTTTTTTTGGGTCCGTCATTTTTTTCCCCCTTTGCGATGCGGGCTGTCGCGCCGCACATGCACGATGCGCCCGTTGCGCCGCGCATGCGCGAAGCGCCCATCGCGCCGTGCATGCACGATGCGCCCGTCGCGCCGCGCATGCACGATGCGGGCCGGGGTCGAGCCCCGGAAAAGGTTGAGAACCGCTAGTCTAGTCTTTTCTTAAAAATAGAATAGAACAGAACAGAATAATAGAGTTGGAAGGCACCTTGGAGGTCATTTAGTCCAACCCCCTGCTCAGGCAGGAGACCCTACACCAGTGATGGCGAACCTTTTAGAGACCGAGTGCCCAAAATGCAATCCAAAACCCACTTAGGCATTGTCAGGTGCCGGGTGGATGTGGCCCATTGGGTGGCTGTGGCTGTGGTGGTAACAGCAGACTGGGTGGGACTAAAAAGTTCAATCAATCCATTCCAACTTTGTGAGATCTTTTTTTGTCCGTGAGAAGTTGAAATTGACTGATTGAACCTTTTTTTTTTGCACACGGCGGCGGAGGCCTAAAGCGAAATGGTTTTATAAAACCCAGCTGAAGGCCTAGGACTGGGGCGATGGCACGCGTGCCCACAGAGAGGGCTCTGAGTGCCGCCTCTGGCACCCATGCCATAGGTTCGCCACCACTGAAGTCGACTATTTCAGACAAATGGCTGTCCAGTCTCTTCTTATAGACTTCCAGTGTTGGAGCATTCACCGCTTCTGGAGGAAGGTGGTTCCACTGGTTAATTGTTCCCACTGTCAGGAAGTTTCTCCTTAGTTCCAGGTTGCTTCTCTCCTTGATGAGTTTCCATCCGTTGCTTCTTCTTGTCCTGCCTCCAGGAGCTTTGGAGAATAAGCTGACCCCCTCCTCTTTTGGGGGCAGCCCCTGAGATACTGGGGAAAGTGCTATCATGTCACCCCTCGTCCTTCTTTTCATTAAACGAGACACAAACTAGACATTTGCAAAGGACTAGTGGTCTGCAAGGAATAGAAAACCTTCCACTCCCCACCATCCGGTCAGAGCTGAAGACGCTTCTGGGAGGAGAAGGGAAACGTCTTCAAAGGACAAGAAGAAATTCTTGCCAAAAGCTGCGCCCGGAATAGAACTGGGAAGCAGACAGGACAGCAGCTCGGCACCCCTCCAGACCAGCCTCCCTGGGGCGGGGGAGGGGGGGGACTACCGAGCCTATCGCTCCCAGCATGACTGGGCAACGGAAAGGTAAGGCGCCTGCGGCGGGCGCCGGCTTGCAGAAGCGGGGCCGAGCAGCGGAGGCTGCCCCGGGGCCCGGCTCGGAGTGGCCGTCCGGGGTAAAGGAGCGGAGGAGCCGAAGCGGCGGCGGGCTCCCTTCTCCGGACGACCCAGGTCCTTCCCGCGGGCGGAGCGACGGCGAGGCAGGGCGGAGGCTGCGGGCGCCCTCCCGTCCGCCGCCGCCCGGCTCCTCCTCCTCGGCTGCCGCCGCCGACACCGCCGCGTCGCCGCCCGAGGCTCCCCGGGCCCCGCAGCCACCTCCGCCCGGCGCAGGTACGGGCGCGTCTCCTCCGGCTGGGCGCGCAGGCGAGCGGCGGGCGCCCGGTTGCAGATCCTCGCCCTGCGGAGCCGGACCGGGGCGCGGGGCCTGAGCCCCTCCGCGGGCGGGGGAGAGGGCGGGGCCATGGGCGGGCGGGCGGGAGGGGGGGCTCGCGGCTCGCTCCGGGAGGGGCAGGGGTGGGGGGGGGACAGGGGAGGGGTGGGGGCGCTCTGGGCTGCAGCGCCGGCGGAGGGCGCCGCTTGGGGGGGCGGTGGCTGGGCTGGCCCTCCTGGACCGCCCCTCCCCCCTGCACCCCTCGGGTCGCCCCCCCCCGTAATGGTGGGGAAGGTTCCCCGCGGACAAGCCCCCCCAGCGTTGGGGCTGCCCTGCCCTTCTTCGCCTCAGGCAGGGAGCGGACGGGAGATGTTGGGGACTAGCGCCGTGCGAAGGCAGTTGAGGGACTGGAAGCTATCTCTACCTACCTACCTACCTACCCACCCACCCACTACCTGTCCACCCACTTACCTACCTAGCTGACCCCCTGCCTGCCTGCCTGCCTGTCTACTTATCTACTCACTCATCTACCTACCTGCCCATCTGCCCACTTGCCTACCTACCCAGCTACCTGCCAACCTATCCGCTCACCTACCTGCCCACCCACTTGCCTAGCTCCCTACCTATTTACCCACCCACCTGCCTGTCTACTTACCTGCCCATCTGCCCACCTGCCTATCTAGTTACCTGCCCACCTGCCTACCTACTTACCTGCCCATCTGCCCACCTGCCTATCTAGTTACCTGCCCACCTGCCTACCTACTTACCTGCCCGCCTGCCTACATACTTACCTGCCCATCCACTTTCCTAGCTCCCTACCTATTCACCCACCCACCTGTCTGCCTACCTACCTACTTTTCTGCCCATCTGCCCACCTGCCTATCTAGTTACCTGCCCACCTGTTTACCTACTTACCTGCCCATCTGCCCACCTGCCTACCTACTTACCTGCCCATCTGCCTTCCTACTTACCTGCCCGCCCGCCTGCCTATCTACTTACCTGCCCATCCACTTTCCAAGCTCCCTACCTATTCACCCACCCACCCACCCGCCTGCCTACCTACCTACCTACCTGCCTTCCTAAGCTACCTACTTACAGACCCAGCTGTCTACCTGCCCACCCCCCCACTTATCTAACCACCCCCCCAGCTGCCTACATACAGGTTGTCCTCGACTTAACGATCATACGTGAGCCCAAACTTTCTGTTGCTGAGTGGAGAACTTTGTGAAGTGAATTGTGCCCCGTTTTACGACCTTGTTTGTTAAGTGAATCCCTGCAGTTGTTAAGTGAGTCACGCAGCTGTTAAGTGAATCCACCTTCCTCACTGACTTTGCTTGACAGAAGGTCGCCCGAGGGGATCGCGTGAACCCCCCTGCAGACGCTGCAACCGTCATAAATATGAGTCAGCCGCCCAGCGTCTGAATGTTGATCACGTGATTGTAGGGGGATGCTGCAGCGGTCGTAAGTGTGGAAAAACGTTCAGTGTTGTCGTAACGACAAACGGTCGCTAAACAAACTGGTGTAAATTGAGGATGATCTGTACATGTCTACCCACCCACCTACCTAACCACTTACCAACATGTTTAATTCAGGCCACACACGATTTGGACATGTTCCAGCCAAGAGTGGGAACTTAATAAGGGGGGGGGGGCAGAATCCTGATCCCCGATGCTGGCTTAATAGTTTTCTACCTCCTCACCCCCCCCCAAATTTCAGAAGAGCCGGATTCTATCCCTAGAATTGAGACGGGCACCCCACGTGGAAGGAATCCTCATGGGAAAATTGCATCTGATGTGGTTACATTCACACAACATGTTTGGCCTGATTCCCAAACCAGTTCAGAAAACTAAGGTTAAAGCTAACCTAAATTTATGTCCGCATACTAGCAGTCCTTGATTTACATGAGCACCATTGGGGGGGGGGCAGAATTTCCGTTGCTAAGCAAAACAGTTGTTAAATGAATCACGCCGAATTTTATGACCGTTTTTGCTGGGGTTGTTTTGAGTCAGGGGTCTTCAAACTTCAGTCAGGGGTCTTCAAACTCCCAGAATTCCTCAGCCAGCATGGGGGAACTGTGGCCCCCTTGATGACTTCTGGACTTCAACTCCCAGAATTCCTCAGCCAGCATGGGGGAACTGTGGCCCCTTCATGAATTGTGGACTTCAACTCCCAGAATTCCTAGCCAGCATGGGGGAACTGTGGCCCCTTCATGAATTGTGGACTTCAACTCCCAGGATTCCTCAGCCAGAATGGGGAAACTTTGGCCCCTTCATGACTCGTGGACTTCAACTCCCAGAATTCCTCAGCCAGAATGGGGGAACTATGGCCCCTTCATGACTCGTGGACTTCAACTCCCAGAATTCCTCAGCCAGAATGGGGGAACTATGGCCCCTTCATGACTCGTGGACTTCAACTCCCAGAATTCCTAAGCCAGCATGGGGGAAATATGGCCCCTTCATGAATTGTGGATTCCAACTCCCAGAATTCCTCAGCCAGAATGGAAGAAATTTTGGCCCCTTCATGACTCGCGGACTTCAACTCCCAGAATTCCTCAGCCAGCATGCCTGGCTGAGGAATTCTGGGAGTTGAAGTCCACAAGTCATAAAAGGGCCTACTTTGAAGATCCCTGTTTTAAGCCTTGCTTTATAGTGGAAGTCAAATGACCGTCACGTCACTCTGGAAGGCTGAACCCGTCATAAATACACCCCAGTGGCCAAGCGCCTTACATTTTGAACCCGTGACCTTGGGGAACATTGCCGGTTATAAGTGACGACCAGACCTAAGCCACTTTTCTCAGTTACGGTCACTAAATGAACGCCCTTCTCCTGGAAAGATGGGGAAGTCAGCATGTTTGTGTTGTTTTTTTCTTTCCTCTTTTTTTCACTCTGCACTCCCTCCTTTTAAAAAAAAAATCTTTATTTTCATTGTATTTTAAATCTCCATCAAAACACAAACGAGAGAGGGGAAAAAAAATAATAACTTGCAAAGCCTGCTGAACAGGAAAAAGAGAGGAGGTGGCAGGCCAAACGCATCTTGGTTTAGCTGCCCGGAAAAATCTCGGCCTCTTTGCGGTTGATGGATTTTAGAACATGATGTTGGATTGTTTTTTTCTTTCTCTTTTGACCTGGTTTGCTGGCTTCCTCTTGTAAACGGAAACGGAAACCAGAGCAAACTGGAACGCTGGGAGAGCCGGGGTGGGGTTGGGGGGGGCGGAGTGGATTTTGGATGCAAACCGATGCTAGGAATTCAGGTGTGCTGAAAAGATGCAGTGTGTGTGTGTGTTGATGCATACTGATAGTCCTCAATTAATCAATCAGAATAGAGTTGGAAGGGACCCTTGGAGGTCTTCTAGTCCAGCCCCCTGCTCAAGCAGGAGAACCTATACCGTCTCAGAGAAGTGACTGTCCAGTGTCTTCTTAAAAGTCTCCAGTAATGGAGCGCCCACGATTTCTAGTGGCAAGCTGTTCCACTTGTTAATTGTCCTCACTGTCAGGAAATTTCTCTTTAATTCCAGGTTGCTTCTCTCTTTGGTCAGTTTCCAACCATTATTTCTTGTCCTTCCCTCTAGTGCGTTGGTGAACAACCTGACCCACCCTCTTCTTTGTGGCAGCCCCTCAAATACTGGAACGCTGCTATCATGTCTCCCCTATTTTTTCTTTAGACTAGCCAAACCCAAGTCCGGCAGCCATAATAATAATAATAATAATAATAATAATAATAATAATAATAATAATAATAATAATAATAATAATATAAAGTTGGAAGGTACCTTGGAGGTCATCTAGTCCAACCCCCTGCTCAGGCAGGAAACCCTATACTATTTTGGACAAATGGCTGTCCAGTCTCTTCTCAAAAACTTCCAGTGTTGGTGCATTCACCGCTTCTGGAGGTAAGGAGTTCCACTGGTTAATTGTTCTCACTGTCAGGAAGTTTCTCCTTAGTTCTAGGTTGCTTCTCTCTTTGGTGAGTTTCCATCCGCTGCTTCTTCTCCTGCCTTCAGGTGCTTTGGAGAATAGCTTGATTCCCTCTTCTTTGGGGCAGCCCCTGAGATACTGGAAGGCTGCTATCCTGTCCCCCCTTGTCCTTCTCTTCATTAAACTAGACATATCCACTTCCAGCAACCGTTCTTTATATGCTTTAGCCTCCAGTCCCCTGATCATCTTTGTTGCTCTTCTCTGCACTCTTTTTTCTAGAGTCTCAACATCTTTTTTACATCATGGTGACCAAAACTGGATGCCGTATTCCAAGTGTGGCCTTACCAAGGCCTTGTAAAGTGGTATTAATACTTCACGTGATCTTGATTCTCTCCCTGTTAATGCAGCCTAGCACTGTGTTGGCCTTTTTGGCAGCTGCAGCACACGGCTGGCTCCTATTTAGGTGATTGTCCACTAGGACTCCGAGGTCCCTCTCACAGTTACTACTATTGAGCCAGGTACCCCCTATCCCATACCTGTACATTTGTTTTTTCTTGCCTAAATGCAGAACCTTGCTTTTTTCACCCTTGAATTTCATTTTGTTAGAGAGCGCCCAGTGTTCAGGTGTGTCCAGATCCTCCTGTATCCCAAGCCTGTAACTTCTGGAGTGTTGGCTATTCCTGCCAGCTTGGTGTCATCTGCAAATGTGATGAGTTCCCCATCTATCCCCTCGTCCAGATCGTTGATGAAGATGTTGAAGAGCCCTGGGCCCAGAACAGAGCCCTGGGGCACCCCACTACTCACTTCCCTCCATGTAGATGCGGTTCCATTGAGGACCACACGCTGAGTACGGCCAGTCAGCCAGCTACGGATCCATCTGGTGGTGATGCTGTCTAACCCGCATTTTTCTATCTTATCAAGTAGTAGGTTGTGGTCTACTTTGTATGTTTCAGTCTCCGGACCTTGGATCATGTTAGTTGCTCTTCTCTGATTTTTTTCCAAACTCTCAACATTCTTTTTTGTGATATGGTGACCAAAATTGGCTGCAGTATTCCAGGTGTGGCTCTTACTAGGGCTTTACAAAGTGGTACTAGTAACTTCTCCCGATCTTGATTCTATCCCTGTTTGTACAACCCAGGATTGTGTTAGCTTTTTTGGCTGCTGCCGCACACGGCTGGCTCAGGGTCAAGTGACCGCCCACTAGGACTCCAAGGTCCCTCTCACCTTCCCAAGATCTTGGATAGGCAGATAATTCTTGTCCAACAATAGAAAAAGTTTCATCCCAGGATGTCAGCTATTCTGAGCCGAGCTGCCTTTTGCGATTGACCGATGCTGATGTTGTCAATGCCGGCGGGCTTCAAGTGCTTATCCTTATGGCAGGTCGTCCTCGCCTTATGACCGCAGCTGAGCCCAAAATTTATGTTGCTGAGTGAGATGCTTGTTGACTAAAGTTTGCCCCATTTCACGGCTTCTCTTGCCCTTGTCCTTAAGTGAATCACTGCAGTTGTTAAGTGAGCAACAGGGCTCGTTAAGTGAATCCGGCTTTCCCCGCTGGCTTTGCTTTCAGAAGATCGCAAAAGGGGATCACGTGACACCCCCCCCCCCGAGATACGCTGCAACCGTCGTAAATACGAGCCGGTTGCCCAGCATCCCAAATGGAAATCACTGCAACAGTCGTAAGTGGGAAAAACGGTCACTTTTGTAATGGATTGGTCATTAAGCCCAATGTCGTAAGTCAAGGACTAACTGTAGGCCAGGTCCAAGGACAGGACGCATCCAGACGCCTCCCTTCCAAGGGCAGACACACACACACACACACACACACACACACAAAACACACGTTTCCCATATGTGTGCAACACACACTCGCAAAAGGCCTCAGAGGGAGAGGAATGGAATGCTTGGAACCTGATTGCTTCATTTTACACCGGGAAGTTTTTCTCCGGCAACGGCTGGATGCCCTAATATGGGGCTTTCCCAAAAGTTTCTCGCTGGGTTTGCACACTTGCGTAGCTTCAGCTGTGTCAGCATGCGCTCGGCATTTGTAACAGCGGTATTCCCTCCCTGGCCATTTGAACAGAATAAGAGAGCTGGAAGGGACTCCGGAGGTCTTCTAGTCCAGCCCCCTGCTCAAGCAGGAAACCCTATGCCATTCCAGACAAGTGACTGTTTAGTCCAGGGCTAGGCAACCGTGGCTCTTTTATGACTGGTGGACTTCAACTCCCAGAATTCCTGAGCCAGCCATGCTGAGGGGAAAGGGAGAGGTTTCCAAGCTGAGCCAGGATGGCTGAGGAATTCTGGGAGTTGAAGTCCACGAGTCGTGAAGGGGCCATAGTTCCCCCACGCTGGCTCAGGAATTCTGGGAGTTGAAGTCCATGAGTCATGAAGGGGCCATAGTTCCCCCACGCTGGCTGAGGAATTCTGGGAATTGAAGTCCACGAGTCATGAAAGGGCCATAGTTCCCCCACGCTGGCTGAGGAATTCTGGGAGTTGAAGTCCAGGAGTCATGAAGGGGCCACAGTTCCCCCACGCTGGCTGAGGAATTCTGGGAGTTGAAGTCCACAAGTCATGAAGGGGCCACAGTTCCCCCACGCTGGCTGAGGAATTCTGGGAGTTGAAGTCCACGAGTCATGAAGGGGCCACAGTTCCCCCACGCTGGCTGAGGAATTCTGGGAGTTGAAGTCCACCAGTCATGAAGGGGCCATAGTTCCCCCATGCTGCCTCAGGAATTCTGGGAGTTGAAGTCCACCAGTCATGAAGGGGCCACAGTTCCCCCACGCTGGCTGAGGAATTCTGGGAGTTGAAGTCCACGAGTCATGAAGGGGCCATAGTTCCCCCACGCTGGCTGAGGAATTCTGGGAGTTGAAGTCCACCAGTCATGAAGGGGCCACAGTTCCCCCACGCTGGCTCAGGAATTCTGGGAGTTGAAGTCCGCAAGTCATGAAGGGGCCATAGTTCCCCCACGCTGGCTCAGGAATTCTGGGAGTTGAAGTCCTCGAGTCCTAAAAGAGCCAAGGTTGCCTACCCCTGGTCTAGTCTCTTCTTAAAAACCTCCAGGGATGGAGCACCCACGATTTCCGGAGGCAAGTTCTTTCATTATTTAATTGTCCTCACTGTCAGGAAATTTCTCCTTAGTTCCAGAATATGGAATAAGAAAGTTGGAAGGGACCCCGGAGGCCTTCTAGTCCAGCCCCCTGCTCAAGCAGGAAAGCCTATGCCAATTCAGTCAAATTGTCCGGGTCTCTTCTTGAAAACCTCCAGTGTTGAAAGTACCCACAACTTCTTTCCAGGATCTGACAGGCCGCATTGCCAGACAATGTTTTCATCCGAGTGGGGGAGAGAGAGCCGTGACTTCAAATGGGAAAAAACAAAACAAAACTATGAAAGGCAAAGGGAAACCAGGCATCAGTTATGACTCTTCAGAGTGAGGGAGGCTGGTGCCACTGAGGGTACGAAGATGGGATCCGAGACTGGCGACTCCAATCTCCTGATGTGCATTCACATCAGGGCGAATTTATTTGGGCAAATTTATTTATTTATTTATTGAATAGAGTAGACTACACTAGACTAGAATAGAATAGAAAAAATGAATAGAATAGAAAAAATGAATAGAATAGGAATAAGAATAGAATAGAATAGAATAAGAATAGAATAGAATAGAATAGAATAGAGAAAAGGAATAGAATAGAATAGAGAAAAGGAATAGAATAGAATAGAATAGAAAAAATTAATAGAATGGAACGGAATGGAGTAGAATAGAATAGAGAAATTAGAATAGAATAGAATAAAGAATGGAACAGAACAGAACAGAATAGAAGGAATGGAGAATAAAATGGAATGGAATGGAATAGAGAAATTAGAATAGAATAGAAGAAAGAATAGAACAGAACAGAATAGAAGGAATGGAGAATAGACTAGACTAGACTGGAATGGAATAGAGAAGTTAGAATAGAATAGAAGAAAGAATAGAATAGAATAGAATAGAATAGAATAGAATAGAATAGAATAGAATAGAATAACAGTTGGAAGGGACATCGGAGGTCCTCTAGTCCAACCCCCTGGTCAAAGCAGGAGACCCTACTTTTTCAGACAAATGGCTGTCCGGTCTCTTCTTAAAAACTTCCAGTGTTGGAGCATTCACTGCTTCTGGAGGCAGGTGGTTCCACTGGTTAATTGTTCTCACTGTCAGGAAGTTTCTCCTTAGTTCTAGGTTGCTTCTCTCCTTGATTAGTTTCCATCCGTTGCTTCTTGTCCTGCCTTCAGGGGCTTTGGAGAACAGCTTGACTCCCTCTTCTTTGGGGCAGCCCTTCAAATATTGCAAGGCTGCTATCCTTTTACCCCTGGTCTTCTCTTCATTGGATTAAGAGGCACTAACAAACGAGTGCAATTGGCTTTTGGGAAAAAAAGCATCTTTGGAGCGCATGAAAAGCATGTGCAAAGTCAGCTGCTCTGGCTTGACTTGAATAACAAATTGCATTGTGCAGTTGCCATTGATCTCCAAAAGAGTTGCTTGAAATGCTTTTGTGACTGTTTTAGAGGAATATCTCTCTCTCTCTCTCTCTCTCTCTCTCTCTCTCTTTTACCTGGAAGGATTGGTGACTTTGTGTAACCTGGGCAGGGACGCAATGCATGTGGTGTCACAGTGGTTGTGTTCACACCAGCGTGGGAGAAGACCTAGTGTTTGCTTTCACTCCTGCTAAGCTTGGATTGGGAACCCTGGTTTAGTTCCCTGGTGGCTTAATGGGCTGTGTGAATACAGCCACTTGGGTGGATGGAGAGTCTACCCTTTATGCCAACCTGGAAAATGCATAAATTTGACAGCTGGGTGAGCTGTGTTGTATAGCCGCAACAGGCAGGAGAAGCCAGGTCTCACAATGAGGTGTTCATTTCCTACAAGGGCCTTCAGCTTTTCTCCTGTTTTCCTTTTAAGGGTTTTGGAACAAAATGAAGAGTTCTCGTTCCCAATTTTGCGCGTGGAATTTCTCCAACCAGGTTATTTATGCACTTTTATTTATTTTGTTAGGTTTTTATGTCGCCTCTGTTTCTTCACAAATAATTCAAGGTGCAAACATGCCTAAGGTGGGACTAGAACTCACTGTCTCCTGGTGATTGGCCCATAGTCACCCAGCCAGGTTTCATACCTAAGGCGGGACTAGAACTCACCGTCTCCTGTGTTTGGTCCAAAGTCACCCAGCCAGGTTTCATACCAAAGGCGGGACTAGAACTCACCGTCTCCTGGTGATTGGCCTAGAGTCACCCAGCTGGCTTTCATGCCTAAGGCGGGACTAGAACTCACCGTCTCCTGGTGATTGGCCCAAGGTCACCCAGTCGGCCTTCATGGCTGAGGCGGGACTAGAACTCACCGTCTCCTGGTGATTGGCCCAGAGTCACCCAGCTGGCTTTCATGCCTAAGGCGGGACTAGAACTCACCGTCTCCTGGTGATTGGTCCAAGGTCACCCAACCGGGTTTTGTGCCTAAGGCGGGACCAGAACACACTGTCTTCTGGTGATTGGCCCACAGTCACCAGCCAGCTTTCGTGTACAGGTTAGGCCTCAAGCTAACCACAGTTCGTTTAGTGACTGTTCAAAGTTACAGTACTGAAAAAAGTGACTTATGATGGTTTTTCACACGTATGACGACTGCCGCAATTCCTGTGGTCACATGATCAAAATTCGGACACTGTGCAACTGTCTCATGCCAAGCAAAGTCAATGGGGGAAACCAGGTTCCTGTAACAACTGTATTGTTAACTTAATACCTGCAGCAATTCACTTACCAACGGTGCAAGAGAGGTCGTTAAAATGGGGCAAAACTCACTTAATGTCTCACTTAGTAACAGAAATTTGGGGGAACAGGTTGAGGACTGGTTGTATAAGGCAGGATAAAAATCTAATCAATATATAATAATAAATGATAATAACAAAGTTGGAAGGGACCTTGGAGGTCATCTAGTCCAACCCCCTGCTCAGGCAGGAAACCCTACATATAAAAAGGTGGAATCCCAGTTTCCTTTTGCAAGATCTTGTGCTGAGGGGCCTCCCTCGGCTTCCCCCTCCCTTCCGATGGACAGGATTTATTTGATTTTTTTTAACCAGTGTAGAAACTCAGGAGAACCTGGAAGAGTCTTTAGAGATCATCCAGTCCAGCCCGCTGGGTGATTTCGAAAGTCACCGTTCCTTTCAAGCCCCCTGCTTCAAAATCCCAAAGCCGGGCAGATTTCTTTGCTGTGAAACAATGAAGTTGGGAATTTTTCCTAATATGTCCTGGATTAGGACCCCCGGCTTTGCCAAAGGCTTCTCAAGCCTTTTATAGTGAGGTTTATTTTGCTGTGGTTTTTTTTTTTAAATGCAAATTTAAAACCAGTGCAAAAAAAAAAAAAGGGTTTGGCTGACTCACCGAGGATCAGAGGGTTCAAAGGCGTCCCTGGCCCAAGGACGGGCCTTGGAGAAGGACAGAAGGGCTGCGTTGCTCTTTAGACAGCTACTCCTAGGACAGGGTTAGGCAACCTTGGCTCTTTTATGACTGGTGGACTTCAACTCCCAGAATTCCTCAACCAGCGTGGGGGAACTATGGCCCCTTCATGACTGGTGGACTTCAACTCCCAGAATTCCTCAGCCAGAATGGGGGAACTGTGGCCCCTTCATGACTTGTGGACTTCAACTCCCAGAATTCCTCAGCCAGCATGGGGGAACTGTGGCCCCTTCATGACTCGTGGACTTCAACTCCCAGAATTCCTGAGCCAGCATGAGGGAACTACAGCCCCTTCATGACTCATGGACTTCAACTCCCAGAATTCCTCAGCCAGCGTGGGGGAACTATGGCCCCTTCATGACTCATGGACTTCAACTCCCAGAATTCCTCAGCCAGCGTGGGGGAACTATGGCCCCTTCATGACTCGTGGACTTCAACTCCCAGAATTCCTGAGCCAGCATGGGGGAACTGTGCCCGTTCATGACTGGTGGACTTCAACTCCCAGAATTCCTGAGCCAGCATGGGGGAACTATGGCCCCTTCATGACTCGCGGACTTCAACTCCCAGAATTCCTGAGCCAGCGTGGGGGAACTATGGCCCCTTCATGACTGGTGGACTTCAACTCCCAGAATTCCTCAGCCAGCGTGGGGGAACTATGGCCCCTTCATGACTTGCGGACTTCAACTCCCAGAATTCCTCAGCCAGCGTGGGGGAACTATGGCCCCCTCATGACTCGTGGACTTCAACTCCCAGAATTCCTCAGCCAGCATGGGGGAACTATGGCCCCTTCATGACTCGTGGACTTCAACTCCCAGAATTCCTGAGCCAGCATGGGGGAACTATGGCCCCTTCATGACTCGTGGACTTCAACTCCCAGAATTCCTCAGCCAGCATGGGGGAACTATGGCCCCTTCATGACTCGTGGACTTCAACTCCCAGAATTCCTCAGCCAGCATGGGGGAACTATGGCCCCTTCATGACTTCAGGACTTCAACTCCCAGAATTCCAGAGCCAGCATGGGGGAACTATGGCCCCTTCATAACTGGTGGACTTCAACTCCCAGAATTCCAGAGCCAGCAGGGGGGAACTGTGGCCCGTTCATGACTGGTGGACTTCAACTCCCAGAATTCCTCAGCCAGTCGTGCTGAGGGGGAAAGAGAGAGGTTTCCAAGCTGAGCCATGCTGGCTCAGGAATTCTGGGAGTTGAAGTCCGCGAGTCATGAACGGGCCAAGGTTGCCTACCCCTGGCCTAGGCCTATGGACACAATTGAGGCCAGAAAATTTAAGGCGGTTGTTAAGTGAGTCACATCCAATCTTACGACCTATTTGCATGGTTGTTAAGCGAAGCACGCAGTCGTTAAAGGGAAATCACATGGCGGTTAAATGTATCCAGCCTCTTCCAATGTCTTTTCTTTTCAGAAGCTGGCTGGGAAAGGTTGTAAAGAAGGAGCCTGGTTTGGGGTTAAAATACAAGACTAGAAAGTGGGCGGTGGGGAGTTCTAGTTCTGCCTTAGGCATAGTAGCCAGCTGGGTGACTTTGGGCCAATCACCAGGAGACGGTGAGTTCTAGTCCCGCCTTAGGCATGAAAGCCAGCTGGGTGACTTTGGGCTAATCACCAGGAGACGGTGAGTTCTAGTCCCGCCTTAGGGATGAAAGCCGGCTGGGTGACTTTGGGCCAATCACCAGCAGATGGTGAGTTCTAGTCCCGCCTTAGGCATAATAGCCAGCTGGGTGACTTTGGGCCAATCACCAGGAGACGGTGAGTTCTAGTCCTGCCTTAGGCATAATAGCCAGCTGGGTGACTTTGGGCCAATCACCAGGAGACGGGGAGTTCTAGTCCTGCCTTAGGCATGAAAGCTGGCTGGGTGACTCTGGAACATCATCAGTGCTACAAGGGGATGATGTGTGAGGACAACGAGGATGATGATGATGTGGAAGACTGTGGCATCTTTGGTGCGGTCTGAGTGTGGTGGTTTTCTTGCAGACCCTACTGGGGAACACCATCAGTGCAATTGGGGAGGGGGCCCTGTTCTCAGTTTATACTCTGGAAGTCGTCTTGGTGAGTTTTGGTTGGGCTGTTTACTATTAACTTGTCCTACCCGTCTTGGATTGGTGTATCGTTTACATCTTGATTGTTGCTCTGATGTTAATCTTGGAGTTAATCGCTGCTCATCCGGGTGCTGATTGCTGGCGAGGACTTGGTGTTGCTGGTGTTTTGTGTCTTTGTGGCCCCCTCTTTGGCGCGTGGATTGTCTCTTTTTTGCACAACTTTGTTGAGGTTGCTACTGTCTATTGTGGGCCAATTGGTCAGCCTGCCAGGCTTCCAGGAATTCTGCCTCTCCGTTGCTCCACCCTTCTTGCGAATTTCACCAGGATTTCCTGCAAAAGAGGGGTGAGACTTCAACTCCCAGAATTCCCCGACAGCTGGTGAATTCCTCCCCCATTGCCACATCCTTCTTGCAAATTTCTTCAGGATTTTCGTGGAAAAGAGGGGTGGGCTTCAACTCCCAGAATTCCCTGACAGCTGGTGAATTCCTCCCCAATTGCGCCACATCCTTCTTGCGAATTTCTTCAGGATTTTTGTGCAAAAAGTGTGTGGACTTCAACTCCCAGAATCCCCCAGCCAGTTGCTTTTGGAGGGCACTTTTAGGTTTAGATCTGTGCATTCACACACTGTTTCTCTCTCCCACCCACCCCCCCAGGGCTGCAAGAGGGACCCCCAACTGGGTGACTTGAGGAAGAGGACACAGGTTGCATCCTCGCCCAACTGACCAGACAGATCCAGTTGGTAAGTAGATCTATTTGGGCCGTGCATTTGATTTGCCACTGCTCGACTTCCGATTAAGACAGCAGTTCTCAACCTTTTCCGGGGCTTGACCCTGGCCTGCGCCGGTGTGGCGCGACGTGGCGCATTGCGCATGCGTGGTGCGGCGTGGCGCATCACGCATGCGTGGCGTGATGGGGTGCATCACGTATGCGCGGTGCGACGGGGCGCATGCGCGGCGTGACAGCCCGCATCGCAAAGGGGAAAAAAATGGCCGACCCAAAAAAAAAATGGCCGACAAAAAAAAATGGCCGACCAAAAAAAATAAATAAAAAATGGCGGACTGCGGTGTTTGGCGACCCCCGTGAAATGGTCGTTTGACCCCAAATGGGGTCGCGACCCACAGGTTGAGAACCGCTGGATTAAGATGTCTCTGTGCTTTTCTGGGAACATGGAGTCGTTGACTTACGACACACTTTTTTAGCGACCGTTTGCACTTGGAACTGGGCCGAAAAAAAGTTGCGTCTTGTTCTGCTTTCAAGGTGCCTTGGAGAACAGGTGGACCCCGCCCTCGTCTTCGTGGAAGCCCCCCCACCCAAGTATTGGAAGACGCCATCGTGTCACCCCCCTCAAGTCCTTCTCTTCATTAGATACACAGGTAGCCCAAAATTTACGTTGCTAAGCGAGACGTCAGTTAAGTCAGTTTTGCCCCATTTTACGAACTTCCTGGTACACGGCCGTCAAGTGAGTCACTGCAGTTGTTCAGTTAGCAACACAGTCATTAAACGAATCTGGCTTCCCCATTGGCTTTGCTTGCCAGAAGATCGTGACCCTCGGACGCTGCGACCATTATCAACGTGAGTCATTTGCCAGGCATCTGAGTTTGGATGGCATGACTATAGAGATACTGCAGTGGTCACAAGGGTGAAAAACAGTCGTAAGTCATTTTCTTTCAGTGATGCTGTAAATTTGAACGGTCACTAAATGAATTGTTATAAGTCGGGGACTAGTTGGAACCGATTCCTGCCGCCGTTCTTCATATGTCTTAGCCTCCAGTCCCCTAATCGTCTTTGTTGCTCTCCTCTGCACTTGTTCTGAAGCAGGGGTCTCCAAACGTGGCCACTTTAAGACTGGTGGACTTCAACTCCCAGAATTCCCCAGCCAGGCAGGCTGGCTGAGGAATTCTGGGAGTTGAAGTCCATGAGCAATGAGGGGGCCATAGTTTCCCCCATGCTGGCTGAGGAATTCTGGGAGTTGACATCCACCAGTCTTAAAGTTGCCACGTTTGAAGACCCCTGTTCTAAAGAGTGTCAAGATCTTTTTTTTTTATGTTGTGGCAAATTTGTCAACCTCCATCATTGGACCAATCTGGACTTATGGGACATATGTGCTTCTTCACATGCGTGTAAGGATCCAGGAGTAGCACGAAGACAATCCTGGTTTGTAGGAAGTCCAGCGTGGGTTTCCCATCCTGCCTTTCCTTGCAAAATAATGCAACTCTTCTTTGTGCTGCCCCTCTCTCTCTCACACACACACACACACATACATAGAATAGGAGAAAGAATAGAATAGAATAGAATAGAATAGAATAGAATAAGCAATAGGATATAGAATAGAATAGAATAGAATAGAATAGAATAGAATAGAATATTGAATAGAATAGAATAAGCAATAGGATATAGAATAGAATAGAATAGAATAGAATAGAGTAGAATAGAATATAGAATAGGATAGGATAGAATATTGAATAGAATAGAATAGAATAGAATATTGAATAGAATACAATAAGCAATAGCATATAGAATAGAATAGAATAAACAATAGGATACAGAATAGAATAGAATATAGAATAGAATAGAATAGAATAGAATATTGAATGGGATGGAATAGAATATAGAATAGAATAGGATAGAATAGAATAGAATATTGAATAGAATAGAATAGAATATTGAATAGAATAGGATAAGCAATAGGATATAGAATAGAATATAGAATAGAATAGAATAGAATAGAATAAACAATAGGATATAGAATAGAATAGAATATAGAATAGAATAGAATAGAATAGAATATTGAATAGAATAGAATAAGCAATAGGATATAGAATAGAATAGAGTAGAATAGAATATAGAATGGGATGGAATAGGATATAGAATAGAATAGAACAGAACAGAACAGAATAGAATAGAACAGAATAGAATAAAATAGAATAGAATAGAGTTGGAAGGGACCTTGGAGGTCATCTAGTCCAACCCCCTGCTCAGGCAGGAAACCCTACACCATTTCAGATAAATGGCTGTCCAGTCTCTTCTTAAAACTTTCCAGTGATGGAGCATTCACCGCTTCTGGAGGCAGGTGGTTCCACTGGTTAATTGTCCTCACTGTCAGGAAGTTTCTCCTTAGTTCCAGGTTGCTTCTCTCCTGGATGAGTTTCTATCCGTTGCTTCTTGTCCGGCCTTCAGGCGCTTTGGAGAAGAGCTTGACTCCCTCTTCTTTGGGGCAGCCCCTGAAATACTGGAAGGCTGCTATCATGTCCCCCCTCGTCCTTCTCTTTGTTAAACTGGACATCCCCAATTCCTGCAACCGTTCCTTGTATGTTTTTGCCTCCAGTGATGTTCTCCGCTGTTGGGCCAAGCCCCAAGATCTGGAGAAGATCAGAAGGTCCCTTAGCGAGCTGAGTTTGGCCATATATGGCCAAATCTCACATCTCCTGCCTCTTTGCTGCCTCCAGACCCGAGAAGTGCGTGGTTGGAAGGAAAGCAGTTCTCTGCCCCCGACAATCTTGGCTTCTCCAGTTTCTTCCTGCTGAGAATCTGCATTCCTGAAATTTCAGTTCCTCCGTTTTTTGGAGAGTTTTGTGTTTTCCCAGCTCCGAGATGTTTTTGCTGTCTTGGGCCACCCACCGGTGTCTCTGGGTGCTTCCCTGGTGCATAGAGCAGAGCCTCTGAGCAGCCCTGGCCTCCTGACGTCCTGCTGCATGGGGGGGGGGAATTGTCAGTCAAGCGGAAGAGCGCTGTAAGGGACCTCGGAGGTCTTCTAGTCCAACCCCATGCTCAAGGCCCTAGAAACATTTCAGACAAGTGGCTGTCTCTTCTGAAACGCCTTCTTTGGAAGGAAGGAAGGAAGGAAGGAAGGAAGGAAGGAAGGAAGCAAGGAAGGAAGGAGGGAGGGAGGGAGGGAGGGAGGGAAGGAGGGGGAGGGGGGAGGGAGGAGGGAGGAAAGGAAGGAATAACAGAGTTGGGAGGTTTCTTGGAGGTCATCTAGTCCAACCCCCTGCTCAAGCAGGAGACCTTGTACCATTTTGGACAAGTGGCTGTCTCTTCTTAAAAGCCTTCTTAGGAAGGAAGGAAGGAAGGAAGGAAGGAAGGAAGGAAGGAAGGAAGGAAGGAAGGAAGGAAGGAAGGAAGGAAGGAAAGGAAGGAAGGAAGATTAGAATAGGGAGGGAGGGAGGGAGGAAGGAAGGAAGGAAGGAAGGAAGGACAGAGTTGGGAGGTTCCTTGGAGGTCATCTAGCCCAACCCCCTGCTCAAGCAGGAGACCCCTAGACCATTTTGGACAAGTGGCTGTCTCTTCTTAAAAGCCTTCTTAGGAAGGAAGGAAGGAAGGAAGATTGGAATAGGGAGGGAGGGAGGAAAGGAGGAAGGAAGGAAGGAAGGAAGGAAAGGAAGGAAGGAAGATTAGAATAGGGAGGGAGGGAGGGAGGAAGGAAGGAAGGAAGGAAGGAAGGACAGAGTTGGGAGGTTCCTCGGAGGTCATCTAGCCCAACCCCCTGCTCAAGCAGGAGACCCCTAGACCATTTTGGACAAGTGGCTGTCTCTTCTTAAAAGCCTTCTTAGGAAGGAAGGAAGGAAGGAAGATTGGAATAGGGAGGGAGGGAGGAAAGGAGGAAGGAAGGAAGGAAGGAAGGAAGGAAAGGAAGGAAGGAAGATTAGAATAGGGAGGGAGGGAGGGAGGAAGGAAGGAAGGAAGGAAGGAAGGAAGGACAGAGTTGGGAGGTTCCTCGGAGGTCATCTAGCCCAACCCCCTGCTCAAGCAGGAGACCCCTAGACCATTTTGGACAAGTGGCTGTCTCTTCTTAAAAGCCTTCTTAGGAAGGAAGGAAGGAAGGAAGGAAGGAAGGAAGGAAGGAAGGAAGGAAGGAAGGAAGGAAGGAAGGAAGGAAAGGAAGGAAGGAAGATTAGAATAGGGAGGGAGGGAGGGAGGAAGGAAGGAAGGAAGGAAGGAAGGACAGAGTTGGGAGGTTCCTTGGAGGTCATCTAGCCCAACCCCCTGCTCAAGCAGGAGACCCCTAGACCATTTTGGACAAGTGGCTGTCTCTTCTTAAAAGCCTTCTTAGGAAGGAAGGAAGGAAGGAAGGAAGGAAGGAAGGAAGGAAGGAAGGAAGGAAGGAAGGAAGGAAGGAAGGAAGGAAAGGAAGGAAGGAAGATTAGAATAGGGAGGGAGGGAGGGAGGAAGGAAGGAAGGAAGGAAGGAAGGACAGAGTTGGGAGGTTCCTCGGAGGTCATCTAGCCCAACCCCCTGCTCAAGCAGGAGACCCCTAGACCATTTTGGACAAGTGGCTGTCTCTTCTTAAAAGCCTTCTTAGGAAGGAAGGAAGGAAGGAAGATTGGAATAGGGAGGGAGGGAGGAAAGGAGGAAGGAAGGAAGGAAGGAAGGAAAGGAAGGAAGGAAGATTAGAATAGGGAGGGAGGGAGGGAGGGAGGAAGGAAGGAAGGAAGGAAGGAAGGACAGAGTTGGGAGGTTCCGTGGAGGTCATCTAGTCCAACCCCCTGCTCAAGCAGGAGACCCCTAGACCATTTTGGACAAGTGGCTGTCTCTTCTTAAAAGCCTTCTTAGGAAGGAAGGAAGGAAGGAAGGAAGGAAGGAAGGAAGGAAGGAAGGAAGGAAGAACAGTTGGAAGGGCCCTTGGGGGTCCTCCCAGGTCACATGATCCCCTTTGGTGACCTTCTCCAGCCAGATTCCCACAGGCAAAGTCAAGGCAGGAAGCTGGATTTGTTTAATGACCTTAGGATTCACTGCAGCGCTTCACTTAACAACGGAGGCAAAAAAGGTCCCAAAATGAGGCACAACTCACTTAACAGCTGTCTGGCTTAGCCACAGAAAGTTTGGGCTCAGTTGTGGTCGTAAAACTGAAGAACGTAGAATAACATGGCCGGAAGGGACCATGGAGGTCATCTAGTCCAACCCCCCGCTCGTGCAGGAAACCCCGTACCAGACAAAGGGCTGTCCAGTCTCTTCTTAAAAAACCTCCAGTGATGGAGCAGCCACCACTTCTGGAGGCCACTTCTGTTCCGCTTGATTACTCGATCAGGGATTGTAGAATAACAGAATAAGAAACTGGAAGGGACCTCGGAGGTCATCTAGTCCAACCCCCCTGGGACCTGATGCCATTTCTGACAAGCGTCTGTCCAGTCTCTTCTTTAAAAAAACCTCCAGTGATGGAGCAGCCACAACTTCTGGAGGCCACTTCTGTTCCGCTGATTAATTGATTGATCAGGGATTGTAGACTAACAGAATAATCCAGTTGCAAGGGACCTTGGGAGGTCATCTAGTCCAACCCCCTGCTCGAACAGGGGACCCTGTGCCATTCCAGACAAGCGGCTGTCCAGTCTCTTCTTGGAAGCCTCCAGGGATGGAGCCCCCACGACCACCTTGGCCTGGCCGGTTGTTGACGTTGTGCCTTTGGCCAGCCTGTCCCACTCAACGCTTGACAGGGCGCAGAGTTCTTATTACAGATAGTCCCTGACTTACGACAGTTCATTTAGTGACCGTCCAAAGTTACGGCAGCACCGAAATTAGCGACTTAGGATCCTTTTTCACACTTTACCACGATCACGGGATCAAAATTCGGACGTTTGGCCACCGACTCATACTTATGACGGTCGCAGCGTCCCGGGGGGGTGTCACGTGATCTCCTTTTGCGACCTTCCGACTGGCCAAGTCGATGGGGAAGAAGTCAGATTCGCTTCAGAACCGTGTCGCTAATTTAGCCACAGCAGCGATTCATTTAAGGACTGTGGCAAGGGAGGTCGTTAGCGGGGCAAAACTAACTCACTTAACCAACGCCTCGCTTCGCAGCAGAAATTTTGGCCTCTGTTGTGGTTGTAAGCCGAGGACTAAATGTAAAGTACGGCGAGAGTTCGGGAAACGCCGATCCTTCACAGCTTCCTGCACTCTGACGTCCGTCGGTCACAAAGCGAGTCTCCCCGGTCAGAGAAGCCGATGGCCTCAGAGGTTTTGCTTTCAGATGATATAGGTAGTCCTCGACCTAACGACCGTTCGTTTAGTGACAGCTTCGAAGTCACAACGGCGTTGGAAAAAGCGAGTCAGGACCGCTTTTTTCTCACTTACGACCGTCACAGCCTCCCCGTGTGTCATGTGATCAGAATTCAGATACTTGGCAACTGACATGCACTTATGACGGTGGCAGTGGGTCACGTGATAATCCCCTTCGGTGACCTTGTCACAAGCCAAGTCAAGGAGGAAAGCCGGACCCGCTTAACGACCGGGTAACTAACTTAATGATGGCTTATCAAACGTGGCAGGGAAGGACGTAAAATGGGGCAAAACTCCCCTTTAGCCGATGTCTCGCTTAGCGACGGAGATTTCGGACTCGGTTCTAGTCGTACGTTGAGGACTAGGCGCTTGAAACTGAACCACGTAGCGATGGAAATTTCGGACTTGATTCTAGTCGTACGTTGAGGACTAGGCGCTTGAATTGAATGGCTTAGCGACGGAAATTTCGGAGTCGGTTCTAGTCGTACCTTGAGGACTAGGCGCTTGAATTGAACCCTGCCCCGGGGACCGGCTGACGCAAGCCATCCGTTTCCTTGTTTGCACAAAGGGCGGGCAGCCATTTTCCGGAGCGTTTGGACAACGTGCTTGCCGGCCAAACCCTAACCGAGGTTGACTCTGAAACAAGGTTTGGACGGTGGGTGCAATCCTGGGGGTCTTTCCCCAACCCTGGTTGTGCGAATCCAACTGAATTGCAAGTGGGGGATGGGGAGGGAATCACAGAGGGTCTGCATCTGTCTGCGGACAGGGGTGTAGCCTATGCCAGCAGCGGCTGGGTGGTGGGTGGGCATGGGAAGGGGGGGCACCGGCACCCCCTTAGAAGGAGGCTAGACTGGATCAAACCTGGCCAGGATGCTGGCTTGTAGTAACTTCCAAGTTAATCATTGACCTTCTCCAGGCTGGGGAATTCCGCTCCGAGCCAGCCCTGCAGCCGGGCGATTTTTCTAACATGCTTTTCCAGTTATGATCTCCATATTTGGAAATGTTTACCCATGCCCCCATCTTTGGGGAGGGGAGGGGAGGTGACTCAAGCCTGGGGGAAGTTTGGAATTCCTGGCGTCGGGATAAGCCCCCCCCTCTTTTTATCCCCTTCTCTCTCTCTCTTTTTCTTTCTTTATTTCTCTCTCTCTCTCTCTCTCTCTCTCTCTTTCTGCCTGTCCTTGTGGTCAGGCGGAGTTTTTGCTCGGTGGGCTGCAGCAAAATTGTCCCATTTGTTCCGCTTTGGGGAACGCGGCGTTCCTAGGAAAACGGACGGGCTGGGGGTAAGTACCGAGGGGTCTTTTGGGGCTAGCAAAGGGGCTGCCAGCGGTCCAGCGAGCCTCAGCAAGGCTTATGGTGGCCTTGCTGGGACCGGTGGCCGCGGACCCTTCCCGTATGCCAGGGGGCTCACCTGGACTGGCAGGCTGGGATGAGCTGGTGTGTCTGCCCGGATTTGGGGTTGCTTAAGCAGGGATTGTCCCCCTTGGGTGACCCCTGTCCTGTCGGATTGTGGCTTGCTGGTCACCGTGGTTAATATTTACCTGGCTGACCTGAACGGTGTAGGGAGAACTGGTTTGGTGGATGCTTTTTTATTTGGGTAAATCTTCCTATATTTTGCTTTATTTTGTTTTCTGTTCTTCTTTTGGGTTTTTTTGTTTTGTTTTTTTGGCTGATTGCTTCCTGGCAGTCTCCATCTTTTACGCCAAGGGAAAGAGTCCCGCAGGCAGAAAGGAGGCTTGGAACAACAAACTGAGATCGTTCTGCATCCTGGTTGAAGGGTTAGCCAGCCATATGGGGGATCCGTCCATTCTCCGGGGCTGGCACCCCCACGGAGGCATTCTGCAGCTTCTGATATAGGGGTAGATGGAGGGAGTCATGTGTTTCGCGGTTGCGGTCTTGGGGTGTGTGTGTTTGTGTGTGTGTGTGTGTGTAAGGGGAGGGTGATCGCCAGCAATGGGGGTAGCTTTTTAGGAAGACAGAAGGAAAAATTTGTCTGATGGTGGCTCTCGGGGCTAAATGGAGCCTCCTTTTCCAGGAGCAGTCTACCCACAAATACTAGGAGTTGGCCTAGGAGGCAGTCTGTGAGGGATTTTGACGGAGATTCTCTGGATCTCTTGATGCTCAGCTCTGCAAATTCCTCATCGGCTGCCCTTCGGAGAAAGCAGGGCTTCACCGACTTTGGATGCCAAGAGTTTGGTCTCTTGCTTGGGTTTGAAAAGCTTTTCCTGTTGAACTTTGGCGCAGCTTTTGCGTTGGTTTTTTTTTTGTGGGGGACGGGACAATACTTGTTTTATTTTTTTTAATGAGGATATTTTTATATATTTATTGTTTTTCTTAATTGGCGTACGACGGTCACTTTTTTTTTGAGATGGCCATGCATATAAATGAGATGGATGGATGGATGGATGGATGGATGGATGGATGGATAAACAGATAGCTAGCCAGCCAGCTAGTTAGCTAACGATAGCTAGATAGCCAGAAAGACATAGATAGATACCATAGATAGATAGATAGACAGACAGACAGACATAGATAGCTAGATAGTCAGAAAGACATAGATACTGTAGATAGATAGATAGATAGATAGATAGATAGATAGATAGATAGATAGATAGATAGATAGATACATAGATAGAGAGAGAGATGATAGATGATAGATAGACAGACAGACAGACAGACAGACAGACATAGATAGCTAGATAGTCAGAAAGACATAAATACTGTAGATAGATAGATAGATAGATAGATAGATAGACAGACAGACAGACAAACATAGATGAGAGAGACAGACAGACAAACAGATGAGAGAGAGACAGACAGACAGATACAGATGAGAGAGAGAGGGAGAGACAGACAGACAGACAGATATAGATGAGAGAGAAAGAGAGAAACAGAGATAAACAGAGAGACAGAGACAGAAAGACAGACATAGATAGCTAGGTAGCCAGAAAGACATAGATAGATACCGTAGATAGATAAATAGACAGACAGACAGACCCACAGACAAATATCATAGATTAATAAATCAACATATAGAGAGAAGATAGGTAGATTGATACAGAGAGAGAAATGGATAGATTGATAGAGATTAATTCCTAGCTGGCTGGCGAGCTTGTTAAATAGATTGATAGATAAATAGATACATTTATAGATAGATCAATAGATTGACTGATCTATAGATAGATAAAAAGATTGATAGATGAATAGATGAACTGATTGATCAATAGACAGACGATAGAATCCATAGATATAGAGATTAACGGAGGTGATAATAGATTGACAGATATATTTGCTAGCTAGAGATAAACAGATGGATGGTCTTGGGAGAAGGGCGGCATATAAGTTTAATAAATAATAATAATAATAATAATAATAATAATAATAATAATAATAAATAGTCCGATTAATCAACAGATAGACCGGTGATAGAGAGACAGAGAGAGATACCTTCTCCATACTGGCCTGTCCCAGCCTGATCCTTCAGGTCTTCCAGCGGTGCTGCTGGCTCTCCTCTCTTCCTCTGGAGGACCAAGCTGGGCAGAGAACATCTGGAGGAGGTCTCTCTGTCTGGATCCCAAGAGCCAACCCTGATTGGAAAGCTCATAGTAGTCAATCAACCAATCGGTCAAATGATCTGTCCGGGCTCCCCTAGGGCTCCCTACAAGATTGTAAGGCTGTTCTGCTTTTTTTCTTCAAAGCCCTTTTTGGGATCTGTAGAAACACTTAGCAATATGGTTTCCTCCACCATGGTCCTTCCCACATTCAGGTTAACACCTCCATTGTAAGGAAGGGAACTGAGTTAGTTAGGGAGAGAATCAGGATCAGGTGAAGTCTTAATACCACTTTACAAGGCCTTGGTAAGGCCACACTTGGAATACGGCATTTGGTTTTGGTCACCACGATGTAAAAAAGATGCTGAGACTCTAGAAAGAGTGCAGAGAAGAGCAACAAAGATGATTAGGGAACTGGAGGCTAAAACCTGTAAGGAACGGTTGCTGGAATTGGGAATGTCCAGTTTAACGAAGAGAAGGACGAGGGGGGACAGGATAGCAGCCTTCCAGTGTCTCAGGGGCTGCCTCAAAGAAGAGGGAGTCAAGCTGTTCTCCAAAGCACCTGAAGGCAGGACAAGAAGCAACGGATGGAAACTAATCAAGGAGAGAAGCAACCTGGAACTAAGGAGAAACTTCCTGACAGTGAGGACAATTAACCAGTGGAACCACCTGCCTCCAGAACCACCTGACTACTATGAGCTTTCCAATCAGTGAATGCTCCAACACTGGAAGTTTTTAAGAAGAGGTTTTGGGGTGGAATTCCATCAGTACGCTGATGATACTCAGCTGTACATTTCCTCCCCGAACCACCCAAATGAAGCTCTTGACGTGCTGACCCAGTGCCTGGAGGCCGTGCGGATCTGGATGGGGAGAACGGTCTCAAGCTCAACCCCTCCAAGACCAAGTGGCTGTGGTTACCGTCGTCCCGGTACAACCAGCTGACTCCATCGCTGTCTATTGAGGGCGAGTCAGTGGCCCCCACGGGAAGGGCTCGCAACTTGGGAGTCCTCCTAGATTCACGGCTGTCCCTTGAGGACCATCTGACGGCTGTGGCTGGGAGGATGTTTTACCAGATTCGTCTGGTACGCCAGTAGGGACGCGTTATGCATGGTCACCCATGCCTTCGTCACTTCCAGACTGGACTATTGTAATGCTCTCTACATGGGGCTCCCCTTGAAGTGCACGTGGAGGCTTCAACTGGCGCAGAATGCGGCCGCAGGGGTGGTAGTGGGGGCACCCTGGCGGGTACGAATGGCCCCCATCCTGCGCGAGCTGCACTGGTTGCCGGTGGCTTTCCGGGTGCGCTTAAAGGTACTGGTTACCACTTTTAAAGCGCTCCATGGCATAGGACCCAGTTATTTACAAGACCGCCTTCTGCCAGTAAATACCTCCCAGCGACCAGTCCGCTCCCACAGAGAGGGCCTCCTCAGGGTGCCATCAGCTAAGCAGTGTCGGCTGGTGGCACCCAGGGGGAGAGCCTTTTCTGTGGGGGCACCGACGATGTGGAACGAGCTCCCCCCTGAACGCCGGACGTGTCATGATCTCCGCACCTTCAGAAGAGAGTTGAAGACTCATCTCTTCAATCAAGGCGGCCTGGCCTAGATCTCCTTGGGTTTTAAAATTTTTAAACAAGGCTGTTCGGGTTTTAGAATTGGGTTTTTAACAGGTTTTAGTAACAGCCTTGTATTAATTTAATTTAATTTATTTTTTAATATTTATTGTTATTATATGTTTTTATTGGGTTGTAAACCGCCCCGAGTTCTACGGGAGAGGGGCGGTATAGAAATTTAATAAAACTAAACTAAACTAAGAGACTGGACAGCCATTTGTCTGAAATGGTGTAGGGTTTCCTGCCTGAGCAGCGGGTTGGACTAGATGACCTCCAAGGTCCCTTCCAAATTTTTATTATTATTATTATTATTATTATTATTACTATTACTATTATTACTATTACTATTATTGCTATTACTACTACTACTACTACTACTACTACTATTATTATTATTATTATTATTATTATTATTATTATTATTATGCGTCTCTGGTAGCCACAATCCAAAGGGGTCTTACTGATCCCCTCCCCATTTTAATCACAAATTCAAAGCTTCTGCTTTTGTAGTCCATTGGTCATTCACTGAATCCTGCTTGGCCCATGGCTTGTCAGCTGGCAAAGGGGGATCGTGTAAGCCGGGATGCTGCAACCATCGTAAATACAATCCCACCTGGATTTTGATCACGTTGTTCCCCACAGCAAAGAGACGAAGCAGAGATGGTCCAACGGAGTCTTTTATCCAGAGAAAGGAACAGATCTTAAATCTCGTTTCTTGTTTTGAAACTGCTTCCCGTTTTTTTTTTTAATATAAAATTCTTTTATTAAAACAATCAACATTGAACATAAAAACATATTATGCAGCAATCATCATGGCACCTGGTATACAACACCAAGCACTAGTCATTGAAAACGTCTGAATTAGCAAGCCCCTTTCCACTCCTCGCGTCTAGCCTCAACCATACTCCCGTTACACTCCGTTTGATTGGTGTTTCTCCTATCTGGTTCCATATTAATGTGATCAACATTAAACCAAAGATCCTATTGCTAAACAATCCTCCTAGAACATAGCATACAACATTAGGTGTTAATCTTTGTGTTGTGCTTGCAACGAAACCTATGTATTTTGCTTTTGCTTTTTGCTCATTAGATAGGCTCATGGCTATAGAAATGGCTTGCCCATACCGTTGTGTAAAAGTAAAAAAGTTGTGGTTGTCACGTGGTTTAGCTTTTACTGTGCTGAAGAGAGTCGGATGTTGGTGTCTTTTTTTTTTAATACAACTTTTTTTTTCTTTTCGCTCACCCTGGAGTTCTATTACTTTTTTAAAAATTTCTCTTTCTATTTTATATCTCGGTCAACCAACAAAAAAAATTGCTAACAGAATTTTGATCATAGGACCGTGGGGAATGCTGCGACGGTTGTAAGTGTGAGGAATGGTTGTCAAGTCACTTTTTTTCGGTGCCGTTATCACTTTGAACGGCCGCTAAACAAATGGTTATAAGTCAGGAACTGCATGTGTAAGATTGGTGAATCTGAAAACATGTATCTCAGACACCTTCGGATTGGCCTCCTGTGTTTTTGGGTTGAAATGAGGTGATTTTTCAGAATAGAATAGAATGGAATGGAATGGAATGGAATGGAAGGGAAGGGAAGGGAAGAGAAGAAGGAATAGAATAAAAACAGGAATAGAATAGAATTAAGAATAGAATAGAATATAGAATAGAATAGAATAAGGAATAGAATGGAATGGAATAGAATAAGGAATAGAAAAGAAGAGAATAGAATAGAATAAGGAATAGAATAAAAACAGGAATAGAATAGAATTAAAAATAGAATAGAATATAGAATAAGAATAGAATTAAGAATAGAATAGAATATAGAATGAAATAGAATTAAGAATAGAATAGAATAGAATAAGGAATAGAATAAGGAATAGAATAGAATAAGGAATAGAATAGAATAGAATAGAATAGAATAGAATAGAATAGAGCTGGAAGGGACCAAGCAGCAGAACCAGGAGAATTTCCACTGATATTGGAGAGTGACAGGTTATTCCCAGCTGGGCAGGGTGCCTGCTGAATTTCCCCCCAATTTTGTATTGCCTTAAATGCAGCTTGGCCTCCATTTACCATTTGCACGTGTTTGAATATCACAGAATTTGAACTCGTGATCACTGTGGCCTAATTGAAACAGGCAGATGCCCTTCTGTCCTCCAAATGGCGATGGCAGATGTCCGTAAAAGAATTCTATAAATTCCATAACATTGAAACAGTCAGTAAGAACTAATCTTGGGGGAGACCGAGAAGAGACTGTTTTCACACAGAGCGGAGATTTTTTGCACAAAATGAGAGGAAAGAGAGCGAAAGACATTCAAAATTCCCAATTGAGCCAGAGGTTCGGTCGCTAAGTGAGACGTTTGTTAAGTGACTTTTTGCCCCCCTTTATGACCTTTCCTCCCATCGTCATTAAGTGAATCATTGCGGTTGTTAAGTGAGTCACTCGGTTGTTGAGCGAATCATGCTTTCCCCATTCACTTTGCTTGTCAGAAGGTCGCATAAGTGGATCACGCGACCCTGGGATTTTGCAGCTGTCATACATACGGGTCAGTAGCCCAGCGTCTGATTTTTGATCACGTGACCAACGGTCGTAAGTGTGAAAACGGTCATAAGTCTAATTTTGCAGTGCCGTCGTCACTTGGAATGGTCACTACATGAACTATTGTAAGTTCCTTGTCCCATCTAGATTTTGTTTTGTGTAAGAGATTAACTAGAACAGGTTACTCTGCTCTGCCTGCTACTTGACCTGGCCTACCTCGCAGGGCTGAGTAGGTCAGGTCTAGAAACAGACCTATCAGGAGGTTTACATTGAAATTCGCCGCTTGGCGAGCACCAGGGCTGGGTCGGTCCAGGCTTTCCACCTAGCATTCCTTGAAATCCTAATTTGTTGAAAAAAAATCACGGCTTCTTTCAAGCATCATGCTGAGCCAGTGTTTTTCAAACTTTAAAGAAGCTTGGACTTCAACTCTCAGAATGCTCCACACACTGTACTGGGTTGACAAATCTAGGAGTTGTAGTCCACCCATATTAAAGCAGGCCGGCTGGGGAATTCTGGGGGTGGAAGTCCACCCATCTCAAAGCATTCTGGCTGGGGGATTCTGGGAATTGAAGTCCACCCATCTCAAAGCAGGCCGGCTGGGGAATTGTGGGAGTGGAAGTCCACCCATCTCAAAGCATTCTGGCTGGGGGAATTCTGGGAATTGAAGTCCACCCATCTCAAAGCAGGCTGGTTGGGGAATTGTGGGAGTGGAAGTCCACCCATCTCAAAGCATTCTGGCTGGGGGATTCTGGGAATTGAAGTCCACCCATCTCAAAGCAGGCTGGCTGGGGAATTGTGGGAGTGGAAGTCCACCCATCTCAAAGCATTCTGGCTGGGGGATTCTGGGAATTGAAGTCCACCCATCTCAAAGCAGGCTGGCTGGGGAATTGTGGGAATTGAAGTCCACCCATCTCAAAGCCGGCTGGCTGGGCGATTCTGGCCATTTTAACTTCTTCTCTAAGAATGTAAGAACAACCCAGAGACACATTATGGCTGAATTCATTTCTGAACTCAACCCTCCAGCTCCGTTGTTTAGACCAGGGGTAGGCAACCTTGGCTCTTTTATGACTCGTAGACTTCAGCTCCCAAAATTCCTCAGCCAGCGTGGGAGAACTGTGGCCCCTTCATGACTCGTGGATTTCAACTGCCAGAATTCCTGAGCCAGCATGAGAGAAACTTTGGCCCCTTCATGACTCGTGGACTTCAACTCCCAGAATTCCTCAGCCAGCGTGGGAGAACTATGGCCCCTTCATGACTGCTGGACTTCAACTCCCAGAATTCCTCAGCCAGCATGGGGGAACTATGGCCCCTTCATGAATTGTGGACTTCAACTCCCAGAATTCCTCAGCCAGCATGGGGAAACTATGGGCCCTTCATGACTCGGGGACTTGAACTCCCAGAATTCCTGAGCCAGCATGGGGGAACTAGGGCCCCTTCATGACTCATGGACTTCAACTCCCAGAATTCCTCAGCCAGCATGGGGGAACAATGGCCCCTTCATGACTCGTGAACTTCAACTCCCAGAATTCCTCAGCCAGCATGGGGGAACGATGGCCCCTTTCATGACTGGTGGACTTCAACTCCCAGAATCCCTCAGCCAGCCTGGCTCAGCTAGGAAACCTCTCCCATTCCCCTCAGCATGGCTGGCTCAGGAATTCTGGGAGTTGAAGTCCACCAGTCATAAAGGAGCCGAGGTGGCCTAGCCCTGGTTTAGACAGGAGTCGTGTTTGAGTGGATCATCTGCTACTTTTCGGAGTCCTTTATTTGTTTCAGGGCATGGCAAAGGGGGCGGCTAGTCTGACTTTTGAGCTGGGCCAATTGCAGCACCCAGCAGACAATTGCGGAAGGCCTCTTGGTCACGCTTACTGACTTCTAATCCAGCGTGAGCCGTTTCTTTCTTGGCTCACGAAGAAGGAATTAAAGGTCAGGGCTGATGCGAATCCCGCCGCCCACCTGCTCCTCCTGGGAGGAGAACAAGGGGAGTTTAAGTTTGTCTGGAACGGGGCTCCTCCTGCCCCAGATGCTTCCGCAGGAACCATCCTTGCAGCAAGCAAGACATGCATTCCTGATCAAGGTGACTCCCAGCTTCCCCAAAATGTGATTTATGGCTTTAGGGAGGTGAGAGAAATGTGACAGGCCGAGTTTGCCAGCCAAACATCCAAGAAACGTCCTGGCGTAGCTGACTCAGGCCTGTGAAGCCGATCTCTAACATCTGGGAAGAATGTAAAAATTGTCTTTTTTGGGGGGGGGGTGGGGGGAAGGGGCCAGAAAACAAACACAGGGAGGGAACTGTGGGTGGGTGGGTGGCTGGATGGGAGATTTCAGACCTTGAACAGACAGTTCAAGGTGTCTCCCAAACTGGGCCTCGAATGCACTCATCCTGCCTTTGGGAACGGGGTGACCCAAGCGTCAGTTGTGCCGTCACGTGACAGCTACCGTGCAGGTACTTCAGCTCCCAGAATTCCACCAGGCAGCATGCAGGGACTTCAGTTTCTGGAAGTCCAAAGACCCCATGCAGGGACTACAACTCCCAGAATGCCCCAGTCTGGATGGGTGGAGTTCAACTCTCAGAATTCCCCTGCCAGGAGGTGTGGACTTCAATTCCCAGAATTCCCCTGCCAAAATGTAGGGACCAACTCCCAGAATTCCTCAGTCTGGATGTGTGGACTTCAACTCCCAGAATTCCCCTGCCAGGATGTAGGGAGTTCAGTTCCCAGAATTCCCCAGTCTGGATGTATGGACTTCAACTCCCAGAATGCCCCAGCCAAGATGTGTGGACTTCAGCTCCCAGAATTCCCTAGGTTCAGTTGCACTTTTGTGCCTCCATCTTGACTTTTTTGACCTGCCAATGGCTTGGGGCTCCTTTCCCTGACTTGGGATGGAGTCCTTCAGCCCTCCTCCCTCGGCTTTCTTACCTGCTGCTCATCCTTCCTTCCCTCCTTCCTTCCTTCCTGCGTTCCCAGAGTCCGGAACGCAGACCCAGCGCTCATGATGAGCTTGGACCAAAATAGAAATAAAATGGAACAATTACATTTGGTGTAATTTGGAAATGGCACTCCGGCTGACGCAGCCAGAAAGTCCATTTGTGGTGTTCTTTTTACTTTGCAGCTACATCACACTGCTGGCCCTCTTCCAGGTCACAACCAACAACGCTTCCAAGTTCTCGCTCACAAGTCCCGTCCCGGCCTCTTCTTCTGCCCCCCCCCCGCCCCAGCATTTTAATTTCTCTTTGTTTGATTCCGTCCTGTTATTTCTGGCCAACTTTTCCATCCGATTAAAATGTGTTTCGTTTCAAGGATGAGGCTTCTAAATTTTAGGACTTCAACTCCCAGATTCCCCAGCCAGGCTGTATGAGCTTCAATTCCCAGAATTCCCCAGCCAGCATTTGTGGACTTCAATTCCCAGAATTCCTCAGCCAGGATGCAGGGACTTCAATTCCCAGAGTTCCCCAGCCAGCATTTGTGGACTTCAATTCCCAGAATTCCTCAGCCAGGCTGTGTGGGCTTCAATTCCCAGAATTCCCCAGCCAGCATTTGTGGATTTCAATTCCCAGAATTCCCCAGCCGGAATGTGTGGACTTCAACTCCCAGAATTCCCCAGCCAGCATTTGTGGATTTCAATTCCCAGAATTCCCCAGCCGGAATGTGTGGACTTCAACTCCCAGAATTCCCCAGCCAGCATTTGTGGACTTCAATTCCCAGAATTCTCTAGCCAGGTTGTGTGGACTTCAATTCCCATAATTCCCTAGCCAGCATTTATGGACTTCAACTCCCAGAATTCCCCAGCCAGGCTGTGTGGATTTCAATTCCCAGAATACCCTAGCCAGGCTTTGTGGACTTCAATTCCCATAATTCCCCAGCCAGCATTTGTGGATTTCAATTCCCAGAATTCCCCAGCCGGAATGTGTGGACTTGAACTCCCAGAATTCCCTAGCCAGGCTGTGTGGATTTCAACTCCCAGAATTCCCTAGCCAGAAGGCTTTGGAGTTGAAGCCCACTTGCCTTAAAGTGGCAGAGGATAAAAAATACAGCTAATCCTTGACTTAACCATTTCTTTAGTGACTCTTCAAAGTCACAGAAAAAGGCGACTCATATGACTGTTTTTCCCCCTTAATGACCGTTGCAGCCTCCCCTGGGCCACCTGATCCAACTTCAGACGCTTGGCAAGGGACTCATATTTACGACGGTCGCCGTGTCCCGGAGTCCTGCGATTTCCCCCTTTGGCGACCTTCCCACCTGCCCAAGTCCATAAGGAAGCCAGGTTCCCTTAATGACTGGGTTCCTAACTTAACCACTGCGCTGATTCGCTTAACAGTCGTGGTCGTTAAATGGAGCAAAGCTCACTGAAGAAATGTCTGGCTTGGCCACAGAAACGTTGGACTCTTGTTGCAGTCGTAAGCCGAGGACTATCTGCGGTGCTTCCGAAGGCGCTGGCCTGCCTTGAACCGTGTGTGTGTGTGTGTGTGTGTGTGTGTGTGTGTGTGTTTCGGCTGATGTGTGTCTGGTGTCGATTCCTTTCGGGGTGTGGGGGGGGAAATGCTGATTTTCGGGGACCCTCTGGGTCGTGCTCCGTTCCTCTGCCTCTTGCTAGCGTCCTGAACCTGTGTCGTCGTGGTCTTGAACCCTGCTTGGCTCATTCCTCTGTGTGTGTGTGTGTGTGTGTGTGTGTGTGTGTGTGTGTGTGTGTGTGTGTGTGTGTGTGCACCTGCCCCCCAGTGTGGTGCCGCAGCCCTTCTGCACATCTGGCACATCCTTCTGCGCTGGCTGGCTGGCTGGCTGCGCCCGCTCTATATATAGCTGGCCTCCGTGGGAGGTATTTGCGCTGATGATGCGCTCGGGGCTCAGCCCTGCTGGGAGAGGCGCGAAAAAGTCTGGCTGGCAGCGCCTGGCAGGAGCGCCCCGGGTGGGGAAGCGTGGCAGAGGCCGTGGGAGGTGTGCCAGAGGTGGGGAGCTGTGTGTGTGTGTGAGAGAGAGAGGGGGGGGAGGGAGGGAGGGAGGGAGAGAGAGAGAGAGGGACAGAAGGAGGAAAGAAGGGAGGAAGTGGAGGAAGGAAGAAAGGGGAAAAGAAAGAAAGAAGGAGGGACAAAGGAAGAAAGGAAGGGAAAGGGAAGGAAGGAAGGAAGGAAGGAAGGAAGGAAAGAAGGAAGGAAGGAAGGAAGGAAGGAAGGGGGAAGGTTGGAGGGACAGCGGAAGGGGAAAACAAAGGAGGGAGGAAGAAAGAAAGAGAAAGAAAGAAGGAAGGGATGGAGGGGAAGAAGGAAGAAAAAGAAAGGAAGGAAGGAAGAAAGGGAGGGAGGAAGGGGAAAATGAAGGTGGGAGGGGTAAAGAAAAAGAAAGAAAGAAAGAAAGAAAGAAGGATGGGAGGGGAAGAAGGAAGGTAGAAAAGAAGGAAGGAAGGGGAAAATGAAGGTGGGAGGGGGAAAAAGAGAAAGAAAGAAAGAAAGAAAGAAAGAAAGAAAGAAAGAAAGAAAGAAAGAAAGAAAGAAAGAAAGAAAGAAAGAAAGAAAGAAAGAAAGAAAGAAGGATGGGAGGGGAAGAAGGAAGGTAGAAAAGAAGGAAGGAAGGGGAAAATGAAGGTGGGAGGGGGAAAAAAGAGAAAGAAAGAAAGAAAGAAAGAAAGAAAGAAAGAAAGAAAGAAAGAAAGAAAGAAAGAAAGAAAGCCCCTGAGATATTGGAAGACTGGTGTCATGCCAATTTTTGTCCGGCTAAGCGGACGGTGTCCATTTGTGCTAATTGCAGATGACAACATCTGTCCATTTCAATTTTGGAAAACATCTTAACTTTTCCAAGCTTAACTTGGAAGGATAGCAGAGTTCCAGTATCTCAGGGGCTGCCCTAAAGAAGAGGCAGTCAAGCTCTTCTCCAAAGCACCTGAAGGGGGAGGACAAGAAGCAATGGGTGGAAACTCATCAAGGAGAGAAGCAACCTAGAACTGAGGAGAAACTTCCTGACAGAACGATTAACCAGTGGAACTCCTTGCCTCCAGAAGGGGTGGGTGCTCCAACACTGGAGGTTTTTAAGAAGAGACTGGACAGCCATTTGTCCGAAATGGTATAGGGTTTCCTGCCTGAGCAGGGGGTTGGACTAGATAACCTCCAAAGTCCCTTCCAACTATTATTATTATTATTATTATTATTATTATTAATCATTGCACAGTCAGCCAGATGTTCAGACTGGATTTGGCATTTTGTCTACCTATAGAGTCCTTACCCAGGACCTGGGATGGGCAGATGTGGATGTTGGAGGGTATTACAGATCTCGTCACAGGATGGAAGCGATTCCTAGTAAGGCCGCCTTTTGCAATTGACTAATGGTGAATTTGTCAATGCCAATGATGGTGTTCAAGTGGTGCTCCAGTTGTTTTGGGATTGCACCCAAGGCGCCTATACTATTGGTACGACCCTTGCTTGCCTTTGCCCCAGTCTCTCTAGTTCTATTTGTGGGTCTTTGTATTTTGTGATCTTCTCCAGTTGTTGTTGTTGTTGTTGTTATTATTATTATTATTATTATTATTATTATTATTATTATTATTATTATTATTATTATGGATCATCGCACAGTCAGCCAGATGTTCAGACTGGATTTGGCATTTTGTCTACCTATCGAGTCCTTCCCAAGGACCCGGGATGGGCAGATGTGGATGTTGGATGGTATTACAGATCTGGTCGCAGGATGGAAGCGGTTCCTAGTAAGGCCGCCTTTTGCAATTGACTGATGGCGAATTTGTCAATGCCGATGATGGTGTTCAAGGGGTGCTCCAGTTGTTTTGGGATTGCACCCAAGGCGCCTATGACTATTGGTACTACCCTTGCTTGCCTTTGCCCCAGTCTTTCTAGTTCTATTTGTAGGGTCTCCAGTTCTTTCTCGTCTCTTCTGCTGTCTCCAGGCACTGCCACGTCCACTATCCAGACTTCTTTTGTCTTTCTTATCAACAATTGTTAAGTGCAGGGTTGTTGTTGTTGTTGTTGTTATTATTATTATTATAACTTGGTCGTTGCCTTCTGTATTTGCTCAGAAGGATATTTGGAACTGCAGCAGGTTCCTCTTAAGATGGACATTTTAATGCTGAAATGTACATTAAACTTTGCCCCATAAAGGCAGTCCTCGATTTACAACCATTTACTGTCCGTTTGAAGTTAAAACGGCACTGACAAATGGGACTTAGGACCATTTATTGACACTTACGACCGTTGTAGAATCCCCGCGTTCACATGATGAAAATTTAGACACATGGCAACTGACTCGTGTACACAACGGTTGCAGAGTCCCGGGGTGACGTGATCCCCTTTTGCGACCTCCGGACGAGCAAAATCAATGAGGGGAAGCCAGATTCACTTAACAACCGTATGACTCGCTTAACAACTGTGGCAGGGAAGGTCGTCCAATGGGGCAAAAATCCCTTGCTAACTGTCTCACTTAGCAACAGAAATTTTGAGGTCCATTACAGTCATATCGAAGTGATAGTGCTGTTCCTTAGTAAATTTATTTTGTATTGTAACGAGTTATATTTATGCCGGGGAAAAAAAATAGACGAAGGCGTAATTATGCATATAGGCTGCTTGATTAGTATAATTAGTAATCAACACGTTTTTTTTTATTGCATACATTTTTTTGGGGGGGGGATGCCATTTTGGATTGGAAAAGTGCCTCGCCAAATTTGGAGAAGTGTGAAAATGGGAGGATAACTGGGGTTTGGATTCCGTTCTTCTCTTTGTGAAGTGCAAATTAAGGAAGGAATTAAGCATGCAAACACAGACCGGTGTTTTTTTTTCCCCCTCTTCTCCTTCTCCTTGATCCTTAGTGCCAAACAAACAGCAGAACAATTTTTTGTTTTGTTTTGTTTAAAAAAACCACAACTTTTTAATTGCTTCAAAATAGGATTCATTTTTTTTTTTTTTTGCAGAAGTCCAGGCGATCAAACCTGAAACTATTTTGGATCTTGTATAGAGCAGCTGCTATTTGTATTTTGGGAAGTGACCGTTTTGACCGAATTTGCTCGCAGATAATTTGACTTTATTTATAATGTAATTTAGTGTTGAGTTTTTGAACTTTGGCTGCTTTGAGATGGAGGGACCTCAACTCCCAGAATTCCCCATCCGGCATGCTTTAAAATGCATGGACTTCAACTCCCAGAAATCCCCAGCCAGCCTGCTTTGAGATGGGTGGACTTCAACTCCCAGAATCCCCCAGCCAGAATGCTTTGAGATGGGTGGACTTCAATTCCCAGAATTCCCCATCCAGCATACTTTAAACTGCATGGACTTCCACTCCCACAATCCCCCAGCCAGCCTGCTTTGAGATGGGTGGACTTCAATTCCCAGAATCCCCCAGTCAAAATGCTTTGAGATGGGTGGATTTCAATTCCCAGAATCCCCCAGCCAGAATGCTTTGAGATGGGTGGACTTCAATTCCCAGAATCCCCCAGCCAGAATGCTTTGAGATGGATGGACTTCAACTCCCAGAATTCCCCATCCAGCCTGCTTTGAGATGGGTGGACTTCAATTCCCAGAATCCCCCAGCCAGAATGCTTTGAGATGGGTGGACTTCAATTCCCAGAATCCCCCAGCCAGCCTGCTTTGAGATGGGTGGACTTCAATTCCCAGAATCCCCCAGCCGGCCTGCTTTGAGATGGGTGGACTTCAATTCCCAGAATCCCCCAGCCAGAATGCTTTGAGATGGGTGGACTTCCACTCCCACAATTCCCCAGCCGGCCTGCTTTGAGATGGGTGGACTTCAATTCCCAGAATCCCCCAGCCGGCCTGCTTTGAGATGGGTGGACTTCAATTCCCAGAATCCCCCAGCCAGAATGCTTTGAGATGGGTGGACTTCAATTCCCAGAATCCCCCAGCCAGCCTGCTTTGAGATGGGTGGACTTCAATTCCCAGAATCCCCCAGCCGGCCTGCTTTGAGATGGGTGGACTTCAATTCCCAGAATCCCCCAGCCAGAATGCTTTGAGATGGGTGGACTTCAGCTTCCAGAATTCCCCATCCGGCATACTTTAAACTGCATGGACTTCCACTCCCAGAATCCCCCAGCCAGCCAGGCTTCCAAGAAGCAAAGTCAGTGAAGAAGCTGGCAGGGAAGGTTGCGGTTGTGTAATGCCTCGCTTAATGACCGTTGTGATTCCCAGAATGATGTCGGGGAAAAAAAAAGATGATAAAATCAGTTGTGCTCCTGTGATGTCTCATTTAACAACTGCACCAGTCAACAACAAATGTGCTGGTCCCAAGCGTGGCTCCTCGACTTAACAACAATTCGTTTAGTGGCTCTTTGCGAAAGCGACACAACTGTTTTTCACACTCACGACTGTGGCACCAACCCCGTTGTAGAGGTCGGTGACTGACTCACAACGCTTCGTTGAGTCACCGTCCCGAGCTACAACGGCACTCACAAAGCGACTTCGGTCCGTTTTTCACACTTACGACCCGTTGCACCATCCCCTCAGGGTCACGTGATCAGCATTCAGAGAATGGGCAACTGACTTGTACTTACGACGGTTGCATTGTCCCTGGGTCACGTGATCCCCCTTTTACGACGTCCTGACAAGCAAAGTCCATGGGGAAGCCAGCTTCGCTTAACGAACGTGTTGTTCACTTAACAACTGCAGTGAATGCCTTTCACGACCGTGTCCTAAAATGGAGCAAAATGCAACCTGGAACTAAGGAGAAACTTCCTGACAGTTAAAATAATTAACCAGTGGAACCACCTGCCTCCAGAAGCGGTGAATGCTCCAACACTGGGAGTTCTTAAGAAGAGACTGGACAGCCGTTTGTCTGAAATAGGATAGGGTTTCCTGCCTGAGCAGGGGGTTGGACTAGATGACCTCCAAGGTCCTTTCCAACTTTTACTACTACTACTGCTACTACTACTACTACTACTACTACTACTACTACTACTACTATTATTATTATTATTATTATTATTATTATTTAAAAAGTGTGCTTCCAACTGAATGATGATTGGATACCGTACTTCCTTTGTAGGTAGATTATGCATGGAAAAATTGGAACAAACAACATTATTATTATTGTCTCGCTTAGCAATGGAAAATTTTGGCTTCAGTTGTGCGTAAAGGATTTGAAATTTTATTTTTTTTTTTTTTTTAAATTCTTTTATTAAAACAATCAGCATTGGACATAAAAACATATTATGCAGCAATCAACATGATACCTGGTATACAATACTAAGTATTCGTCTTTGAAAAAGTCTGAATTAGTAAGCCTTTTTCCCCCCCCCCACCCCTCGCGTCTAGTCTCAACTATACTCCTGTTACATTTTATTTGGTTGGCGTTTCTTCTATCTGTTTCGAAATTAATGTGGTCAACATGAAACATAAGATCTTATTGCTAAACAACCCTCCTAGAACATAGCATACAACATTAGGTATTAATCTTTGTAAACATCTGTTTTAGTAAACGTTCTACCCTCCTCCCTTGCATCTTCAAGTATAATCCGAATACATTTTGTTGGATTGGTGTTTCTCTTGACGGTCTCTGTTTCTTTGTTTGTGTGTTTGTGTTTTGCTGAGCGATGTCAACACACGCCGGTTGGGAGACGCCTTGACTCCGCAAATAAATACGCAGAGATTTTGTCCTGGCTTACTCTCTCTCTCTCTCTCTCTCTCTCTCTCTCTCTCTCTCTCTCTCTCTCTCTCTCTCTCTCTCTCTCTCTCTCTCTCTCTCTCTCTCTCTCTCTCTCTCTCTCTCTCTCTCTCTCTCTCTCTGTGTGTGTGTGTGTGTGTGTGTGTTGCATTGTTGGCCACCCAGCCCTGCTTGTTTCTGCATTCTGTTCCCCTGAGGGGAACTTTCTGTGCGCAGGGCAGGTGCCGGCTTTTGGGAAACTGGGGGCCCCTGGCAATTGTGGCTAAAGTACCAACAATCACACCAGTTGGGTGAACAGGGAAAAATGAAAGGTGATATTTAAGGGACTTTCAGGACAAAAAACTGTTTGGGTAATGAAACATCTGTCAGAGAACTATCAAAGTCAGAGAGCACCAAGGACCACACAGTAGTAGTAATAGTAGTAGTGGTAGTGGTTGTTGTTGTTGTTGTTGTTGTTGTTGTTGTTGTTGTTGTTCTTCTTCTTCTTCTTCTTCTTCTTCTTCTTCTTCTTCTTCTTCTTCTTCTTCTTCTTCTTCTTCCTCTTCCTTCTCCTTCTCCTTCTCCTTCTCCTTCCTCTCCTTCTCCTTCTCCTTCTCCTTCTCCTCCTCCTCCTCCTCCTCCTCCTCCTCTCCCTGCAAATCCCCCTCCCTTCTAATACTGATTATGCTACCTAGTTGGGTAATGAAATGTCCACTAGAAAACCATCAAGCTCTCAGAGAGCACCAAGGACCCCACAGTACTCCTCCTCCTCCTCCTCCTCCTCCTCCTCCTCCTCCTCCTCCTCCTCCTCCTTCTCCTTCTCCTTCTTCTCTTATTTATAAATCATCTAATTCTCCTCCTCCTTCTCCTCCTCCCTCCTTTCTCTTCCTCTTCCTCTTCCTCTTGTCTTTTCTCCTCCCCCCCATTCAGCTGTTCTAAGCCTCAGTGTTTCTCAATCTCTGCAGCTTCAAGATACATGGACTTCAACTCCCAGAATTCCCCGGCCAGCAGCTGGGAGTTGAAATCTATACCTCTTAAATTTGCTAAGATTGACTTAGAACAAGATGAATGGCTAAAATTTTATATTAGCTATAAAGGTGGGATGGACTTCCCCTATTTTACCATGAGGAGGGGACTATACATTTATCCCTTTCACACTTTTTAAATGACATACCTTGTTTTTGTTTGATTTTAGCCGTTTATTTTATGAAAAGTATATGGTTGCCATCTCACTCCTGGGCCTCTGAGCAACATACGCTAAAACAAACACAATTAAAACAGATTTGAAACAACCATTAAAAGGATGAATAGAATGTAAAAAAGAGATTTGTGGGAGATTTTTTTTTTTTTTGCCCCCATGGTCATGGGCCAAGATGGGTGGCTGTATAAATTGGCCAAATAAATCAAATTTTACGTTATTCACTGTGACGTTTTCGAGAAGCCAGTAAATAGCGACTCTGAACTCGGCCAGCCTTTATGAATATTTTGGGCACGGGTCGGTTTGTAATTCATTTCAATTTTATTTTTTTGTGGTTTTTTTTTCATTCCCTTCAGTTTGCCTTCTTTTATCCTTAAAATAATCTCGTAAATGAGCGGCCTTGGAAAGCTTCCCAATAATGGAGATTTGCATCCCAACTCAGACTCCATCCCCGTTTTTTTAAAAACTCTTTAAAAAAAAACAACAACCACCTTTGAAAAGGATTGTGTTAATTTTAGGTTCTGGGCTCAAATTAGGTTGGTGTTTTTGCAAAGGCGAGACGAGACGGCAGAAGCTACTTTGGACCGGGAATTATTTAGAATTTAATTAGAAATTTGGGCATGAATAGGCTGATGGATGAAATGGGGTTGGGAATTGCAGAGGTGTGGGGGGGGGGAGATTAAAAAAACACAATTTGAGTCTCTTCCCCACCCAGTTTTTTTCTCTCCTTGTGACTAAGGCGATAAAGGTAGTCCTCAACTTACGACAGTTCATTTAGTGACCGTTCAGAGTCCCAACAGCACTGAAAAAAGGGACTCGTGGCCGTTTTTCACACTTAACGACCGTTGCAGCATCCCCAGGATCACGTGATCCAAATTCAGAGGCTTTGAAACTGGCATGGACGTACGCCGGTTGCCGTGTCCCCTTTCGCGACCTTCTGAGAAGTAATTCCATGGGGAATCCAGAGTCACTTCACGACCATTGTGAACAGTTGCAGGGATTCATTTAACAACTGTGGCAAGGAAGGACATAAAGTGGGGCAAAGTTCATTTAACAAATGTTTTGCTCTCTGTCTCTCTTTCCCTCTTTTTTTCTCTCTCCCATTTTCTTTCCATTCTTTCTCTCTCTCACACACACACACTTTCTTTCTCTTTCTGTTATTTCTCTTTCTTTCTTTCTTTCCCTTTTTCTTTCCATTCTTATTCTTTCTCTCTCTCTCTCTCTCTCTGTCTGTCTTTCTTTTTCCCATTTTCTTTCTGTTCTTTCTCTGTCTCGTTCTTTCTCTCTCTCTCTCTCTCTCTCTCTCTTTCTTTCTCTGTCTTTCTTTTTCCCATTTTCTTTCTGTTCTTTCTTTGTGTGTCTCTCTTTCTTTCTTTCTCTTTCTGTTCTTTTTCTTTCTCTTTCTGTTATTTCTTTCTTTCTTTCTCTTTCCCTTTTTCTTTCCATTCTTGTTCTTTCTCTCTTTCTTTTTTCTTTTTTTCTTTCTCTTTCTCTGTCTTTCTTTTTTCCATTTTCTCTCTGTTCTTTCTCTGTCTCTTTCTCTTTCTCTCTCTTTCTCTGTCTTTCTTTTTCCCATTTTCTCTCTGTTCTTTCTTTGTGTCTCTCTTTCTTTCTTTCTCTTTCTGTTCTTTTTCTTTCCCTTTCTATTTCTCTTTCTTTCTTTCTTTCTTTCTTTCTCTTTCCCTTTTTCTTTCCATTCTTGTTCTTTCTCTCTCTTTCTTTTTTCTTTTTTCTTTCTCTCTCTTTCTCTGTCTTTCTTTTTCCTATTTTCTCCCTGTTCTTTCTCTGTCTCTCTCTCTGTCTCTCTCTGTCTCTCTCTCTCTCTCTCTCTTTCTTTCTCTCTTTCTTTTTCCCATTTTCTTTCTGTTCTTTCTTTGTCTCTCTCTCTCTCTCTCTTTCTTTCTTTCTTTCTTTTTTCTTTCTTTCTTTCTTTCTTTCTTTCTTTCTTTCTTTCTTTCTTTCTTTCTTTCTCTCTTCCCTCCTTCTCCCCCTTATTATTAAAAAATAGCAAAACATAATCACGACGGAGATACCTATATTGTCAAACAGAAGAAAATAAAGAAAACGTTTTGGGAGAGAGAAAAAAATGAAAGAAATACAGCAAAGGGGGGGGGAAGCAGCGTATAGTTAACAGTAACCATTCTATGTACGCTTACCTAACACAATTTTGTTCGAGTATACTTCTATTTCTAATAACATTTATAGGACTATTCTTCTTTTTAAGCGACTGTATTCCGTATAAATCAGTTCCCCGTTCCCTTGTAGTACTCGTCCAGGCACACTCTGCGACTCTTAGCCATCCCTTCCCAGGGGGGAACCAGGTTTTCAATCCCCTGAATAGATGCAGCCCTATCCATTTATCTTTCCAGTGCTGCATTATCAGTCTTTTAGCCCTAATAACAGCACGAAAACCCCATTTTAACCTGTCTACTTGTCACATTCCTTGTTCCAGCCACATAATTCAACAGGCCATTTATCCTCTGAAAGTGTTTGTTTTCCTTGAGTGAGAACATTTACGTAATCCATTACTTTGCTCCCCTCCCCACCTCCCCCCACCCCCAGTGCGGTAACTGTGTAGGTAGGGCATTGTGAAAACATGTTTTAAAGAAGCGGGGACGTCACATCCTTATTGCATTTCTGTCCCATCCTTATTGCATTTCTGACAAATTGCTGTGTTTGACCGCCTTTTTCTATCTATACTATCATAATGGAGTCCAACAAGTTCCAAATATTATGTTTTTGATCCACAGGTTGTAATTTGGGGGCCGTTGACATTCTGGCTATAGAAGTTCTCTGAGCAAAATAGGAATTTCAGGTGATCCTCAACTTACGACCACAATGGGAAGTGGAGTTTCCGTTGCTAAGCGAGGCAGTGGCTAAGGAGAGGTTCCCATCCAGGGGGTCCTCGACTTACGACCTCATTGGAAGCGGAGTTTCCGTTGCTAAGCGAGACGGTTGCTAAGGAGAGGTTCCCACCAGGGGGTCCTCAACTTACGACCTCATCGGAAGCGGAGTTTCCATTGCTAAGCAAGGCGGTTGCTAAGGAGAGGTTCCCACCCAGGGGGTCCTCGACTTAAGACCTCATCGGAAGCGGAGTTTCCGTGGCTAAGCGAGGCGGTTGCTAAGGAGAGGTTCCCACCCAGGGGCTCCTCGACTTACAACCTCATCGGAAGCGTTTACGTTGCTAAGTGAGGCGGTGGCTAAGGAGAGGTTTCCACCCAGGGGGTCCTCGACTTAACGACCTCATCGGAAGTGGGGTTTCCGTTGCTAAGCAAGGCAGTTGCTAAGGAGAGGTTCCCACCCACGGGGTCCTCGACTTAACGACCACGATTGGGGCCAGGATTCCAATTGCTAAGCAAGGCAGTTGTTAAGTGAGTCTCATCCAATTTTCTGATCTTTTTTCTTTTTGCTGTGGTTGTTAAATGAATCATATGGTTTTTAAGTGAATCCAGCTTCCCCGCATTGATTTTGCTTGTTGGAAGCTTGCTGGGAAGGTCCTACCCTATCCCTGCAAGGTAGGCCTTTCCCTACTTTTTTTTTCTTTTTTAAAAAATTGCATTGAGTGTAAAAAAAAGTGGTCAAAATCATTTAGGTGAGCACTTCGTTGAGCTGAAGTTTCTTGATGATCTGTTTTTTTTTCCTCTTTGCTTTTTAGGTTTCCTTTCTTCGCTTCTTCTCATCCGAGAGCCCTCCCCAGCTGCCCCCTCCTCAATTTTGCACAGTGGGGCCAAGAAGGGGATTGTGCTCCAGGTAAACTTTTACCCCCTTTATTTATTTAGGTTTTTTTGTTTTTTTTTTAACAAAAAGTTGGTCTTTAAAGTTCTCTTTCCAAAGCATGTCATAAGATTTCTTGTATCCGGTGACTTTTTTTGAGTGCAATGTCAAATTTCTGAATGGAATGGAATGGAATGGAATGGAATGGAATGGAATGGAATGGAATGGAATAGAATAGAATAGAATAGAATAGAATAGAATAGAATAGAATAGAATAGAATAGAATAGAATAGAATATATGGAATAGAATAGAATATAGAATAGAATAGAATATAGAATAGAATAGAATAGAATAGAATAGAATAGAAATAAGAATAGAATAGAATAGAATAGAATAGAATAGAATAGAATAGAATAGAATAGAATAGAATAGAATAGAATAGAATAGAATAGAATAGAATAATAGAATGGAATGGAATGGAATGGAATAGAATAGAATAGAATAGAATAGAATAGAATAGAATGGAATGGAATGGAATGGAATGGAATGGAATGGAATGGAATGGAATGGAATAGAATAGAATAGAATAGAATAGAATAGAATAGGAGAAATTAGAATAGAATAGGAGAAATAAGAATAGAATAGAATAGAATAGAATAGAATAGAATAGAATAGAATAGAATAGAATAGAATAGAATAGAATAGAATAGAATAGAATAGAATAGAATAGAATAGGGGAAGTTAAGAGAAACACCAAACAAACAAAAGGTACTTGGAGTATACTTGAAGAGGGAAGGGAGGAGGGAAGAACGTTTACTAAAACAGATGTTTACAAAGATTAATACCTAATGTTGTATGCTATGTTCTAAGATGATTGTTTAGCAATAGGATCTTTGGTTTAATGTTGACCACATTAATATGGAACCAGATAAGAGAAACACCAATCAAACAAAGTGTAACAGGAGTATAGTTGAGGCTAGACGCGAGGGGTGGAACAAGGCTTACTAACTCAGACATTTTCAATGACTAATACTTAGTATTGTATATCAGGTGCCATGATGATTGCTGCACAATATGTTTTTATGTTCAATGCTGATTGTTTGAATAAAAGAATTTTATATATATATAAAAAAGAAAGAAAATAGAATAGAAAATGGAATAGAAAATGGAATAGAATAGAATATGGAATGGAATAGAATATAGAGTGGAATATAAAATAAAATATAGAATGGAATGGAATAGAAAGGAATAGAATGGACTAGAATAGAATAGAATAGAATAGAATAGAGCCGGAAGGGATCTTAGAGGTCTTCTAGTCCAGCTCCCTGCTAAAGCAGCAGAACCTAAACCCCTTCAGACAAGTGAGAATAGAGAATAGATAGAACAGAGCGGAACAGAATGGAACAGAATAGAATAGAATAACTTTATTGTCACTTTAAATGTATCTAATTGCCAGACATTAAAATGACATTTTGATGCATACAGCTCTCAAAAGATCTTAGGATAGTGTTCCTCCACCTTGGCCAACATGTGAACTTCAGCTCCCAGAATTCTATGCTATGCTGGTTGGGGAATTCTGGGAGTTGAAGTCCATAGCTCTTACAACGGCTCAAGTTGAGAAACATTGGCTTAGGCTGGGGAAGACCAAATTAATAAGAAAAATTTAAAAAGACCATAGCCCGGCAAGGCTTAATGGATGTTCAAATTTCCTTGGAAATTGGGGGGGGGGAAGTGTCTACCATGACGGGGACGTCGATGGGGATGGCATGTTGGTGGCTTTGATGATGCGGCCATGACACCACGGTTTGACTTTTTTGACCTCTCCTCCCATGGATGCCTTTAAGACGGGGTAAAATGGACAATTTTGAGCTTTTTTCCCCTTGGGATGGACAAACCATTTCTCGGCGGCTCGAGTTTCCTTGAAAAATCCATCAGAGGGAAAAATGTCACAAACGTGTTGCATTGTGACAATTGTGACACTCCTGGATTTTACATCCTAGGTAGGCTCTGCCTGTATCAATGTCCTGGATGCAAGATTTTAAGATTTTAGGGCAGGGGGGGGTCTTCAAACTTGGCCCCTTCATGAGTTCTGGACTTCAACTCCCAGAATTCCTGAGCCAGCATGAGGGAATTATGGCCCCTTCATGACTTCTAGACTTCAACTCCCAGAATTCCTCAGCCAGCATGGGGGAACTATGGCCCCTTCATGACTTCTGGACTTCAACTCCCAGAATTCCTCAGCCAGCATGGGGGAACTATGGCCCCTTCATGACTTGCGGACTTCAACTCCCAGAATTCCTCAGCCAGCATGGGGGAACTGTGGCCCCTTCATGACTTCTGGACTTCAACTCCCAGAATTCCTCAGCCAGCATGGGGGAACTATGGCCCTCTTTATGACTCATGGACTTCAACTCCCAGAATTCCTCAGCCAGCATGGGGGAACTATGGCCCCTTCATGACTTGCGGACTTCAACTCCCAGAATTCCTCAACCAGCGTGCCTGGCTGAGGAATTCTGGGAGTGGAAGTCCACAAGTCATAAAAGGGCCAAGTTTGAAGACCCCTGGTCTGGATCCAAGCCTGCAGTTTCATCAAAATGGCCGTCTGAGGAATTCTGGGAGTGGAAGTCCACCAGTCATAAAAGGGCCAAGTTTGAAGACCCCTTTTTTAGGGTGACTGGCCTCTCCTGTGGGGCCACACCGCTTCTTGATCTTGAGTTGATTGACGTGTGGCAGTTCCGTGGAGGACGAAATAATTGCTGATTGTAGGAAAATTGAATTGTTGTTGGTGTGATTCGCTTCTCTGCGGGATGGAGAGTTCTCACAATTGTGTGGATAGGTTTTTCTGCTTTCCTGTCGCCCGCTTAATCAAGGGGTTGGACTAGAAGACCTCGCAAGCCCCTTCCAATTATCTTATTCTGTTAACACTTGCAGGAATTGAGTATGTCTAGTTTAATGAATGGGAAAAAAAGGATTAGGGGGTGACATGAGAGCAGCTTTCCAATATTTGAGGAGCTGCCCCAGAGAAGAAGGAGGTCCACCCATTTTAAATTTGCCAAGATTGAGAAACACTATCCCAGTCCTTCCCGGTTATTATACTATCTGGCCCACCTGACAGGGTTGTTGTTTGCAGTTGGAAAGTTGAGAAATGCTCCAACACTGGAAGTTTTTAAGAAGAGACTAGACAGCCATTTGTCAGGTTTCCTGCCTGAGCAGGGGGTTGGACTAGATGACCTCCAAGGTCCCTTCCAACTTTTTATTTATTTATTATTATTATTATTATCTCAGCTGCTACTGTTAGAGGAATTGTTATTATTTTTATTCTGCCTTTTTTAATAATATAATTCAAGAAGATGCACATACCTGATACTGTTGCCTGCTAACAATAACCCAGGAAGGTGGGTTAGTAAGGCCCTCTGCACATGCTCAGAGGAAGGAAGGAAGGAAGGAAGGAAGGAAAGAAGGAAAGAAGGAAGGAAGGAAGGAAGGAAGGAAGGAAGGAAGGAAGGAAGGAAGGAAGGAAGGAAGGAAGGAAGGAAGGAAGCAGAAGCTACGAATGCTCCAACCATGGAAGTTTTTAAGAAGAGACTGGACAGCCATTTGTCTGAAATGATATGGTTTCCTGCCTGAGCAGGGGGTTGGACTAGATGACCTCCAAGCTCACCTTCCAACTTTATTATTATTGTTACTGTTATTGAAAAGCTGAAATGGGTCAACCAAACCCACAGCTGAGTAGCAAATCATGGTTTACATCTGTAGTGAGGCTTAATCGGCCACAGAGGTGACGGAAACCTCCAAAAGTCACGCTTTGCGCTCTCTCGAACTCGGGACAGGAAGTCTCCACCATGACGAGTCCCAAGCCTTTTATCATTTCGTTTTTCTTTCTGATATTTCCCGGCTGGCTCGCCGAGTTTGCGCTATTAAATTAAAAAGGAAATTCATTCGGGGGGGGGGAATAAGGGTTTTTGGTTTTTTTTAGAGGCAATTTTGGATGTGACGAGCCTTACACATATGTACCTTCCTTTCTTTAGCCTGCCAGGCTAAAAACACAATTGGCACAGCTGCATCGCACCACAACCTGTTCCTTGCCATTTAGCTCCCGGAAGGAGAGAATGAACAGAAGAAAAAAAAAAAAAAAGAAAAAAAAAGCCATTTTCGGCACAGCCTTTAATTTGCCGGAGAACACGGGAGACGATCGGAGCTGCTAATTGTTTCCAGGAAAAGGGGAAAGGTGCAGGATCAGATTAATTTCCTCCTTCGGCCTCACCACCTCAGGATGCTGCTAGGGAAAAAGAGGCAGTAATGAGCACTTTTGGGGGCTTGGTACCGCGTCCGGCTGGCCGCGGACGGGATGGAGCGAGCGTCTGTTAATTGATCCGAGTTTGCTTGGCTTTGTGAAACGATCCTTGGGAAGACAAGAAGCAGGACAAGAAGCAACGGATGGAAACTCATCAAGGAGAGAAGCAACCTAGAGCTAAGGAGAAACTTCCTGACAGTGAGGACAATTAACCAGCGGAACGACTGCTGCAATTGGGGATGTCTAGTTTAATGAAGAGAAGGACGAGGGGGGACAGGATAGCAGCGTTCCAGTATCTCAGGGGCTGCCCCAAAGAAGAGGGAGTCAAGCTATTCTCCAAGGGGCCTGAAGGCAGGACGAGAACCAACGGATGGAAACCAATCAAGGAGAGAAGCAACCTGGAACTAAGGAGAAACTTCCTGACAGTGAGGACAATTAACCAGTGGAACCACCTGCCTCCAGAAGCGGTGAATGCTCCAACACTGGAAGTTTTTAAGAAGAGACTGGACAGCCATTTGTCCAAAATGGTATAGGGTTACCTGCCCGAGCAGGGGGTTGGACTAGATGACTTCCAAGGTCCCTTCCAACTTTATTATTATTATTATTATTATTATTATTATTATTATTATTATTATTATTATTATTATTATTATTATTATTATTAATTATGAGGGAGAAAGCCAACAGGCGGACAGAATTACAGAATGACGGACCTTAATCCACAACCGGAATAAAAAACCCGGGTTGATTGCGGAATTTCAGAATACAGGCAGTCTCCGACTTAACAGCGGTCCCTTTAGTGACCGTTCCAAATTCCAACGTTCACTGGAAAAATAGGGTGGTTTTCAAACTTAACGAACGTCGCAGCGTCACGTGATCCCACGTTCAGAGGCTCGGCAACTGGCGTGTACTTGTGACGGTTGCAAGCGCTCCCCGCCCCCCCCCCCGAGGTCACGTCATGAACACCCTTTCGCCACCTTCTGACAAGCAAAGTCAACCTAGAAGCCAGCTTCACGTAACGGTGGGGGTTGGCGACTTAGCAAGGGCAGTGATTCACTTTGCAACGGTGGCAAGAAAGGGCGTAAAACAGGGCAATGCTCATTTAACAATCGTCTTGCTTAGCAAGGGAAGTGTTTGGGGATCCATTGTGGTCGTAGGCCGAGGACTATCTGTCTGTGTCCCAGAATTCCCCTCCCGTGGACGAAGTCTGGAGCTTGCAGTCCACTTGCTGGGCCCTCCCTCTCCAAAGCAGCCCCGTCGTTCTGGGGATAGGCTGGCCTGCCAAGGCTGTCATATTTCTCTCCCGCAACCCCTAGTTTCTGAGGAACCAATCAGTCAAGCAGAACCCAGCTGGGAGGGAACCTGGAGGTCTTCTAGTCCAACCCCCCACCCCCTATCATTTCAGATAGGGGGTTGTCCAGTCTTTTCTTAAAAACCTCCAGAGATGGAGCTCCCACAACTTCTGAAGGCAAGCCATTCAATCAATCAATCAATCAATCAATCAATCAATCAGAATAGAACTGGAAGGGACCTTGGAGGTCTTCTAGTCCCACCACCTGCTCAAGGATGGGATTCTATACCATTTCAGACAAATAGTTGTCCAGTCTCTTCTTAAATTCCTCCTTCGTTCTAGGTTGCTTCTAGAATACAATAGAATAGAATAGAATAGAATAGAATAGAATAGAATAGAATAGAATAGAATAGAATAGAATAGAACAGAATAGAATTTTACAATAAAGAATAGAATAGAATGGAATGGAATGGAATGAAATAGAATAGAATAGAATAAACAAAATAGAATAGAATATAGAATGGAATAGAATATAAAATAGAACAGAATAGAATAGAACAGAACAGAACAGAGCAGAACAGAACAGAACAGAACAGAATAGAATCTTAGAATAAAGAATAGAATAGAATGGAATAGAATAGAATAGAATAAAGAAAATAGAATAGAATATAGAATAGAATAGAATAGAATTTTAGAATAATGAATAGAATAGAATGGAATAGAATAGAATAAAGAAAATAGAATAGAATATAGAATAGAATAGAATATAGAACAGAACAGAACAGAACAGAACAGAATAGAATAGAATAGAATAGAATTGGAAGGGACCTTGGAGGTCTTCTAGTCCAGCCCCTTGCTGAAGCAGGAGAACCTATATATCATCTCAGACAGGTGATAGTCTAGTCCAGTGGTTCTCAACCTTTTTCAGGTTGAGACCCCACTTGCCCCGCCCATGCGTGGTGCGACCCCGGCGCACGCACGCACTCATGCGCGTGCGCCAAGCCGATCTGCGCATGCGTGGCGTGCGCGCGACGAAAAAAACAAAACAAAAAAAATAAAATGGCGGATCGCGGTGTCCGGCGACCCCCGCGAAACGGTCGTTCGACCCCAAATGGGGTCGCGACCCATAGGTTGAGAACCGCTGGTCTAGTCTCTTCTTAAAGACCTCCAGTGATGGAGCGCCCATGAATTCTGGAGGCAGGTTGTTCCACTGGTTAATTGTTCTCACTCTCAGGAAGTTTCTCCTTAATTCCAGGTTGCTTCTCTCTTTGATCAGTTTCCATCTGTTGTTTCTTGTCCTGCATTTAGGTGCTTTGGAGAATAATTTGACCCCCTCTTCTTTGGGGCAGCCCCTCAAATACTGGTATAACTGCTATCCTGTCACCCCTGTTTCTTCTTTCCTTTAGACCAGCCCAACCCAGGTCCCGCAGCCGTTCTTCGTCTGTTTTAGTCTCTGGGCCTAAAGAGCAACTAAGAGCATCTTAGTTGCTCTTCTCTGCACTTTTTCCAAACTCTCAACATCTTTTTTGTGACATGGTGACCAAAACTGGCTGCAGTATTCCAGATGTGGCTCTTACTAGGGTTTTGTAAAGCGGTCCTAATACTTCGCGTGACCTTGATTCTATGCCTCTGTTTACACAACCCAGGATTGTGTTAGCTTTTTCGGCTGCTGCTGCACACGGCTGGCTCAGGGTCAAGCGATCGTCCACTGGGACTCCAAGGTCCCTCTCGCAGTTGTTGGTTTTGAGCCAAGCCTCCCCCAGTCTGTATTTGTGACTTTGTTTTTTCCTGCCTAAATGTAAGACTTTGCTTTTCTCCACGTTAAAACTCATGTTGTTGGGATAGGGCCCATTGTTCTAGTCGGTCAAGATCTTTTTGGATCCTGAGTTTGTCTTCTGGGGTGTTGGCTACTCCTGCCAGCTTGGTATCTTCTGCAAATTTGATGAGTTCCCCTTCAATTCCCTCATCTAAGTCATCGATGAAGAGGTTGAAGAGTTTACTGGGCCTAAGACGGAACCTTGTGGTACCCCACTACTCACTTCCCTCCATGTGGATGTGGTGCCATTGAGGACTACTCATTGAGTAGGGTTTGTCAGCTAATTACAGATCCATCTGGTGGTCATCAGTTTCCATCCCTTCCTTCCTTCCTTCCTTCCTTCCTTCCTTCCTTCCTTCCTTCCTTCCTTCCTTCCTTCCTTCCTCCCTCCCTCCCTCCCTCCCTCCCTCCCTCTCTCTCTCTTTCTCTCAATATCTCTCTCTCTCAATATCTCTCTCAATCTCTCTCTCTCACTCTCTCTCTTTCTCTTAATCTCTCTCTCTCTCTCTCTCAATCTCTCTCTCTTTCTCTCTCTCTTTCTCTCAATCTCTCAATATCTCTCTCTCTCAATCTCTCTCTCTCTTTCTCTCCCAATATATATCTCTCTCTCAATATCTCTCTCTCTCTCTCAATATCTCTATTTCTCTCTCTCTCTCTCAATATCTCTCTCTCTTTCTCTCTCTCTCAATATCTCTCTCTCTCAATCTCTCTCTCTCTCTCTCTCTCTCTCTCTCTCTCTCTCTCTCTCTCTCTCTCTCTCTCTCTCTCTCTCTCTCTCTCAATCTCTCTCTCTCTCAATCTCTCTCTCTCTCTTTCATGGAGAGCCCCCAGCTTCTGGTGCAAGCTGTTCCACCGGTTGATGGTCATTGTTAGGAAGTTTCTCCTTAATTCCAGGTTGCTTCTCTCCTTGATTAATTTCCATCTTGTCCTGCCTTCAGCTGTTTTGGAGAATAAGTGGACCCCCTCTTCTTTGTGGCACCCCCTGAAACATTGGAAGGCTGCTGTCATGTCACCCCGGTCCTTCTTTTGTCTAGACTAGACTTACCCAATTCCTGGAACCGTTCTTCATATGTTTTAGCCTCCAGTCCCCTTAATCTTCTGGGGCGTCATTGGAAAAATCTCTCACCAAAGTTTGGAAAAAACACAGTTCTGTTGGGAATCACTTCTGTTTCGCTGCCCCCAAACATGTATGTTTGTGTGGTTTTTTGTTTTTTTTTTCTTGCACGAGAAATTAAGTGGGGAGACACTATTTTTAGCTTCAGTTCTAATGGGGTGGGAGTAAGTCCAGGAACAGTATTTTGGGGAAGGTGACAGGTGTTAAAAAAAACCCTGCAAACCGTGTGGAAGTTTGGCAGGCTTCAAATTAAAGGCTTTAAGGAGAGGCTTAAAGCAACTTGCCAGTGGAAGCATGTCAGAAGAAGTTAATAATCACTTTGAGTAAAATGAAATAATGCATGGGGAGGGAGAAAAATTAAGGACATATTGATTTTTCTATATATTCCCTCACACTTAAAAATGCCACATCCATAAATACGCATAATTCCAATTTTCCATTCCAATTTTCAGGTAAGATTAGCTTATCATTGAGTGCTCCATCTGTTATGCATTTTGCTTCACATTTCCATCCTCTGGGGATGATTAACATAATTGGGCTGCTTAAGCAACCACAGCTTCAGTTGTCATGCAACATTTTTTTTTCACTGCCAATTTGTCGTTTCGGGCTTTTACTTAACATCCCGAGAGGCCTATGTGAATCTCCGATTGAAGTGTAAAATTTGTAAATTATTACTCCCTCTTGGATGGGCAGGGAGTAGCAAGGGGGGGGCGGAGGGGGGGGCGGGGGAGGGAGGCAGGTGCCCACAGAAAAACTCTGCAAAATGTTGGACAAAGTTTTACTTTGATGACTGCAGTTTAGAATCGATTTATTATTATTGTTTTGTCTTTTAAAGCGGGAAATGGAACTTCCTAAAGAGGTGGAGGGTTTTTTGGGGGGGGGGTTGCTGAAAAAAAAAAAAGAGCAGGAAATAAAGGAAGCCCTTTTTGTTGAGTTTTTGAATTTGCTCCAAAGGACTAGTTGCATTTCAGCTGAGAGGCCGGGAAGAATTTGGCAGCTTTTTGTAAAAGGGACATGAAAGGCATGCCAGCTCTGGACTGAGACAGATAGAGATAGAGATAGAGATGATAGACAGACAGACAGACAGACAGATAGATAATGATGTTAGATAGACAGACAGACAGACAGATAGACAGATAATGATAGATAGATAGATAGATAGATAGATAGATAGATAGATAGATAGATAGATAGATAGACAGATAGATAGATAATAGATACAGACAGACAGACACAGACGGATAGAGAGAGAGAGAGAGAGAGAGATAGGTAGGTAGAGACAAACAGACAGACACAGACGGATAGAGATAGATTAGATAGATGGATGGATAGATAGATAGATAGACAGATAGACAGACAGACACAGACGGATAGAGATAGGATAGATAGATAGATAGATAGACAGACAGAGAGAGAGAGAGAGAGACAGACAGACAGACAGACAGACAGACAGAGACAGACATGGATGGATGGATGGATGGATGGATGGATAGATGATTAATAGATGATTGATAGATGATAAATACAGATAGATAGCTAGATGATAGACGGATGGATGGCTAGCTGGCTAGCTAGAGATAGATAGATAGATACCGGTAGATAGATAGATAGATAGATAGATAGATAGATAGATAGATAGATAGATAGATAGATAGATAGATAGATAGATAGAAACAAACACAGTCAGACAGAGACACAGAGAGATAGATAGATACATACATACATAGATGGGTGGATAGAGATAGATAAAGAAAGAAAGAAAGAAAGAAAGAGAAAGAAAAGAAAGAAGGAAAGAAAGAAAGAAAGAAAGAAAGAAAGGAAGGAAGGAAGGAAGGAAGGAAGGAAGGAAGGAAGGAAGGAAGGAAGGAAGGAAGAAAGAATAGCAAGCAGGCAAATGAGCGTCATGGGGCTCCTGCCTTCCTTCCTTCCCAGGGCAAAGCTAAAATGGCAACAGGCGATGAGTCGCCATCTTTGCCCTCTGCTCAGGGCAGATAGTTCGTCCCTGGGCCATTTCCCTTGACTCTTCTTGGCCCAGGCCTCTGCGTTCTTCAGACTCCCCAGGCGCCCCATCCCCTCTCCCCAGACACCTCCAGGGAGGCAGTTTGAAGAATATTTTTGCATTTCACCCTGGCACATTCCCTTCCGGTTGCTTTGCCTCAATCTGCCCTGGGTAGTTTTTTTTTGCAAGAGGCTTTGGCTTTAGCTGCGTCTTTTTTCTCCTTGCCCCCCCTCCCAAAAAAAAAGCAGGAAAATCCGAGCTTGATTCCATTTTGAGAGCAGCCGAGGGAGGGGAGTGAGAAGTTATTGGAAGTCTCAGCTTTTTAATGACAGGAATTTGGCTGTTCCAAGGAGGCTTTGTCTTTTAGATTTAAATAACCTTTATTGTCATTTTTATCCGTTGAAAATGAAATTTAGTTGCCCGCTCTCAAAGGGTACACATACATAACACACATTTAAAACATGCCATATATGACGTATGTATATAGACCTACTGCACCCTTACATATAATTAGCATGTAAATATTAATTGGTTTGTGTGTTTGTTTGCGTGTGTGTGTGTGTTGCAGAAGCACCCGTTTCTATATCTCCACAGGGCATCTTGCAAATCGCAAGAATTCAAGATAGCGAACCCATGGGGCATCCATCTGAATTTCTCCTCCTTTCCAGAAAGATCCCCAATATCCAAATTTGCCCATTTTTGTTTTTCTAAAAAAAATTCCTCCTTCCGCTTTTAGCTTTTGTTTAGCTGAGAGGTTTTGCTTTTAATAATAATAATAATGATGATGATGATGATGGAGGAAATACCATAAAGGCAATCAACACCTGGGCAATTCCAGTCATTAGATACACCGCTGGAATCGTGGACTGGACTCAAGCAGAACTAAAAGCAATGGATAGGAAGACCAGAAAAATAATGACAATGAATCATGCCCTTCATCCACGCAGTGACATTGACAGACTTTATCTACCAAGGCAAATAGGTGGGTGTGGAATGCTGCAAGTACATCAGATGGTTGAAGAAGAAAAAATGGCTTTGGAAGAATATCTTAAAAACAATTATGAAGATGCACTGAAATTAGCATATCACGAAGGCTTACTGACTACTGGAGAGACCAAACTGGCCTACAAGAAAGACCAAATGAAGAATAGAATAGAGGCATGGGAAGACAAAGCACTACATGGCCAGTACATTAAAAAAAATATCTGGGAAAGCAGATAATAACAAGACCTGGCAATGGCTAAGAGCAGGAAAATTGAAGAAAGAGACCAAGGGGCTAATTCTGGCTGCACAAGACCAAGCCTTAAGGACAAATGCATATAAAGTCAAAATTGAGAAGGCAGCAACAGACAGTAAGTGCTGCCTATGCAAAGAAGCTGAAGAAACAGGGGACCACCTGGTGAGCTGCTACAAGAAGATCGCCCAGACTGACTACAAGCAGCGGCATGAGAAAGTAGCAACAATGGTGCATTGGGAGACCTGCAAGAAATATCATTTGCCTGTAAGGAAGAACTGGTGGGATCATAAAATAGAGAAAGTCATAGAAAATGATAAAATTAAACTGCTCTGGGACTTCAGAATTCAAACAGACAAGCACCTGCCACATAACACCCTGGACTTAACAATTGTCGATAAGAAAGACAAAAAAGTCTGGATAGTGGACGTGGCAGTGCCTGGAGACAGCAGAAGAGACGAGAAAGAACTGGAGAAGATAACAAAATACAAAGACCTACAAATAGAAGTAGAGAGACTGGGGCAAAGGCAAGCAAGGGCAGTACCAATAGTCATAGGCGCCTTGGGTGCAATCCCAAAACAACTGGAGCACCCCTTGAACACCATCATCGGCATTGACAAATTCGCCATGAGTCAATTGCAAAAGGCGGCCTTACTAGGAACTGCTTCCATCCTGCGACGAGATCTGTAACACCATCAAACATCCACATCTGCCTATCCCAGGTCCTGGGTAAGGACTCGATAGGTAGACAAAATGCCAAATCCAGTCTGAACATCTGGCTGACTGTGCGATGATCCATAATAATAATAATAATAATAATAATAATAATAATAATAATAATAATAATAATAATAATAATAATAATAATAATAAAAGTTGGAAGAGACCTTGGAGGTCATCTAGTCCAACCTCCTGCTCAGGCAGGAAACCCTAGACCATTTCAGACAAAGGGCTGTCCAGTTTTACAAGCAGTCCTCAAGTTGAAGTCCACAAGTCTTAACATTGCCAAGGTTGAGGACCCCTGTTCTAAAATATTCTGAATCTACTTATTTATTGAATTTATTTCCTGCCATCTCGTAGCAACTGGTCAAATTTTATAGGGCAGGGGTCCCCCTGTTCTAAAATATTCTGAATCTTCTTCCTCTTTCATTTTCAGTGTCAGTCTGTCCATTTCTGCACGGTCTTAACATTTTCTTAATTATCTCTTCCTCCGCTGGTAATTCTTCATCTTTCCAATGTTGAGCAAATACAATTCTTGCTGCCATTAATACATGTCATATTAAATATGCACATCCCTTCTCATCATTTCCTACAATTACACCTAACAAAAATAATTCTGGCTTAAAAATCTATGTGTTTTTTTGAGTCATTTTCTCTAACCATATATGTATTTTTGGCTTTAGGGCACGTCCACCAAAGATGATAATATGTGCCTGGTTTTTGTCTACATTTCCCACAATTACTAGACATGTTTTCGAACATTTTCGCTAACCTCCCGGGTGTTAAGTGCCATCTGTCAAACATTTTATATAGGTTTTCTGCGTAAGCCACCGCCTTTGTTATTTTAGAATTTTCTTGCTCCTTCCATGTAGCTGAGTGGCAATTTCCGTTGAATTTTCAGATTACAGAAAGTCCTTGATTTACGACTGTTCATTTAGCAAGCGTTCGAAGTTATGACGGTGCTGGAAAAATCAAGGAAAGAAGCAGCTAAGGAGAAACTTCCTGACAGTGAGAACAATTAACCAGTGGAACGACTTGCCACCAGAAGCAGTGAATGCTCCAACACTGGAAGTTTTGAAGAAGAATAGAATAGAATAGAATAGAATAGAATAGAATAGAATAGAATAGAATAGAATAGAATAGAAGAGAATAGAAGAGAATAGAAGAGAATAGAAGAGAATAGAATAGAAAAAAGAATAGAATCAAATAGAATAGAATAGAATTCAGAATAGAGTAGAATTCAGAATAGAATAGAATAGAGTAGAATAGAATAGAATAGAATAGAATAGAATAGAATAGAATAGAATAGAATAGAAGTAGAGTAATGATAAGAATAGAATAGAAATAGAAATAGAATAGAATAGAATAGAATAGAATAGACTAGAATAGAATAGAATAGAATAGAATAGAATAGAATAGAATAGAATAGAATAGAAAAAACAATCGAATCAAATAGAATAGAATAGAATAGAATTCAGAATAGAGTAGAATTCAGAATAGAATAGAATAGAATAGAATGGTAGAGTAATGATAAGAATAGAATAGAAATAGAAATAGAATAGAATAGAAATAGAAATAGAATAGAATAGAATAGAATAGAATAGAATAGAATAGAATAGAATAGAATAGAATAGAGAAAAGGAATAGAATAGAAATAGAACAAAACAGAACAGAACAGGAATAAATGTAGAAGAATAGAATAGAATAGAATAGAATAGAATAGAATAGAATAGAATAGAATAGAATAGAATAGAATAGAATAGAATAGAATAGAATAGAATAGAATAGAATAGAATAGAATAGACTCTCTACCATTTCAGACTATGGCTGTCCAGATTATTTTTAATCCACATTATTTTTCATAATCTGGATGCATCGTCGGAGTTGCACATCAGCCACTGACTTTCCACCCCGGAGTAAACAGATGCTTTGAGTTCACTCAGGCCTACCAAGACCCAAAACAGGCAGTCCTCGATTTATGAACACCATTAGGATCAGAATTTCTGTCGATAAGCGAGGTGGTTCTTAAGTGAGTTTGCACCCAATTTTACAATCTGCTTGGCCACCGTCGTTAGGTACGGTTGTTAAGTGAAAAACATGGTCATTAAGCGAACCAGCTTACCCCCGCACACTGACTTTGCTTGTTGGAATCTGGCTGGGGATGTCAGCAGACGGTGATCACATGACCCTGGAAAGCTGCAATCCTCATTATTACATGCCAGTTGCAAAATGCCCAAATTTTGATCACGTGACCGTGGGGGAATGCTATAATGGTCGTAACGGTGAGGACTAGTTATAAGTTGCTGTTTTCAGCGCTGCTGTAACTTCGAACGGTTGCTAAACGAACAGTTGCACACCGAGGTCTACCTATACCAGGGGTAGGCAACCTTGGCTCTTTTATGACTGCAGACTTCAACTCCCAGAATCCCTCAGCCAGCATGGGGGAACTATGGCCCCTTCATGACTGGTGGACTTCAACTCCCAGAATTCCTCAGCCAGAATGGGGGAACTGTGGCCCCTTCATGACTGGTGGACTTCAACTCCCAGAATTCCTCAGCCAGCATGGGGGAACTATGGCCCCCTTCATGACTTGAGGACTTCAACTCCCAGAATTCCTCAGCCAGCATGGGGGGAAACTATGGCCCCTTCATGACTGGCGGACTTCAACTCCCAGAATTCCTCAGCCAGCCGTGCTGAGAGGAAAGGGAGAGGTTTCCAAGCTGAGCCAGGCTGGCTGAGGAATTCTGGGAGTTGAAGTCCACCAGTCATAAAAGAGCCAAAGTTGCCTACCCTTGGCCTAGGCCCCTTCATGACTGGTGGACTTCAACTCCCAGAATTCCTCAGCCAGCATGGGGGAACTATGGCTCCCTCATAACTTATGGATTTCAACTCCCAGAATCCCTCAGCCAGCATGGCTCAGCTTGGAAACCTCTCCCTTTCCCCTCAGCGTGGCTGGCTCAGGAATTCTGGGAGTTGAAGTCCATGAGTCAGAAAAAAGCCCAGGTTACATACCCCTGGCTTATACCCTGTTTGCAAACTGTGATATGTGTAAGCCAGGATTGCTGGATTTCTATCCTTGTTTGCAAGCAAGGGTGTGATACACGAGAAGGATTTAACCGAACCGTGTACCGGCAATTACAGCAGTCTCAACCTGCAGACAGGCTTCCCTTTCCTTTTTTCTCATTTTGGAAAAATATTAATGTGGAGAAAAATCACTGGTCAGGTAAAATGCGACAGTACTTTTTGTTGTTGTTCTTTCTGAAATCGAGTTTTTGTTCTGCAAACGTCTTCGGGTGAGCCCCCGTTTGTGAGCTGAAGGAACGAAAGCGTTCTGATTTCTGCCTTTCCTTCCCCCAAGGAAGGAAAAATAAATGTGGGTTTTATTAGCTGCGTGGGAATTTTATTTCCACATTTCTCTCAATGGGGGGGGGGTTGAGCTGGTGGGACATAGATTTTCGTTAGAAGAGACGCTTTGTAGCTCAGCGTTGAACTGTGGGGTCCTCGGGGATCTCTGAGCTGGGGGATTGTCTTGCAGACGTTTCATGACCCAACTAGGTTACATCATCAGTGCTAGGAAGGAGGGGGAATTTGCGGGGAGGAAGAGGAGGAGGAGGAGGAGAACGATGGAGTCCTTAGTGGTCTCTGAGCTGGGGCTGCTTTCTTGCAGACGTTTCATGACCCAACTAGGTAACATCATCAGTGCTAGAAGGGAAGAGGTTTGCAGGGAGGAGGAGGAGGAGGAGGAGGAGGAGGAGGAGGAGGAGGAGGAGGAGGAGGAGGAGGAGGAAAAAGATGTTGGGGTTCCCTGGTGCTCTCTGAGCTGGGTGGTTTCCTTGCAGACGTTTCATGACCCAACTAGCTAACATCATCAGTGCTAGAAGGGAGGGGGTTTGCAGGGAGGAGGAGGAGGAAGAGGAGGAGGAGGAGGAATGTGGGGTCCCTGGTGCTCTCTGAGCTGGGTGGTTTCCTCGCAGACATTTCATGACCCCACTAGGTAACATCATTAGTGCTAAAAGGAATGGGGTTTGCAGGGAGGAGGAGGAGGAGGAGGAGGAGGAGGAGGAGGAGGAGGAGGAGGAGGAGGAGGAGGAGGAGGAGGAGGAGGAAAAAGATTTTGGGGTTCCCTGGTGCTCTCTGAGCTGGGTGGTTTCCTTGCAGACGTTTCATGACCCAACTAGGTAACATCATCAGTGCTAGAAGGGAGGGGGTTTGCAGGGAGGAGGAGGAGGAGGAGGAGGAGGAGGAGGAAGAAAAAGATTTTGGGGTTCCCTGGTGCTCTCTGAGCTGGGTGGTTTCCTCGCAGACATTTCATGACCCCACTAGGTAACATCATCAGTGCTAGAAGGCCGTGGAATTAACCCCTCCTCCTCCTCCTAGCCCCGATGACGTTCCCTAGCTGGGTCATGAAACGTCTGCAAGAAAACCATCAATCTCAGAGAGCACCCAGGACCCCAGCTCGATTTTCCTCTGGCTGCCTCTGCAGTGGCTTCCGGGCTCCACTCTGCGGACCTGAGAGGGCCTAATGTCTGCCCTCCACGCACCCGGCGATCTTCTCCCAGGCGCCCAAGCGGTGCCCACTTGCGGTGCGCCCACCTCCTGCCTCTGCGTCTCTCCGGCACCTGGACCTGGACGCCGGTGGTGGTAACCATGGCAGCCAGCCGTCTCCACCGGCGTCCCTCGTCTGAGTCAGTCCCCAGAGGCTGACAATTAAGAGGGATACAGGATGTGCGCGAGAACCATCACTCTCCCTCCGGTTGTCGTGACAACCGGCGTATATTTAGACATGGAACAAGGGGGTGCATCGCACATTTGTCGGAGCTGAGCTGTCATCGGAGCTGGGAAATCGGTCTCGTGGAGGGGGGGGAAGGGGGAGGGGGCGTGGCTGAGAGACCCCCCCCGGGGTCCCATTCCAGCCACCCCGTCTCTTTGGTCCTGGTTTCTCTGCCAAGACCCCCAGATGCAGCTTGTGGGGGGGGTGAGGGGTGGAGAAGATGCTCAAGAGGGCAACTACAGCTAGCAGACAGTTCATTTAGTGACCGTTTGTACAAGGGCAGGGAGGAAAAGGACCGTTTGTCACACTTAACGACCCCTTGGAGCACTCCGCACAGTCATGTGTTCAACGTTCAGAGGCTTGGCAACTGGCATGGACTTATGTCAGTTGCAGCGTCCCGGAGTCACGTGATCCTCATTTGCGACAAAGGCCACAGGGGTTGCCAGATTCACTTAACAACCTTGTTATTGGCTCAATGACTACAGGGATTCACTGAACGGTGCCGAGGAAGGACGTAAAACGGGGCAAAAATTCACTTCGCAAATGTTTCACGTGGCGACCGAAATTTTGGGCTCAGTTGCGGTGGTCAGTTGAGGGCTACTTGTACCGGTCATCCTCGGCTTACGACCACACTTGGAAGAAGGATTTCCAGCGCCAGGCAAAGGCGCTTGTTCAGCGAACCTGATTTGATGACACTTGTTTTGGCCGTGGTTATTAAGCGGATCACTGCGGTTGTTAAGTGAATCGTATGGACACAAACGGGGACACTGCGACCGTCGTACGTACCAGCCGGTTGCCAAGTGTCCGGAGTTTGATCACGTAGCCCTGGAGATGCTGTGACAGTCGTAAGCATGAAAAAGAGTCCTACGTCCCTTTTTCCCATGCTGTTGCAGTTTATAACGGTCACTAAATGAACCGTTGTAAGTTGAGGACTGACTGTATATATTTATAATGATTGCAGCAATCCAGGATCGTCTTTTACAACCTTCTCAACCAATCTAATGCAGGAAGCCAGATTCACTTAACAATCGTGTGATCCACTTAGCAACCACTGTGATTCAGTTAACAACCATGGCAAGAATAGAATTGAATGGAAAAGAATAGAGAAATAATAGAAATCGAAGTAGAATATAGAATATAGAACAGAATAGAATAGATTGTAGAATAGAATAGAATAGAATAGAATAGAATAAAGAATGAATAGAATAGAATAAATAATAGAATAGAATAGAATAGAATAGAATAGAATAGAATAGAATAGAATAGAATAGAATAGAATAGAAAATATGGAATGGAATGGAATAGAATAGAGAAAAGGAATAGAATAGAATAGAATAGAATAAAGAATTAATAGAATAGAATAAAGAATAGAATAGAATATAGAACAGAATAGAATAGATTGTAGAATAGAATAGAATAGAATAGAATAGAATAGAATAGAATAGAAAAGAAAATATGGAATGGAATGGAATAGAATAGAATAGAATAGAATAGAATAGAATAGAATAGAATAAAGAATTAATAGAATAGAATAAAGAATAGAATAGAATATAGAACAGAATAGAATAGATTGTAGAATAGAATAGAATAGAATAGAATAAAGAATGAATAGAATAGAATAAAGAATAGAATAGAATAGAATAGAATAGAATAGAATAGAATAGAATAGAAAATATGGAATAGAATGGAATAGAATAGAGAAAAGGAATAGAATAGAATAGAATAGAATAGAATAGAATAAAGAATTAATAGAATAGAATAAAGAATAGAATAGAATATAGAACAGAATAGAATGTAGAATAGAATAGAATAGAAAATATGGAATGGAACGGAACGGAATGGAATAGAATAGAGTAGATAGAATGGAATGGAATGAAATAGAATAATCAGATTCACTTAACAACCGTGTTACTCACTTAACAGCTGCAGTGATTCCCTTAACAAGTGTAGCAAGAAAGGTCATAAATTGGGGGTAAAACTCACTTAACATCCGTCTCATTTAGCAACATAAATGCTGGGCTCCATTGCGATCATAAGCCGAGAACCAGACACATAGCTGCTCCCCCTCCCTTAAAAGAGGGGACCTCCCCCCCCGAAAGGCCCACGATTTCGTGTAACCAAGAGGGCACCCCCTTGGAGAAGTCCGAGGCTGGGAAACCACACCTCAAGAGAGGAGCCGCCCGCTTGATCATGGGGGAGAGGGGGTTGGACTAGAAGACCTCAAAGGTCCCTTCCAGCTCCATTCTGGCCGATTTGATTGAAAAAGAAAAAAAACAAACTAGCCTGCTGGCTGCCTGCATCTGTTTGTTCCGGCCGAATGGAGAGCAGAATTAGCATCCAAGCCCTTCGCCCTTGTATCCGGGCAACCGCAAAGCGGGGGCCTCGGACCGGATCCCACCTCCCCGCCCACCACTCCAACAGGGCCTTTATGAGCGTCCACAAAAGCCTTGCGTGGTAAACAAAGTGCTTCACCCATCCTGATGGTCGGCGGGCGAGGCGGAGGGGCACGGGAGGAGGGGGCACGGGGCCGATCGAAGGGGTGAATGGGGGTCCCTGGGGGGGGTGTCAGTACCAGCCCACCCACCCCCGCGCCTGCACGTCTCTTGCAAACACCTGGATGACGCGTGAGCCTTTCGCAACACGAGATAATTGTATAACCTGCTCTGGGCAGAGGGTGCGTGTGGCGAGGGGCTGCGAAGATTCACAGGAGACCCCACCCCCCAAAAAAAACCCACCCGGTGGACTGCAGGTAGTCCTCAGGTTACGACCAAGAATGGGAGGGGGATTCCTGCTGCTAAGCAAGGCGGCGTTTAAAGCAGGGGGCGCCTGGTTTTTGCCCTGGTGGGTAAATGAACCGCAGGTGGCCATGCACGGGGCCAGACGACGACCAGGGCAGCACATGGAGGTTTCTGGGGGTCCATTCTGGCCTCTGCCCATCCACCCCCCCACCCCTTGTCCTGTGTCCTGCAGATGTCTTGCAAACATCTGGCCGCCTGAAGCGCGACGTTTTTGCAAGGAGCGGATTGTGTCACAAGGTACAAGCAGAGGCTAGAGCAGTGGTGGCGAACCTATAACACGCGTGCCAGAGGCGGCACTCAGAGCCCTCTCTGTGGGCACGCGCGCCATGCCCCGGAGATGGCAACCGTCCCTCTTCAACCAGCCGCCCGCTAACTCGCCGAGGTCCCACGTGGCCGGATGCATCCCAGCATGGCTGGTTTCCCTTCCCCACCCCCCACCCCCCCCCCCCCGGTCCCATCCCTCCTGGCCTCGCATGCTCTCCTTTTTCCGGGCACGACACACTGCATCGCGTCCTCAGCTGTCGGCCCATCGTCCAGCTCAGAGGCGGCTTCTCTGAACTGCTGGCGGCTTCAGGCTTCATGCGCTCCCTGGCCTCTGTGTGCAGGGGCTGATGGGGTCAGGCAGTAGCCGCCCCGGCCCCTGCCTCGCCTTGCCCTGCGGTAGTTGGCACCCCTGCCCTGCCCTGCCTCGCCTTGCCTCACCTCACCACAGCCGCCCGAGCAGTGTTGGGCCTGCCCAGAAATGCCCACATTTCGGCATCACTCCATGAGCTGCATTGGCTGCCAATTGGTCTCCGAACGCAATTCAAAGTGTTGGTTATGACCTATAAAGCCCTACATGGCATCAGACCAGGTTACTTACGGGACCGTCTGCTGCCCCATGAATCCCAGCGGCCGGTTAGGGCCCACAGAGTCGGCCTTCTCCAGGTCCCGTCAGCCAGACAGTGTCACCTGGCGGGGCCTAGGGGAAGAGCCTTCTCTGTTGCGGCCCCGGCCCTCTGGAATCAACTCCCCCCGGAGATCCGTGTCGCCCCCACCCTCTCCGCCTTTCGCAAATTATTGAAGACCCATCTTTGCCGACAGGCCTGGGGCAGCTAACATCTTGCCCCTAGCCAGTGTATGTTTGTGTGTATGTATGTTGAATGATTGGTTTTTCTTTTAAATTAGGGGTTTTTATATATGTATTTTAATTGGTGATTTCTATTTATGTTGTGAGCCGCCCTGAGTTCTCCGGAATAGGGCGGCATAGAAGTCAAATTAAATATAAAATATAAATACCTCACCCCGCAGGATGCGCCTCCTGCCCACTGCCCCACCTGCCCGAGACCCCCTGGATCTCCCCCAACCCTGCCCGGCCCCCACAAGCGTCCCTCCCCAGGAGCAACATCAAAGTGACCACGCCCACCTTGGCCACACCCACCCAGTCTGCCATGACCACCACAGCCACGCCTGGCCACATAAGTGGGTTTTGGGCTGCAGTTTGGGCACTCGGTCTCTAAAAGGTTCGCCCTCACTGGGCTAGACTAAAGCAATCAATCCGAAGAGAGCCGGAAGGGATCTTGGAGGTCTTCTAGTCCAACCCCGGTGCAGGTCAGTCATGGACGGCTCTTGGCTTGCCCCCAGGTCTAGTCCTCGTTTAGCGACCTTTTTTTTTTAGCGACCGTTCAGAGTTAGAACAGCGCCGAAAACCAACGACCGTTTCTCACGCTTCACGTCGGTTGCAGCATCCTTGTGGTCACGTGTATCAAGATCCGGACGCTTGGCAACTGGCATGTCCTTGTGGCGGTTGCAGGGTCACGGGATCCCCTTTGGCGACCTTCCCAGCTGGCTTCCGACAAGCCACGCCCATGGGGAGAAGCCAGCTTCGCTTAGCGGCGGAGCAATGCCCTTAACGACTGTGGTGATTCATTTAATGACCAAGGCAAAAAAAAAGATGGTAAAACTGGACGCAAACTCACTTAACGAGCCCCTTGCTTAGCAGTGGGAATTCTGCCCCCGATTGTCGTTGTGAGTCGAGGGTCGCTGGCATCTGAATTCCGAGTACAGAGAATCCCCGACTTATGACCACAATTGACCCCAAAATTTCCACAGCCAAGAAGGACGTTTGTTAAGGGAGTTTCGTTCCGTTTTTACGACTTTTCTTGCCACCGTCATTAAGAGAATCACGGCAGCTGTCAAGCTAAGTCACACGGTCGTGAAGGGAATCTGGCTATTCCCCATGGACATTGCTGGTCAGGAAGTCGCAAAAGGGGATCAGGCGACTCCTGGGGACGCTGCGACGGTCATAAATAGGAGCCAGTTGTCAGACGTCTGAACTCTGACTGCGGGGATGCTGCAACGGTCGTAACCGTGAAAAACAGTGCCCGTTGCAACGTCCAACGGTCACTAAACAAAACTGTCGTAAGTCGAGGATGGCTTTTTGATTATGAAACTTGCAAGCCAGCAAATCCCGGTGAGAACGGTGGAGTTTTTTGCTCCGTTATTCAGCTTTTGCTCGGGCGTCGAAGCCATTTCACCCCGGTGTTGTGACAGTGCCAACTCTCCCTCCGACCCTCCGCGCTGGGTTCCTTGCACGCACGCACACACAAACACAGAGACACACAAACACACACAAAGAGACACAACCCCTCCCCCAAATGCCTCTCGCTGGGTGCCGCCTGAGCGAGGCAGTGTTTTCGCTCTCCTCCTTCCGAAAGCATATGGGGAGCTGCGGGGAAGCATATGGGCCTTTTCAGGAAAACATATTGGGGCCCGGACAAATTAGGATGGATGCCAGTCTGCGTTGGGTGGCTGGCTAGACCAGCATGGCGACTCGGTTTCCTGCAAGACTCCCCAGGGTGCCAGGCGGGGAAATGGCGAGCGCGGCAAAGCGGCGCCCGCCGAAGCCGACGCCGCCGGCTGCGATCTGCACCGGCTTTCGGGAGCGTTCGTGCACAGCTTTCCCCAGAGTGCCGCACAGGAGGCCGGTGGCTGGAGTGCCCATTTGTGTGTGTGTGTGTGTGTGTGTGTGTGTGTGTGTGTGTGTGCGCACAGGCATGCCTGGAGGAAGAGGGGATCTCCTGCTTTCAGAGGGGCCTTTAGCAGGACCCTGGCCGCCGAAGGACGGGCAAGGTTAGAGGTCACCTGGGTTGCAAGAGAGAGTGCGGAGCCGAGGGTGGCTGGGCAGGCGTGCACTTTGCTCTGAGGAGCATCAGAGGGGAAACGGAGTTATTTATTGGAAGCGTTTAGATCTCCAGTTGTCGCTGCTGTGGGGATGGTAGTGGTGGAGGTTCTGCTTAGGGGGGCTTCCTGTGATGTGCTGGGGTTTTTTAAAAATTGTGAAATGTTGTAAGCTGCCAGGAGTCAGCTATTGGTGAGTTGGGCAGCTATACAGGAAAAAAAAGAAAAGAAAATGAAGAGGAGAGAGAGAGAGAGAGAGAGAGAGAGAGAGGAAGGGGGAGAGAGAGAGAGAGAGAGAGAGAGAGAGAGAGAGAGAGAGAGAGAGAGAGAGAGAGAGAGAGAGAGAGAGAGAGAGAGAGAGAGAGAGAGAGAAAGAAAGAAAGAAAGAAAGAAAGAAAGAAAGAAAGAAAGAAAGAAGGGTATATAGAAAGGGAAAGGAAAGAAGGAAGGATAGAAAAAACAAAGTAGAAAAAGACAGAAAGAAAAAATGAAAGAAAGAAAGAAAGAAAAAAATGGAGGGAGAGGAAAAAAAGAAAGATGAGAAAGCAATTAGGAAGAAAGAAAGAAAAAGAAAAAATGGAGAAAAGAGAAGGAAAGAAAAGAAAGAAAAGAAAGAAAAAAGAAAACGGAGGGAAAAAAGAAAGAAAGAATGGGAAAGCAAGTAGAAAGAAAGAAAGGAAGGAAGAAAGAAAGAAAGAAAGAAAGAAAGAAAAAACGGAGAAAGAAAGAAAGAAAGAAAGAAAGAAAGAAAGAAAGAAAGAAAGAAAGAAAGAAAAAACAGGGAGAAAGAAAGAACAAACGGAGGGAGAAGAAAGAAAGAAAGAAAGAAGAGGGAGAAAGAAAGAAAACAAACAAGGAGAGAGAAGAAAAGAAAGAAAGAAAAAAGAAAGAAAAAGAAGAAAGAAAGAAAAAATGGAGGGAGAAAGAAAAGAACAAACAGGGAGAGAGAAGAAAAGAAAGAGAGAAAGAAAGAAAACAAACAAGGAGAGAGAAGAAAAGAAAGAAAAAGAAAAAAGAAAGAAAAAGAAGAAAGAAAGAAAAAATGGAGGGAGAAAGAAAAGAACAAACAGGGAGAGAGAAGAAAAGAAAGAGAGAAAGAAAGAAAACAAACAAGGAGAGAGAAGAAAAGAAAGAAAAAGAAAAAAGAAAGAAAAAGAAGAAAGAAAGAAAAAATGGAGGGAGAAAGAAAAGAACAAACAGGGAGAGAGAAGAAAAGAAAGAAAGAAAGAAAGAAAGAAAGAACAGAGGGAGGGAGAAGAAAAGAAAGAAAGAAAGAAAAACAGAGGGAGAAAGAAAGAAAGAACAAATGGAGGGAGAAGAAAGAAAGAAAGAAAGAAAGAAAGAAAGAAAGAAAGAAAGAAAAAAGAGGGAGAAAGAAAGAAAGAACAAACAGGGAGAGAGAAGAAAAGAAAGAAAGAAAGAAAGAAAAAACAGAGAGAGAAAGAAAGAACAAACAGGGAGGGAGAAGAAAAGAAAGAAAGAAAGAAAGAAAGAAAGAAAGAAAGAAAGAAAGAAAGAAAGAAAGAAAGAAAGAAAGAAAGAAAGAAAAAGACAGACCCATCTTCTAACCAGCTCTGGGCGGCTCCCAATCCAGAGTTAAAACAATCTATGAAATCATATCAAAGCTATAAAACGAAACAGATTACAACAGATTAAAGCGTGAAAAAGAACGCAGTCCTGGCGCCAAGCCCCCGCCTCGCCTCGCCTCGCCTGCAGCCATCCGCTCTGATCCCAGCGCTTGGAGGGACATCAGGGCCTTGAAGGCCGGGCAGAGGCTTCTGGGTAAAGGGCTTTCCATGGGGTCTGGTGGGGGGGCTGCCCCGGAAAAGGCCCGCTTCCTAGCTCCCGTCGGATGACAGTATTTGGAGAAAGGGGCAGGCAGACCTTGGACCCCCCCCTCCCTTACTGTGTGCGCTGCTGCATTCTGGACGAGTTGAAATAATCTTCAAGGGAGGCCCCATGTAGAGCACAGTGCAGTAGTCAATACAGGAAGTGACCTGGGTGAGAGTGCCCGTGAGTAAAGTCTCCCGGTCCAGGAAATGGCACAATTGGTGAATTGTCCTCACTGTCCGGAAGTTTCTACTTAGTTCTAGGTTGCTTCTCTCCTTCATGAGTTTCCATCCGTTGCTTCTCCTCCTGCCTTCTGTTGCTGTGGAGAATAGCTTGACTCCCTCTTCTTTCGGGCAGCCCCTGAGACACTGGAACATTGCTATCCTGTCCCCCCTGGTCTTTCTCTTCACTAGAACACAATATATAGAATAATAGAGCTGGAAGGGACCTTGGAGGTCTTCTAGTCCACCCCCCTGCTCAATCAGGAGACCCTAGACCAGGGGTAGGCCACCTTGGCTCTTTTATGACTCGTGGACCTTTATGACTCCCTGAATCTGGGAGTTGACATCCACAAGTCATAAAAGAGCCAAGGTGGCCTACCCCTGCCCTAAACCATCCTAGACAAATGGCTGTCCGGTCTCTTCTTAAAAACCTCCGGTGTTGGAGTAACTACAACTTCTGGAGGCAAGGAGTTCCACTGGTTCATTGTTCTCACTGTGAGGAAATTCCTCTTTATTTCTAGGTTGCTTCTCTCCTTGATGAGTTTCCATCCGTTGCTTCTTGTCCTGCCTTCTTCAGGTGCCTCCGAGAATAACTTGACTCCCTCTTCTTTGGGGCAGCCCCTCAAATACTAAAATACTGCTATCATGTTCCCCCCTCGTCCTTCTCTTCATTAAACTAGACCAGGGCTAGGCAACCTTGGCCGTGTTATGACTCGTGGACTTCAACTCCCAGAATTCCTGAGCCAGCCATGCTGAGGGGAAAGGGAGAGGTTTCCAAGCTGAGCCAGGCTGGCTGAGGAATTCTGGGAGTTGAAGTCCACGAGTCATGAAGGGGCCACAGTTCCCCCATGCTGGCTGAGGAATTCTGGGAGCTGAAGTCCACCAATCATGAGGGGGCCATAGTTCCCCCATGCTGGCTGAGGAATTCTGGGAGTTGAAGTCCACGAGTCATGAAGGGGCCATAGTTCCCCCATGCTGGCTGAGGAATTCTGGGAGTTGAAGTCCACGAGTCATGAGGGGGCCACAGTTCCCCCATGCTGGCTGAGGAATTCTGGGAGTTGAAGTCCACCAGTCATGAAGGGGCCATAGTTCCCCCATGCTGGCTGAGGAATTCTGGGAGTTGAAGTCCACCAATCATGAAGGGGCCATAGTTCCCCCATGCTGGCTGAGGAATTCTGGGAGTTGAAGTCCACGAGTCATGAAGGGGCCATAGTTCCCCCATGCTGGCTGAGGAATTCTGGGAGTTGAAGTCCACCAATCATGAAGGGGCCATAGTTCCCCCATGCTGGCTGAGGAATTCTGGGAGTTGAAGTCCAGAAGTCATGAAGGGGCCATAGTTCCCCCATGCTGGCTCAGGAATTCTGGGAGTTGAAGTCCCCGAGTCATGAAGGGGCCATAGTTTCCCCCATGCTGGCTGAGGAATTCTGGGAGTTGAAGTCCACCAATCATGAAGGGGCCATAGTTCCCCCATGCTGGCTGAGGAATTCTGGGAGTTGAAGTCCACCAGTCATGAAGGGGCCATAGTTCCCCCATGCTGGCTGAGGAATTCTGGGAGCTGAAGTCCACCAATCATGAAGGGGCCATAGTTCCCCCATGCTGGCTGAGGAATTCTGGGAGTTGAAGTCCACCAGTCATAAAAGAGCCCAGGTTGCCTACCCCTGAACTAGGCAGACCCAATTCCAGCAACGGTTCTTTGTATGTTTTTGCTTCCAGGCCTTTAACCATTTTAAGTTGTTCTCTGCACTTTTGTTTTTTTTTTGTTGCAAAGCCTCTGTTGAAAAAAGATTTGAAAATGATCTGGCAAAGGTCTCTCCCTCCAGGGTGGATTCCAGATTGGATTCCAAGTTCTTGGAGAGCTTTTTTTCCCGGCAGATTCAGTTGGGTGTCCGCAAAGCATCTGAGATGTTCGTTGAGGTCCTCCTGGGCTGAGTCAGCTTTCCCTTCTGTCCGTCCGTCTGCCGGTCGGTCCGTCTCTTTTCTCCATCTGTGAACGCAGACCTCAAGACAGGCTGGGGGGGGGGGAAACCTGGAGAATCTGAAACTGAGAAAAGAAAGCCCCCCCCCAAGCCTCCCCCCCTTCTGTCACAATATTGAGCCTGAGTTGCTATTTGCAGTAATGAATCAGAATGTCAGTTATAAAAATATGAAGTGTCACCGTGTTCCTGTTTGCCTTTCCTGGTTTGACATGGGAGTTTGTTCATCACAGGAGGATTGCAGAGCATGGATTTCGCCTGACTGGGTGTCTCAGGTTCCTTTTTATTCCTTCCTTCCTTCCTTTCTTTCTTTCTTTCTTTCTTTTTCTTTCTTTCTTTCTTTCTTTCTTTCTTTATCTTCCTTCCTTCCCCTTCTTTCCTTCCTTTCTTCCCTCCTCTCATTCCCATTTCCTTGCTTTTCTATCTTCCTTCCTTCCTTCTTTCCTTCCTTCCTCTTATTCCCATTTCCTTTTTTCTATCTGCGTATCTTCCTTCCTCTCATTCCCATTTCCTTGTTTTTCTTATCTTTCTTCCTCTTATTCCCATTTCCTTGCTTTTGTCTTCCTTCCTTCCTTTCCCTTCCTTCCTTCCTCTCTTCCTTCCTCTCATTCCCATTTCCTTGCTTTGCTTATCTTTCTTCCTTCCTTCTTTCCTTCCTTCCTTCCTCTTATTCCCATTTCCTTTTTTCTATCTTCGTTCCTTCCTTCCTCTCATTCCCATTTCCTTGTTTTTCTTATCTTCCTTCCTCTTATTCCCATTTCCTTGCTTTTGTCTTCCTTCCTTCCTTCCCCTTCCTTCCTTCCTCTCTTCCTTCCTCTCATTCCCATTTCCTTGCTTTGCTTATCTTTCTTCCTTCCTTCTTTCCTTCCTTCCTTCCTTCCTCTTATTCCCATTTCCTTTTTTCTATCTTCGTTCCTTCCTCTCATTCCCATTTCCTTGTTTTTCTTATCTTCCTTCCTCTTATTCCCATTTCCTTGCTTTTGTCTTCCTTCCTTCCTTCCTTCCCCTTCCTTCCTCTCTTCCTTCCTCTCATTCCCATTTCCTTGCTTTGCTTATCTTCCTTCTTTTCTTTCTTCCTTCCTTCCTCCCTCTCATTCCCATTTCCTTGCTTTTCTATTTTCCTTCCTTCCTTCTTTTCATTCTTCCTTCCTTTCTCTCATTCCCATTTCCTTGCTTTTCCTCTTCCTTCCTTCCTTCCTTCCTTCTTCCCTTCCTTCGTTCCTTCCTCTCATTCCCATTTCCTTGCTTTTCTATCTTCGTCCCTTCCCTTCCTCTTTCTTTCCTTCTTTCCTTCTTTCCTTCTTTCCTTCTTTCCTTCTTTCCTTCTTTCCTTCTTTCTTTCCTTCTTTCTTTCTTTCTTTCTTTCTTTCTTTCTTTCTTTCTTTCTTTCTTTCTTTCTTTCTTTCTTTCTTTCTTCTTCCTTCTTCCTTCCTTCCTTCCTTCCTTCTTTCCTTCCTTCCTTCCTTCCTTTCTTTCTCTTTCTTTCCTTCCCCTCCTACCTGTCCCAAACCCCAGAGGCAGGACGTCTTGAAGGCAGATTGTGCCGTGCTTCGGATCCAAGGCAGAGGTTAACCCCTAACCCTGTCTTGGAGCTGAGGATATTTTAGGGGTATGTGTGTGTCACCGTCGTAAAGTGAATGAAGCAGTTGCTAAGTGAACCCAGCTCCCCCCATTGACTTTCCTTTGTCCTAAGCTGGCTAGGAAAATCCCAAATTGGGATCACGTGATCCCAGAACGCCGCAAGTGTCTTAAATACATGCTGGTTGGCCAGCGCCCAGAGTTTGATCCCGTGACTGTGGCGACGCTGTGAGGGTTGTAAGTCCGAGGACCTGCTTGTCTTCTGCAGCATCTTCCCAAGCTTGAACGAGCAGCCAGAGAAAGGGGGGGCTCAAAGGGAGCCCTGGGGTCCTCACTACCCCTCCCCCAGCCTCCCCATTAATTCTAAAACTACAGGTGTACAACAATTCATTTTGTGACCGTTCAAAGTTAATAACCCCACTGAAAAAGGTGACTTGCGACCGATCCTCGCAGTTACGACCCTCGCGGCATCCCCAAGGATCCCGAGATCAAAATTCGGATGCTTGGCTACGGACTCACAGTTACGACGGTCGCAGCGTTGCCTGACATGCAAAACGACCGGGTTGCGAACTTATCAGCTGCAGAGACTGACTTAACAGCCGTGACAAGACAGGTCGTAAAATGGGGCAAAACTCACTTAAGCTAATGTCTCGCTTAACGATCAAAATTTTGGGGCTCAGTTGTGGTCATAAGTCGAGGGCTGACCTATATTTTCGCAGGAGCCACTAAGTAGGACCAGTGAGGTTTGGGGAAAAGGCCCCACCCTTTGCAAAGAGATGGGCAGGTGTGCCTTTTAAATTTATTTTTCTAAAAAAAATAACAGAAAAAGAAGAAGAGGGGGGGGGAAGGAGATAATTATAATGCAATTAGCTACAGAAACTAGGCATGAAAAAGAGCTTTAAAAGGTGGGGGGAAAAACAACAGAAGAAAGGGAAAAAAGTATAATAATATCTCACGGCAATTAAGAGTCACAATTCTATACATAGCTAGCCAATGTAAATATTACTCAAGCCTATGTACGTTGGTTTCTAATGCATTTATATAACTGTATAGCAGGCTTCCTCCTTCTGTTATTTCAAGATGGACAGTGAACATAAGAACATAAGAACATAAGAGGAGCCATGCTGAATGAGGCCAAAGCCCATCGAGTCCAGCCTTCTGTGTCACACAGTGGCCCACCAATTGTACATGGGGATCTTGAGCAGAAAGAGAAGGCAAAACCCTCCCTTTCCCTTGACCCCCAACAAATGGTACTCAAGGGAATCCTGCCTGCCTCAACCAACATAGAGGCGGCACATGGACATCCGTTTTAATAACCACCGATACGCTTGGCATCCATGAATCTATCTAGCCCTGCCTTGAAGCTGTCAAGGCTGACAGCTGTCATGACCCCTTCTGGAAGTGAATTCCATAAACCAGGGACCCTCTGGGTGAAGAAATATTTCCCTTTATTT
>JARGCV010000005.1:75000-115000 GCA_034064705.1 Bothrops alternatus | reverse complement strand
TAGCAGTCTAGAACTAGAGAGGCAACCTAGAACTAAGAAGAAATTTCCTGACAGTTAGAACAATGAACCAGTGGAACCACCTGCCTCCAGAAGTTGTGAATGTTCCAACACTGGAGGCTTTTAAGAAGAGACTGGACAGCCTTTTGTCTGAAATGGTAGAGGGGTCTCCTGCCTGAGCAGGGGGCTGGACTAGATGACCTCCAAGGTCCCTTCTAACTCTGTTATTCTATTCTATTCTATTCTATTCTATTCTATTCTATTCTATTCTATTCTATTCTATTCTATTCTATTCTATTCTATTCTATTCCATTCTATTCCATTCCATTCCATATATTCTATTCTATTCTATTCTATTCTATTCTATTCTATTCTATTCTATTCTATTCTATTCTATTCTATTCTATTCTATTCTATTCCTGTTCTATTCCTGTTCTATTCCTGTTCTATTCTATTCTATTCTATTCTATTCTATTCTATTCTATTCTATTCTATTCTATTCTATTCTATTCTATTCTATTCTATTCTATTCCTGTTCTATTCCTGTTCTATTCCTGTTCTATTCTATTCTATTCTATTCTATTCTATTCTATTCTATTCTATTCTATTCTATTCTATTCTATTCTATTCTATTCTATTCTATTCTATTCTATTCTATTCCTGTTCTATTCCTGTTCTATTCCTGTTCTATTCTATTCTATTCTATTCTATTCTATTCTATTCTATTCTATTCTATTCTATTCTATTCTATTCCTGTTCTATTCTATTCTATTCCATTCTATTCCATTCCATTCCATATTTTCTATTCTATTCTATTCTATTCTATTCTATTCTATTCTATTCTATTCTATTCTATTCTATTCTATTCTATTCTATTCTATTCTATTCTATTCTATTCTATTCCATTCCATTCCATATTTTCTATTCTATTCTATTCTATTCTATTCTATTCTATTCTATTCTATTCTATTCTATTCTATTCTATTCTATTTTTACTTCTATTTCGATATTCTCTTTCTATATTCTATTCTGTTCTATTCTATTCTATTCTATTCTATTCTATTCTATTCTATTCTATTCTATTCTATTCTATTCTATTCTATTCTATTCTATTCTATTCTATTCTATTCTACTCTACTCTACTCTACTCTACTCTACTCTACTCCACTCCACTCCACTCCACTCCACTCCACTCCACTCCACTCCACTCTATTCTCCTAGTCCTATCCTATCCCATCCCATCCCATCCCGTCCCATCCTATCCTAAAGTCTAGGGGATCAAAGTCATTGGATCTTCTGCAACACAGCATTGCAAGGGAGCCTTGCTTGATGCTGCACCCTCCGTTGTGCCATTCTGGCTTGAGGAGGCTCTCTGGTGGCTACCCAACCTCTCCTGAAACGTCCTTCGTTCTCCAGATGGTCCTTTCTCTCAAGTGATCCTCAGCTGCCTTGAGTGCGGCTTGTCCAACTGGACGCAGCCCACAGATGGTCGCCTCGTCGCCATCCCTCTTTGTCTGTTGTTGTGCATCCCTTGTTTTAGTAGCTGAGCCGAGAGGAGAAAACCGGAACATTTATAAATAAATATAACTGGGTTTCCGTGAACTGCCGTAAGCGAGCTTCAGCTGGCGCTGCCGATTGTAAAATGGCACCGTGCCTCCCGTTTGCCGTTTCGAGAGGAAAACATTGATTATTTGCAAGGCTGTGTAGAGGATCCAAAGAGAGAAATTGAGCCATCTGTACGCGGCTAAGAAAAACAAGAGAAAGTTTGGCCCAACTCAAGCATCACGTTTTCACTCGGTTGAAAAATTATTTACCGTGGAGTTGCGAGGTGGGATGAAGCATTCCTTTCTCCTCACCGGGAGGGAAATAAGAGATTTGTAAGAACAATAAACTTCTGAGTTTCTCAGGTTGCCACCCTCCCTGCAGAGGTTGTGGGTGCTTTTGAAGAAGAGAGTGGGCAGCCACTTGTCTGAAATGGTAGAGGGATTCCTGCCTGAGCAGCGGGTTGGACTAGATGACCTCCAAGGAACCTCCCAGCCCTAGGATTCCATGATCTAGGGCAGGGGGCTGGACTAGGTCCCTTCCAGCCCTATTATTCTATGATCTTCATCAGGAGATGACTAGAAGACCTCCAAGGTCCCTTCCAGCCCTATTATTCTATGATCTTGGCCAGGGGCTGGACAAGAAGACCTCCAAGGTCCATTCCAGGCCTAGGATTCTATGATCTAGGGCAGGGGGTTGGTCTAGAAGACCTCCAAGGTCCCTTCCAGCCCTATTATTCTATGATCTTGGCCAGGGGCTGGACTAGAAGACCTCCAAGGTCCATTCCAGCCCTAGGATGCTATGATCTAGGGCAGGGGGCTGGACTAGAAGACCTCCAAGGTCCCTTCCAGCCCTATTATTCTATGATCTTGGCCAGGGGCTGGACTAGAAGACCTCCAAGGTCCATTCCAGCCCTAGGATGCTATGATCTAGGGCAGGGGGCTGGACTAGAAGACCTCCAAGGTCCCTTCCAGGCCTAGGATTCTATGATCTAGGGCAGGGGGCTGGACTAGAAGACCTCCAAGGGCCCTTCCAGGCCTAGGATTCTATGATCTAGGGCAGGGGGTTGGTCTAGAAGACCTCCAAGGTCCCTTCCAGCCCTATTATTCTATGATCTTGGCCAGGGGCTGGACTAGAAGACCTCCAAGGTCCCTTCCAGCCCTAGGATTCTATGACCTTGCGCAGGGGGTTGGTCTAGAAGACCTCCCAGGTCCCTTTCAGCTGTGTCCTTCTGTTAAGAGGCTGGCTGAGATTCCCAGGACCGTCCTCAGGGAGGGAGGGTCAAAACGAGCCCAGATGGGGTCCAGAGCTGCCCTCTTGGTTGTGGTTCCTCCACTTCCCCTTGCAGACTTCTCCAGAGCTCCTTCATTTCCTGAAAGAAGCCCTGCTGTTCATTTGTGGGTTTTGAGGTCCAAAGGCCTCCCGCCCACCAGAGAGAGTTGTACAATGGAAAGTTTGTGAGCAGTTCAGGCCATCCAAGGAAGTCAAGCTGTGGGGCTGAGGAGCCTGCCAGAAAAAGACTCGCCCATCTTGTGCAAGAAAATGTGAAAAAGGGAACATTTGGCCTGCTGGCAGATTCCCTTCCAGAACTTCCCCACTGTTGCGCCTCGGAGTTAAGAAAGGAAGGGAAAGTTATTTATAAATCCCCTTCTTCTTCTTCTTCTTCTTCTTCTTCTTCTTCTTCTTCTTCTTCTTCTTCTTCTTCTTCTTCTTCTTCTTCTTCTTCTTCTTCTTCTTCTTCTTCTTCTTCTTCTTCTTCTTCTTCTTCTTCTTCTTCTTCTTCTTCTTCTTCTTCTCCTTCTCCTTCCTCTCCTTCTCCTTCTCCTTCTCCTTCTCCTTCTCCTTCTTCTTCCTTTTCTCCTCCTCCTCCTCCTCCCTTTTCCCCCAACCCCCTTCACCTCCTCCTTGTCCACCATGATAGATAGATAGAGTGATTTATAGATTGGTAGATAGATAGATAGATAGATAGATAGATATAGATTTATGGATGGATGGATGGATAGATAGATAGATATAGATTTATAGATGGATGGATGGATGGATAGATATAGATTTATAGATGGATGGATGGATGGATAGACAGACAGACAGACAGATAGATAGATAGAGATAGATTTATTGATAGATTGATAGAGATAGATAGGTAAATAGATAGATAGATAGATAGATAGTGATTTATAGATAGATAGATAAAGATAGATTGTGATTTATAGATAGATTAGATAGATAGATAGATAGATAGATAGATAGATAGATAGATAGATAGATAGAGTGATAGAGTGATTTATAGATAGAGTGATTTATGGATGGATGGATGGATGGATAGATAGATAGATAGAGGTAGTGATAGATAGATGATTGATAGACAGACAGACAGACTGACTGACTGATAGGCTTGCTCTGTTCTCTGTGCAAATCTAAAAATTATCAGTATTGAAAAAATGATCCAAATGAACCCATGTTAAATGTAACTGCCCCCCTGAGATTGGTTTTAGAAAGATGTGTCAAAGGAAGCGTTATTCGAACTAAAATTAATTGAAACTCCTATATTATTATTATTATTTTTTTAAAAAATAATAATATTAAAATCTTCTTTGGTTTTGTTCTAGTTCTTTGCCCTTTTAGTTAGTGGTCTTCTTGGCGTCCAGAGCTTACTGCTAAAGAATTGCTTAGGGATTGGGCAACCTATAAATAGAATAATTGGATAAAATAAATGTGCTGTCCCATACGATGCTTAGGCACCACCTCGATTCCATGCAGCTTCATTTTCCTGTCTTTTCTTTCCTCCTCGTTGGGCACTTGAATGTCTCTCTTCCCCCGTTTTTGTGTCTACTACGAGATACTCAGGCTGTGTCTTGTGTGATCTTAAGCGACTTTGTTATGGGGGTGGTTTGAAAGAAAGCCTTGGACTTCCTCTACAGACCTCGGATTGATGGTTTCTCTGTTGGAGGTTTGTCAGGTTGCTCCTACTGATCCTTGTTTTTGTGTTGCAGTTGTATTAAGCTGCTGGGTTCTTTTGTGGGGGTCCCTGGTCCTCCCTGGGCTGGATTGTTGTCATGCAGACGTTACATGACCCAACTAGGTTACATCGTCAATGCTAGAAGGGAGGGGGGTTTGCAGAGAGGAGGAGGAGGAGGAGGAGGGGGAGGGGGAGGAAGAAGACTCAGGGGTCCTTGATGCTCTCTGAGCTGGGTTGTTGTCATGCAGACATTTCATGACCCAACTAGGTTACATCATCAGTGCTAGAAGGGAGGGGGGTTTGCAGGAAGGAGGAGGAGGAGGAGGAGGAGGAGAAGAAGAAAAGAACTATGGGGTCCTCAGATCATAGAATTATAGCATCCTAGGGCTGGAAGGGGCCGTGGAGGTCTTCTAGCCCACCCCCCTGTCCAAGAATTATAGCATCTTAGGGCTGGAAGGGGCCGTGGAGGTCTTCTAGTCCACCCCTTTGCCCAAGGTCATAGAATTGTAGAAATGTAGAGCTGGAAGGGACCATGGAGGTCTTCTAGTCCACCCCCCTGCCCAAGGTCATAGAATTATAGAAACGTAGGGCTGGAAGGGGCCGTGGAGGTCTTCTAGTCCACCCCCCTGCCCAAGAATTATAGAATCCTACGGCTGGAAGGGGCCGTGGAGGTCTTCTAGTCCACCCCCTGCCCAAGGTCATAGAATTATAGAATCCTATGGCTGGAAGGGGCCGTGGAGGTCTTCTAGTCCACCCCCCTGCCCAAGGTCATAGAATTATAGAAACGTAGGGCTGGAAGGAGCCGTGGAGGTCTTCTAGTAGTCCATCTCTGTACTCCAGCAGGAAACCCTACGTACCATTTCAGACAAACGGTATAGGTTTATCTGTTCTGATATGTTAGTAATCCCCGGGATGTGAATAGCTTCCAATTCTCTTTTTCTTTGTGGTGGTGGTGGGGGGTGGGTGGGCGGTGAAGGGTGGGAGCAGACGCACCTTAGCGCATCGTCTACTTACTACCTGCTATCCAGAGAGTAAAATAACGTGTTTTTTTTTCCCGCTCTCCAAGCCCAAATGCTGTCAAACGCATTTAGTCACAGCCGTCTGGATTTTTCCCCTCTAGCTGTAGGAAATTCTCTCTTCTTCTTCTTCTTCTTTTTTTCCTTTCTGACAATGCGTCAGATTTCTCCCCCTCTGTCTGAAAAAAATAAAAATAAAATAACGGACGGTGATTGATGGTCATTACAGCCCCCTTCGATAAAAAGTAGGTTGCCAGGGCCTTTGAGAACAGAGAGGCTTTCTTACTACAGCTTTATCTCCTCTCCAACTCAGCCAATATTTTAGTTTCTCTGAGGAACAAACGCTGGGGGAAGGGGGTGTCTGTTACCCATCACGAATACATCTTTGACCTGCCAGATCTGGAAATTTAATTCTCTGTTTGATTCCTCTACTACACAATCGAGGTTGTGAGGTTTCTGCACAACAGGTTGTCCTTTTTCACAGCCTGGGGTGAGGGCTGCCCTCTCCCTCAAATTACGGGGAGTAAACGATCTAGGCTGGGAGGGTTAAAATATGTACAGCCGGTCCCTTTGTTTAGTGACCGTTTGAAGTTAACAACGGCACCGCAAAAAAAAAAAAACCACGACTAAATGAACGGTTGTAAATCCAAGGACTACTTCTATACATGGTGAGGGTGCTGCGACGGTCGTTAGCGCGAGGACAGATCGTAGGCCACTTTTTTCACTGCCGCGGTAAGGTGGAATGACGGCTAAACGAGCGGTTGTAATTTCAAGATCAGGCGAGGTACTAGTACCGCTTGATAAGACCCTAGGGAGGCCACACCTGGAATACGGCAGCCCGTTTTGGTCACCACGTCACAAACAAAGATGTTGAGAGTTTGGAAAAATTTCAGAGAAGAGCAACTAAGATGATCCAAGGCCTGGAGAGTAAAACATACGAAGAACGGCTGCAGGACTTGGATCTGGCCGGTCTAAAGAAAGGAAGAAATAGGGGAGACATGATAGCAGTTATACCAGTATTTGAGGGGCTGGCCCAAAGAAGAGGGGGTCACGTTATTCTCCAAAGCACCAGAGGGCAGGACGAGAAACAGTGGTTGGAAACTGATCAAGGAGAGAAGCCACCTGGAATTAAGGAGAAACTTCCTAACAGGGAGGACAATTAACCAGTGGAACCGCTTGCCACCAGAAGTTGTGGGTGCTTCATCCGTGGAGGTTTTTAAGAAGAGACTGGACAGTCACCTGTCTGAGATGGTACAGGTTCTCCTGCTTGAGCAGGGGGCTGGATTAGAAGACCTCCAGGGTCTGTTCCAGCTCTATTCTGTTTTGTTCTGTCGTGTTCTATTCTAATTTGAGGACTATCTGTAATTTGAAAATTTCAAATGCTCCAACACTGGAAGCTTTTAAGAAGAGATTGGGCAACCATTTGTCTGGAATGGTACAGGGTTTCCTGCCTGAGCAGGGGGTTGGAGTAGATGACCTCGAAGGTCCCTTCCAACGTTGATTCTATTCTATTCTATTCTATTCTATTCTATTCTATTCTATTCTATTCTATTCTATTCTATTCTATTCTTTCTGTTCTATTCTATTCTATTCCATTTATTTTCTCTATTCTATTCATTTCCTCTATTCTGTTCTATATTTTCTATTCTATTCTGTATTTCTGTTCTATCCTATCCTATCCTATCCTATCCTATCCTATCCCATCCGATACATTATATTCTTCATTCTATTCTATTCTATTCTATTCTATTCTATTCTATTCTATTCTATTCTATTCTATTCTGTATTTCTGTTCTATCCTATCCTATCTCATACATTATATTCCTCATTCCTATTCTCTTCTCTTCTCTTCTCTTCTCTTCTCTTCTCTTTTCTCTTCTCTTCTCTTCTCTTCTCTTCTCTTCTCTTCTCTTCTTCTCTTCTTTGTTCTATTCTATTGTATTCATTTTCTCTATTCTATTCTATTCATTCTCTATTCTATTCTATATTTTCTATTCTATTCTGTATTTCTGTCCTATCCTATCCTATCCCATCCGATACATTATATTCTTCATTCTATTCTATTCTATTCTATTCTATTCTAGGAGAGAAGCAACCTGGAACTAAGGAGAAACTTTGTGACAGGGAGGACATTTAATCAGTGGAACAGTTTGCCTCCAGAAATTGTGGGTGCTCCATCACTGGAGGCTTTTAAGAAGAGACTGGACAACCATTTGTGTGGAGCAGTATAGGGTCTCCTGCCTGGGCAGGGGGTTGGACTAGATGACCTGATGTCCCTTCCGAGTCTGTTATTCTATTCTATTCTATTCTATTCTATTCTATTCTATTCTATTCTATTCTATTCTATTCTATTCCATTCTATTCCATTCTATTCTATTCTATTCTATTCTATTCTATTCTATTCTATTCTATTCTATGCCTTTTAATTCCTCTTTTTTCCCCCGCAGGAACTGAGTGATGTCTCGCCCAGCATGGCTACCACCCAAGAACCCCAGTGAGCCCGTGGGGCACGTCACTGCAAGGATGGAGACCACCCACAGTTTTGGGACCCCCAGCATTTCCGTTTCCACTCAGCAGACCCCCAAAAAGTTCACTCCGGTTGTGGCTCCCAAGCCGAAATACAACCCTTACAGGGCAGGAGAAGTAGAAGGTAAGAATTCTGAACTCTGCGAATTGGAAAATCACCTTTCTTTCTCTCTCTCTCTCTTTCTCTCTTTCTTTCTCTCTCTTTCATCCTTGCAGGTTTTCACCATAAAATATTCGGGGCAATGTTGGATAAAAAGCTGTGTTTGCGGACTGTGGTGTGTGTGTGTGTGTACAAGAGACAGAGAATAATTGTAACTGGAACGAAGATGCGAGGTTTATGAATGGCCTTTCCGTGCCTCTTTTATAATGGGACTTGAGAAGTTGAATATTTTTTTTTTATTGTAGGGTTTGAGGGATTTGGGTTTGTTTTTTTTTAAAAAGCTGTCCTTGGGGCAGGGGTGTGTGGGTGGAATAAATCACACACACATACATAGACACACACACACACACACACACACACAGAGAGAGAGATACACACACACACAAAAACACATTTAAAAAAAAAAGACCTTGTCCATTGCATTGAAATAGCTTGAATGTGGAATCCAGAATAAACTGATTTTTTTTTTTTTCAATCTTCTGTTCAGCTACGGGGGAGAACAGACATTGGTGGGTGAGTGTGTGTCTGTAATTTTGTGTAGAGAACTGAAGCGGCACTTCACTTCAGAGATCTAACAATACACGGATCAGACTTTGCTCCAAATTCTTCAGCAAAGAATGGCAAAAAAAAACTGTAAAACTTGAATTGGGGAACCGAGAAAGAAAGGGACTGTTTGCTGATTCTCTATTTTCGTAATGCGCAGGAGAGTCTTAATTGTGCCAAGAAGTGAAAGTGTCCAAGCGGGGAAAGTTTAAGCCGTAAACCCTGGATTCTGTAGCTTCCTATAAAATAAAATAAAATAAAATAAAATAAAATAAAATAATAAAATAAAATAAAATAAATAAAATAAAATAAAATAAAATAAATCAATAAAATAAAATAAAATAAATAATAAAAAATAAATAATAAAAAATAAATAATAAAATAAAATAAAATAAAAATAACCTGTAGACAACAGAATAAATGAGAAAGAACTGGAGAAGATAACAAAATACAAAGACCTACAAATAGAACTAGAAAGACTGGGGCAAAGGCAAGCAAGGGTAGTACCAATAGTCATAGGCGCCTTGGGTGCAATCCCAAAACAACTGGAGCACCCCTTGGACACCATCATCGGCATTGACAAATTCGCCATGAGTCAATTGCAAAAGGCGGCCTTGCTAGGAACCGCTTCCATCCTGCGACGAGATCTGTAACACCATCAAACACCCACATCTGCCTATCCCAGGTCCTTGGGAAGGACTCAATAGGTAGACAAAAATGCCAAATCCAGTCTGAACATCTGGCTGACTGTGCGATGATCCATAATAATAATAATAATAAAGTTGGAAGGGACCTTGGAGATCATCGAGTCCAACCCCCTGCTCAGGCAGGAAACCCTACACCATTTCAGACAAACGGCTGTCCAGTCTCTTCTTAAAAACTTCCAGTGTCGGAGCATTCACCGCTTCTGGAGGCAGGTAGTTCCACTGGTTTATTGTTCTAACAGTCAGGAAGTTTCTCCTTAGTTCCAGGTTGCTTCTCTCCTTGGTTAGCTTCCATCGGTTGGACAATAGCTTGACTCCCTCTTCTTTGGGGCAGCCCCTGAGATACTGGAAGGCTGCTATCCTGTCCCCCCCTTGTCCTTCTCTTCATTAAACTGGACATTCCCAATTCCAGCAACCGTTCCTTATACGCTTTAGCCTCCAGTCCCCTAATCATCTTTGTTGCTCTTCTCTGTACTCTTTCTAGAGTCTCAACATCTTTTTTTTCATCGTGGTGACCAGAACTGGAGGCCGTATTCCCAGTGTGGCCTTACTAAAGCCTTGTAAAGCGGTACTAACACTTCACGTGATCTTGATTCTCTCCCTCTGTTCATGCAGCCTAGCACTGTGTTGGCCTTTTTGGCAGCTGCAGCACATGGCTGGCTCCTGTTTAAGGGATCGTCCACTAGGACTCCGAGATCCCTCTCACAGTTGCTACTATTGAGCCAGGTACCCCCTATACTATACCTGTACATTGGGTTTTTCTTGCCTAAATGCAGGGAGCTTATCCTTGTCCTATCTGCAAGAGACTTTCCTTTTCTTCTAAACTGTAAAATTGAGGAGGAGGACTGGGGGTGGTGTCAAAAGAGGAATCAGCCTAGAATCCCTACGTAGCTACAAATGTACTAAAGTCAAATCCGTCTTATCTGACTCCTAGCAGGTGCGAAATGTTATCCCCAAAGTGCGTTGTTTTTTTTTTACAAAAGGCAACTGGACTTTGTTTCTTCCACAAAGGCAAGTGTCTCGTACCTATGACGGTTGCAGGGTCCCTGTTTCCCCCCCCCAGGGCAACCGTCTTGAATTTATGACGGTTGCAGTGTCCCGGGAGCATGGGTTCCCCTTTTGTGACCTGACCTGACAAAGTCAGTGGGGAAGCCAGACTTAAAGCTGCAGTCATTTACTTAACCGCTGGGTCAAGAGACAGGTCGTAAAACGGGGCAAAACCAACTTAACGGTCACGCTTAGCAACGGAAATGCGGGGCTCCGTTGTGGTCGTACGTTGAGGCCTGCCTGTATTTCCAGCTGGAGAGGCCAGCCACGGAGAAGAGACACGAAACTGCGGAACAGAGAGCGGGAAGGGATTGTCTCCATCTGCCCGTCTTCCACAGGGTTTACGATGATGAGCTTATAACAATAAACATCAGAATAGAGCTGGAAGGGACCTTGGAGGTCTTCTAGTCCAGCCCCCTGCTCAAGCAGGAGACCCTTAGACCATTTCAGACAAATGGCTGTCCAGTCTTCTCTTAAAAACCTCCAGTGATGAAGCGCTCACAACTTCTGGTGGCAAGCAGTTCCACTGGTTAATTGTCCTCACTGTCAGGAAGTTTCTCCTTAGTTCCAGGTTGCTTCTCTCCTTGATCAGTTTCCCTCCAATGTTTCTCGTCCTGCCCTCTGGTGCTTTGGAGAATAACGGGACCCCTTCCTCTTCTTTGGGGCAGCCCCTCAGATACTGGAACTCTGCTATCCTGTCTCCCCTGTTTCTTCTTTTCTCTAGAGTAGACATACCCAATTCTTGCAAACATTCTTTATATTATTATTATTATTATTATTATTATTATTATTATTATTATTATTATTATTATTATTATTATTATTATTTATTAGATGTCTATGCCGCCCTATTCCAAGAACTCAGGGCGGCTCACAACATGAATACTAACATAAAGAAATCTAATATTAAAATACATTATAAAACCCATTAATTAAAAACAACCAATCATCCAGAAACAGACATACAAACATACATACACTGGCTGGGGCAAGGTGTTAACTGCCCCAGGCCTGCCGGCAAAGATGGGTCTTCAATAATTTGCAAAATTATATGTTTTGGGGGCAGACTTCTGTGCCCCCTCCCCCCCAAAAATAACCAGCACTGGGGCATTCAGGACCCTCCAGCTTCTTCTGAGTGCCTCCAGCTAAGACCTCATCTTGACAAATTGGGGGTGTGTGTGTGTGTGTGTGTGTGTGTGTGTGTGTGTGTGTGTGTGTGTGTTATTAAAGAACAGTTCTAACAGTTGAGACTTTCCTGCTGGGTTGAGCCAAATTGTCATTTTTTTTTCCCTAACGGTCAGCAAAATCCCTCATCTTCACCTCCGGCCACGTTTCATTTGCTTTCTTCACTTTTCATCCCAGCAGTCACTCCTTGCTGGAGAGAAATGGAGTCTTACGAACAGAGTTAATTGAGACACGCACAACGGCCCTGATGCATTGTTCTGTATAGGCTTCGGGGGGGTCGGGGCTCATTTGTGACATTTTCACTTGTGGAGGTGTTTTTAGGGTTTTTTTTTTTAAGGCCTCCGTTGGACGTACGACAGCCGAGAAAAAATAATAATAATCTGTTTTAGCTTCCAAAAAGGCTGAATTAAAGTGGTAACCTCTAGCATTCAAGGGTCCTGGGGAAAGACTTGAGCTGCCTCCATGGTACAAGCGTCCCAAAGGTGCTTTTTTTTTCAGAAGGCCACTGGACTTTCTTGTATAATAATAATAATAATAATAATAATAATAATAATAATAATAATAATAATAATAATAATAATAATAATAGTAATAGTAATAATAATAATAGTTGGAGGGGACCTTGAAGGTCATCTAGTCCAGCCCCCTGCTCAGGCAGGAAACCCTATACCATTTCGGACAAGGGGCTGTCCACTCTCTTCTTAAAAACTTCCAGTGTTGGAGCATTCACTGCTTCTGGAGGCAGGTAGTTCCACTGGTTAATTGTTCTAACTGTGAGGAAATTTGTTTTTTAGTTCCAGGTTGCTTCTCTCCTTGGTTAGTTTCCATCGGTTGCTTCTTGTCCTGCCTTCAGGGGCTTTGGAGGATAGCTTGACTCCCTCTTCTTTGGGGCAGCCCCTGAGATACTGGAAGGCTGCTATACTGTCCCCCCTCGACCTCTTCATTAAACTAGGCCAGGGGTAGGCACTAACCTTGGCTCTTTTACGACTCGTGGATTTCAACTCCCAGAATTCCTGAGCCAGCCATGCTGAGGGGAAAGGGAGAGGTTTCCAAACTGAGCCATGCTGGCTGAGGAATTCTGGGAGTTGAAGTCCACAAGTCATGAGGGGGCCCTAGTTCCCCCATGCTGGCTCAGGAATTCTGGGAGTTGAATCCCCAAATCATGAAGGGGCCATAGTTCCCCCATGATGACTAAGGAACTCTGGGAGTTGAAGTCCACGAGTCATGAAGGGGCCACAGTTTCCCCGTTCTGGCTGAGGAATTCTGGGAGTTGAAGTCCACCAGTCATGAAGGGGCCACAGTTTCCCCATTCTGGCTGAGGAATTCTGGGAGTTGAAGTCCACCAGTCATAAAAGAGCCCAGGTTGCCTACCCATGAACTAGACATACCCAATTCCAGTCACCATTCCTGATATGTTTTAGCCTCCAGTCCCCTGATCATCTTTGTTGCTCTTCCCATTACTCTTATTTATAAATCATCTAGTCCTTCTCCTCCTCCCCCTCCCCCTTCTCCTCCTCCTCTTCCTCCTCCTCCTCCTTCTCCTCCTCCTTCGCCTCCTGCTCCTCCTTCTCCTCCTTCTTCTCCTTCTCCTTCTTCTCCTGCTGCTCCTCCTCCTTCTCCTTCGCCTCCTCCTCCTCCTCCTTCTCCTTCTTCTCCTTCTCCTGCTGCTCCTCCTCCTTCTCCTCCTCCTCCTCCTCCTGCTGCTGCTCCTCCTTCTCCTTCTCCTTCTCCTTCTCCTTCGCCTCCTCCTCCTCCTCCTTCTTCTCCTTCTCCTCCTGCTGCTCCTCCTCCTCCTCCTTCTCCTTCTCCTCCTCCTCCTCCTCCTGCTGCTCCTCCTTCTCCTCCTCCTCCTTCTCCTCCTCCTCCTGCTGCTCCTCCTTCTCCTTCGCCTCCTCCTCCTGCTGCTCCTCCTCCTCCTCCTTCGCCTTCTTCTCCTTCTTCTCCTCCTGCTGCTCCTCCTCCTTCTCCTTCTCCTTCGCCTCCTCCTCCTCCTTCTCCTCCTCCTTCGCCTCCTCCTTCTTCTCCTCCTCCTCCTCCTGCTCCTCCTCCTCCTTCTCCTTCGCCTCCTCCTCCTTCTTCTCCTTCTCCTTCTCCTCCTCCTCCTCCTGCTGCTCCTCCTCCTTCTCCTCCTCTTATTTATAAATCATCTAGTCCTCCTCTTCCTCCTCCTTTTCCTTCTCCTTCTTTTCTCCTTCTTCTCTTTAACAACTCTGAAATGTAAATTAACATGGCCGAGTCTTGTGCAGTGATTCATCCCCCCCCTCTTTCTGTCCCGTCAGTGAACCCCCTCAAAATTAATTTGGGGCGAAAGAACCAACAAACGAGCTAACCCCCACCCAAACTCCCACTCGGATGGGCAGAGAAAGGAAAGGGAAGGAAACTGTTAAAACCCTGACACACTTGAGAATGGATTGAAATCTCTCTCTCTTTTATTTTGGAACGAACATTGCTTACCAGCTATATTAAACCTGTTTTGAAAAAAAAAAAAAGATAAAGGGTAACTCTAGTTATATTTATTCCTGGGTGTTGGTGCTTAATTAATGGTGCAGCAGTTCTTCTAGCTTAAAAAAATAATAATAATAATATAATTCAATTGCCTTGAAACTCCGGAAAGATATCAAATTGGCTTTCCAGTTTCTCCGACTGTTAGAACAGCTTCTCTTGAGGAGGGATGGTTGAAAAAAAAACAACAACCACAAAGACCATTTATGGAATTGGGTAGGTCTAGTTTAAGGAAGAGAAGGATGAGGGGGGACAGGATAGTTGTGTTCCAATATCTCAGGGGCTGCCCCAAAGGAGAGGCAGTCAAGCTCTTCTCCAAAGCGCCTGAAGGCCGGACAAGAAGCAACGGATGGAAACTAACCAAGGAGAGAAGCAACCTAGAACTAAGGAGAAGTTTCCTGACAGTGAGAACAATTAAACAGTGGAACTCCTTGCCTCCAGAAGCTGTGAATGCTCCAACACTGGAGGTTTTTAAGAAGAGACTGGACAGCCATTTGTGTGAAATATTATAGGGTCTCCTGCCTGAGCAGAGGGTTGGACTTGATGACCTCCAAGGTCCCTTCCAACTTTATTATTATGATGATGATGATTAGGGGACTGGAGGCTAAAACATATCAGGAACGGTTGCTGGAATTGGGGATGTCTAGTTTAACGAAGAGAAGGACGAGGGGGGACATGATAGCATCTTCCAGTGTCTCAGGGGCTGCCCCAAAGGAGAGGCAGTCAAGCTATTCTCCAAAGCACCAGAAGGCCAGACAAGAAGCAACGGATGGAAACTAATCAAGGAGAGAAGCAACCTAGAACTAAGGAGAAACTTCCTGACAGCGAGAACAATTAACCAGTGGAACTACCTGCCTCCAGAAGCGGTGAATGCTCCAACACTGGAAGTTTTTAAGAAGAGACTGGACAGCCATTTGTCTGAAATGGTATAGGGTTTCCTGCCTGAGCAGGGGGTTGGACTAGATGACCTCCAAGGTCCCTTTCAGCTCTATTATTATTATTATTATTATTATTATTATTATTATTATTATTATGGCCTGAAGTGGATAACGGTAGTCCTTAACGTGCAAGAATTCCTTTAGTGATCATTCAAAATGACAAGGACATTGAAAAAAAAGGGACCCAGGAACGTTTTTCACACTTAACGACCGTGGCAGCCTTCCCGTGGTCACGTGGTCAGAATTAGGAGGCTTGGCAACTGGCATGTACTTGGCAACTGGCACGGTTGCGGTGTCCTGGGGGGGTCATGTGATCCCCTTTTGCGACCTTCTAACAAGCAAAGTCAATGGGGGGGAGCCAGATTCACTTAACAACCGTGTGTCTCACTTAACAACGGCAGTTATTCGCTTTAACCATTGTGACAAGGAAGGTTGTAAAACGGGCTCAGTTGTGGTGGTATGTTTGAGGACTACCTGCTGATCTATGATCAGAGGCTTGGATAATAATAGTAATAATCATAATAAAGTTGGAAGGGACCTTGGAGGTCATCAAGTCCAACCCCGTGCTCAGGCCGGAAACCCTATACTAGTGTTTCTCAACCTTGACAATTTTAAGGCATGTGGACTTCAACTCCCAGAATTCCACAGCCAGCAATGCTGGCTGTGGAATTCTGGGAGTTGAAGTCCACATGCCTTAAAATTGTCAAGGTTGAGAAACACTGCCCTATACCAAGCTGATTTCCCTACCTTGTAACAAATCTAGCAATGTTGACTGGGAGATCCCATCCGCTAGAGCAGATTAAGAAATCCATTTCCCGGGAAGATTCAGACAGATTTTGTTGAAATGGGATCTAAGAAGAACATAGAATAATAATAGGGCTCTCTTTTTCTCTTAATATCTACTTATCCCATATTTAATGATGATGATGATAATAATAATAATAATAATGATGATGATGTTGTTGGAAGGGGCCTTGGAGGTCATCTAGTCCAACCCCCTACTCAGGCAGGAAATCAGGTGGTTCCACTGGTGAATTCTTCTCACTGTCAGGAGGTTTCTCCTTAGTTCCAGGTTGTTTCTCTCCTTGATTAGTTTCCATCCGTTGCTTCTTGTCCTGCCTTCGGGCACTTTGGAAAAGAGCTTGACTCCCTCTTCTTTGGGACAGCCCCTGAGATACTGGAAGACTGCTATCATGTCCCCCCTCGTCCTTCTCTTGACATTAAATGAGACATCCCCAATTCCAGCAACCGTTCCTTATAGGTTTTAGCCTCCAGTTCCCTGATCCTCTTTGTTCCTCTTCTCTGCCCTCTTTCTAGAGTCTCAGCATCTTTTTTACATCGTGGCGAGCAGATCTAGTCATCTAGCCAATGGGCTGGGTTGGACCTTCTCTTTCTTATACCCTTGCAAATCACCAAGGTGTCTATTTGATCCTCTTCCAAATGTTATTCTGTTTCTCGGTAATTAAAAAAAACATATTTCCTCCTCTTTGGCCTAAGCAAAGGATCCTCCATTTCTTCATCTTTTGGATTCTTACAGTAATGTAGCAAAAATTGTTTAATAAGGCTGAACCCCTGGTAGCTTCATGGAGATCCATGAAATTTTGAGGAAGGAAAGTGGAAGTGACTGGGTGCTGTCTTCTTCCGAAATCTTGGCATCTTCTCAGTCTGGTGTTGGTGGTGGTCTCCCATCCAGGTTCTGAACAGGCCTGGCCCTGCTTAGCTTCTGAAATCAGCCAAGGTTGGCTAGATGATTGTTTTAGAATAGAATAGAAAAAAGGAATAGAATAGAATAGAGTTGGAACGGACCTTGGAGGTCATCTAGTCCAACCCCCTGCTCAGGCAGGAAACCCCATCCGATTTCAGACAAATGGCTGTCCGGTCTCTTCTTGAACACTTCCAGTGCTGGAGCATTCACCGCTTCTGGAGGCAGGTGGTTCCACTGGTTAATTGTTCTCACTGTCAGGAAGTTTCTCCTTAGTTCCAGGTTGCTTCTCTCCTGGATGAGTTTCCATCCGTTGCTTCTTCTCCGGCCTTCTTCAGGCGCTTTGGAGAAGAGCTTGACTCCCTCTTCTTTGGGGCAGCCCCTGAGAGATTGGAACGCTGCTATCCTGTCCCCCCCTCGTCCTTCTCTTTGTTAAACCAGATATCCCTGATTCCTGCAACCATTCCTTGTATGTTTTAGTCTCCAGCCCTTTCAATCATCCTACTTGCTCTTCTCGGCAACTTTTCCCAAAATCTCAACCTCTTTGAGACTTGGGATGGGGGGGAAGAAGGGAAGGAGAGGCCAACAATGAGCAAATTAGGGTGAGGGAGTCTCCCAGGGCACGATGTCCAAGTGGCCGGATTGCAGAGCGCCGAAAGGGGATCCATGACTGGATCAGGATCCTGGTTCTTTCTTGGTGAGGTTTTTTTTTTTGTGGGGGGGGAGGGAGGAAGGGGAGGCTGCTTCAAAGAGTTGCCTGCCATTTGCCACAACCGGGTCAGTGAAGAGGGAAGAGTGATCATCCGTTCCTTAGCAACCAGCCCCAGGAGAAAGGATGGAAAAGAGCCGCTTACACACATACACACACAGAGACACACACACACACACACACACAAACACAGAGGCAGATGCACAAAAGAAGGACTCTGGGAGCTAGGAACGTGGAAAGTTTCCCTTGTGGGTCCATTTCCCACAAACACACACACACACACACACACACACACACACACCCTCTGCCCTGTCCACACAAGGGCACTCTCGCTTCTGGGGACGGGTCTCCTATGGGAAGGCGGAGGAGTGCAAGTGTGAAACCCCCCCCCAAACTAAGGGGAAATGCTCTGAAGGAAGCCTCCGCCCCCCCCCTTGCAGGTTGGATAGGAGGGGTCTGGTGCTACAAGGGATCGTAAAGGGTCCATGGGAAAGGATCTGGTCGGCCTCTGCTTGCAGTGGATCCTCTGAAGTTGCAGGCAAGGCCCCAAAAGGGTTGGGACCAATTAGGCTGGACCAGCCTTGAGGACGGTGGGTCCACCGGCTAAGTCCTTGTGTGGCTTGGCTGAGGCTTGTTCTTCAACCCAGTTGGGGGTCTTCCGCAACCTGGTTGAGATGTGGAATTCTCAAGGGTTTCCTTCCTACCTTCCTTCCTCTCCTCTCCCCTTCCTTCCTTCCTTCCTTCCTTCTTCCTCGCATCCTCCCTTATCGCCTTCCTTCCTTCCTTCCTTTCTTCCTTCCTTCTCCCTTCCTCCGCCCCTCCCTCCTTCTCTTCCTCTCCCCTTCCTGCCTTCCTGCCTTCTTCCTCACATCCTCCCTTATCTCCTTCCTTCCTTCCTTCTCCCTTCCTCCGTCCCTCCCTCCTTCTCTTCCTCTCCCCTTCCTGCCTTCTTCCTCACATCCTCCATTATCTCCTTCCTTCCTTCTTTCCTTCTCCCTTCATCCCTCCCTCCTTCTCTTCCTCTCCCCTTCCTGCCTTCTTGTCTTCTTCCTCCCCTCCCTCCGTCCCCCCTTATCTCCTTCCTTCCTTCCTTCCTTCCTTCCTTCTCCCTTCCTCCTTCTCTTCCTCTCCCCTTCCTGCCTTCCTTCCTTCTTCCTCCCCTCCCTCCGTCCCCCCTTATCTCCTTCCTTCCTTCCTCTGTCCCTCCCTCCTTCTCTTCCTCTCCCCTTCCTGCCTTCTTGTCTTCTTCCTCCCCTCCCTCCGTCCCCCCTTATCTCCTTCCTTCCTCCGTCCCTCCCTCCTTCTCTTCCTCTCCCCTTCCTGCCTTCTTGTCTTCCTGCCGTCTTCTCCCCTCCCTCCCTCCATCTCCCCTTCCTTATTTCCTTTTTTCCTTCCTCCCTCCCTTCTTCCTTCTTCCTTCCTCCTTCCATCTCTTCTCTTCTCTTCCTTTCCTTCCTTCCTGTCTTCCTTCCTTCATCCCTCCCGCCTTCCTTCTCCTCTTTCCCCCTTCCTTCTTTTCTCCCTTTGTTCCTTCTTCCCTCCCTCCTTCCTTTTCTCCCTTCTTCCTTCCTTCCTTCTCTCTTCCTCCCTCCTTCCATCTCCTCCCCTTCCTTTCCTTCCTTCCTTCTTTCTTCTCTTCTCCCCTTCTTTCTTTTCTCCTTTTGTTCCTTCTTCCCTCCCTCCCTCTCTCCTTTCTCCCTTCCTTCCTTCCTTCCTCCCTCCCTCCCTCCTTCTCCCCTTCCTTCTTTTCTCCTTTTCTCCCTTCTTCCTCCCTCCCTCCCTCCATAGAGTCCAGATCCCGTGAAGTTATTATTCCCCTCTACTCTGCCTTGGTCCGACCTCACCTGGAGTACTGTGTCCAGTTCTGGTCACCCCAGTTCAAGGAAGACACTGACAAACTGGAGCAGGTTCAAAGGAGAGCTACCAGGATGGTGAACGGTCTACAAACCATGTCCTATGAGGAACGGTTAAAGGAATTAGGAATGTTTAGTCTACAGAAAAGAAGACTGAGAGGAGACATGATAGCTGTCTACAAATACCTGAAGGGCTGTCACAGTGCAGAGGGACCAGCCCTGTTCTCACTTGCCCAAGGAAGGACTAGAAACAATGGGATGAAACTGCAGGGGAAAAGATTCAGATTAGATGTTAGATGTTAGAAAAAAATTCACTAAGGGTGATCGACCAGTGGAACAGGTTGCCACAGGAGGTGGTGAGCTCCCCTTCGATGGAGGTCTTCAAGCAGAGACTGGACGGCCATCTATCTGGGATGGTTTAGGGAATCCTGCCTCGAGCGGGGGGTTGGACTCGATGACCCGGGAGGTCCCCTCCAACTCTACGATTCCTATGATTCTATGATTCCTTCTCCTCTCCTTCCTTTCCTTTCTTCCTGTCTTCCTTCATCCCTCCCTCCTTCCTTCCTTCTCCCCTTTTCTCCTTTTCTTCCTTCCTCCCTCCCTCTCCCTTTTCCTTCTTTCCTTCTTCTTCCTTCTTTCCTTCATCCCTCCCTCCCTCCTTCTCGTCTTCTCCCCTTCCTTTCCTTTCTTCCTGTCTTCCTTCATCCCTCCCTCCTTCCTTCCTTCTCCCCTTTTCTCCTTTTCTTCCTTCCTCCCTCCCTCTCCCTTTTCCTTCTTTCCTTCTTCTTCCTTCTTTCCTTCATCCCTCCCTCCCTCCTTCTCTTCTTCTCCCCTTCCTTCATTTCTCCTTTTCTTCCTCCCTCCCTCCCTCTGTCCCTCTCCTTTCCTCCCTTCTTCCTTCCTTCCTTCCTTCCTTCCTTCGTACCTCCCTCCCTCCTTCTCCCCTTCCTTCATTTCTCCTTTTCTTCCTCCCTCCCTCCCTCCCTCCGTCCCTCTCCTTTCCTCCCTTCTTCCTTCCTTCCTTCCTTCCTCCCTCCCTCCCTCCCTCCTCAAAGGTGCTAAAGTAAACCCAGAGTCCCAAAGGCAGAATAAAGAGAAAGCTTTTGCTACTCTACAATATGGGGAAACTTTTTGGTTTTGTTGTTGTGTTTTTTTTAACTAGAACTGAATAACGCACACATGGAGCCGTTTTAACCAGATGGGACAGTGTGGCAAATTATGTCGGAACAAACGGTAGTTCCAGTTTGATGGACTGTAATTTGTTGATGTGTGAGAGGGCCTGATCCGTTTTTTTTTCTTCTTCTTTAAAAGTGATGAAAACATTTGTTTATATGTAAATAGGCAGCCTGTTCTTCAAAATCCACACACTACCTGGCAGCTAAGAGTGACACCAACTAAACTCAGACCCCCAAAGAGGGTGTAGGATCCCATCCGATCTGCAGGGCTCTCTTTATGACGGATGACGTACTTTCGGAGGTGCTTGGCTTTTGGTTTCAGTGAGGGGTTGGGCTGGATGGCCTCAAGGATCTCTTTGAATACTGGGCAGCTACTAGGAAGGGAGGGAGGAAGGGAGGGAAGGAAGGAAGGAAGGAAGGAAGGAAGGAAAGAGGGAGGGAGGGAGGAGGGAGGGAAGGAAGGAAGGAAGGAAGGAAGGAAGGAAAGGAGGGAGGAAGGGAAGAAAGGAAGGAAAGATGGAGGGAGGGAAGGAAGGAAGGAAGGAAGGAAAGGGAGGGAGGAAGGGAAGGAAGGAAGAAAGAAAAGAAAGGGAGGGAAGGAGGAAAGGAAGGAAAGATGGAGGGAGGGAAGGAAGGAAGGAAGATCTCCTATTATTCCCATTCTTTTTTACTTCATTGGCACCTTGACTGGATCCCAGAATAAAGGGTTGGAAGGGACCTTGGAGGTCATCTAGTCCAACCCCTTGCTCAGGCAGGAAACCCTGTATACCATTTCAGACAAATGGCTGTCCAGTCTCTTCTTAAAAACTTCCAGGGTTGGAGCATCCACTGCTTCTGGAGGCAGGTGGTTCCACTGGTGAATTGTTCTCACTGTCAGGAAGTTTCTCCTTAGTTCCAGGTTGCTTTTCTCCTTGGTTAGCTTCCATCTGTTGCTTCTTCTCCTGCCTTCAGGCGCTTTGGAGAAGAGCTTGACTCCCTCTTCTTTGGGGCAGCCCCTGAGACACTGAAACACTGCTATCATGTCCCCCCTCGTCCTTCTCTTCATTAAACTGGACATCCCCAATTCCAGCAACCGTTCCTTGTATTGGAAGGCTGCTATCCTGTCCCACTTAGTCCTTCTCTTCACTAGCCTAGAACTTGGGGGGAGTCCCCAGTTAGTGGGTGGGGGTGATGCCATTTCTGCCTGCCCCCCTTTCCTCCCCCCCATATTCCTGGAGCCACTACGCCTGCTTCTCCAATCTTTTGCAAGAGAGGAATTCCCTCTGCTAATTTTAAAGCAGCTTCTGGAGCTTCCTCTGGATAGTTCCCCGCAGGGACAGGCGGAAGGCTGACTCAGCCAGAAAAAAACGGGCGACCCCGTCCTTCCTTTGCCCCGTTTCCCCCCACTAACTTCTGCAAACGCCCCCCCCTTTGCCGTCCCACCCCAGCCCACCCTCCGGCTATGGGAAACGCTCCCAGCTGGCTGCCCTTCCGGGATGTAGCTGAACTCCTATGCATTAAAAAGAAAAAAAAGAGAGAAATAAAATAAAATTCAAATTGCATCATCTTTGGTGCCAATTTAAGTTAACAGGTGCCAATTAGGAGCCCCACTTTCTGGCAATTTTGCCCGTCCAGGGGGAGGGAGGGGTGCTCCAGAAACACCCCTGAAATCTTGGCAATTTCTTCCGGTGCTTGGCTCTGAATAATAATAATAATAATATAATAATAATAATAATAATAATAATAATAATAATAATAATAATAATAATAATATAATGATAATAATAATAATAATAATAATAGTTGGAAGGGACCTTGGAGGTCTTCTAGTCCAACCCCCTGCTCAGGCAGGAAACCCTATAAATAATAATAATAATAATAATAATAATAATAATAATAATAATAATAGTTGGAAGGGACCTTGGAGGTCTTCTAGTCCAACCCCCTGCTCAGGCAGGAAACCCTATACCAAATAATAATAATAATAATAATAATAATAATAATAATAATAATAATAATAAAGTTGGAAGGGACCTTGGAGGTCATCTAGTCCAACCCCCTGCTCAGGCAGGAAACCCTACACCATTTCGGACAAATGGCTGTCCAGTCTCTAGAATAGAAGACAGGAGAAAGGATAGGATTATTTTATTATTTATTTATTTATTATTTTATTAAATTTCTATACCGCCCCTCTCCCGAAGGACTCGGGGCGGTGTACAGCCTAAAATTTAAGAAACATATAAATATACAAAATTTAAAATAATTAAAAATAAATTAAATCATTTGGCCAAAATCCTAAAACCCAAAACATATAAAATTTAAAATCTTAAAAAATACTCAGAAGCTTCTATGCCAGGCCGGCCTGTCGGAAAAGGAATGTTTTTAGTTCCCGACGGAAGGTGCGTAAATCTGTTATTATACGGAGTTCGGGGGGGGGAGCTCGTTCCATAACGTGGGAGCTCCCACAGAGAAGGCTCTCCCCCTGGGGGTCGCCAGCCGGCACTGTCTGGCCGACGGCTCCCTGAGGAGGCCCTCTCTGTGGGAGCGTACCGGACGGCGGGAGGTATTTGCTGGCAGTAGACGGTCCTGTAAGTATCCGGGTCCGATGCCATGGAGCGCTTTAAAAGTGGTCACTAACACCTTGAACCGCACCCGAAAGACCACCGGCAACCAGTGCAACTCACGCAGAAGCGGTGTTACGTGGGAGTGCCACGACGCTCCCATCACTACCCGCGCGGCCGCATTCTGGGCAAGTTGGAGCTTCCGGATGCACCTCAAGGGGAGCCCCATGTAGAGAGCATTACAGTAGTCCAGCCTGGAGGTCACGAGGGCATGAGTGACTGTGCGTAGCGAGTCCCGGTCTAGGAAGGGACGCAACTGGCGCACCAGGCGAACCTGGTGGAACATCCTCCCGGCCAGGATAGGATAGGATAGGATAGGATAGGATAGCATAAATAGAACAGAGTATGGAATAGAATAGAATAGAATAGAATAGAATAGAGAAAAGGAATAGAATAGAATAGAATAGAATAGAATAGAATAGAATAGAATAGAATAGAATAGAATAGAATAGAATAGAATAGAATAGAATAGAATAGAATAGAATAGAATAGAGAAAAGGAATAGAATAGAATAGAATAGAGAAAAGGAATAGAATAGAATAGAATAGAATAGAATAGAATAGAATAGAATAGAATAGAATAGAATAGAATAGAATAGAATAGAATAGAATAACAGACTCAAAGGGACATCGGAGGACATCTAGTCCAACCTCCTGCTCAGGCAGGAAACCCTATAACATTTCAGACAAATTGGTTGTGCGGTCTCTTCTTAAAAGTTTCCAGTGTTGGCGCATTCACCGCTTCTGGAGGCAGGTGGTTCCACTGGTTAATTGTTCTCACTGTCAGGAAGTTTCTCCTTCTCTCCTTGATGAGTTTCCACCCGTTGCTTCCTGTCCCACCTTTGAGTGCTTTGGGGAATAGCTTGACTCCCTCATCTTTGGGGCAGCCCCTGAGATACTGGAAGACTGCTATCCTGTCCCCCCTTCTCTTCCTTAAAATGCACATATTTTTAAAGATGCCGAGTTTGAAAAAATGGAAGCGAAACACCGATTTAAAATAGGACTGTTGGCAATTCGGGGAAGTCACACGTGCCTTGGCTGAGAAATGGGAACAAGTGGCAATTTCTAAGCAATGCAGGAAAGTCACATTGACTGTAATTCGTGAAGCAATATTGAACATATTTTTTTTTATGCCCCTCTCAACTGGCTTGCGATCATGCACACACCCCAGACACACAGACACACAGACACACACGCACGCGCGCACACGCACACGCTTTTAAGCCTTATACAAGTTCAAGGAAACGGGAACCGCACCCATGTCAGGAAAGTATCTAAAATCTTAGAAAGTCTAAATAAAATTTCCCAGAAAATGATAGCGAGGACTTACCACCAGAACGGAGCCCAAAATTTCCATTGCTAAGCAAAAAGTTTGATAAGTGAATTTTGCCCCATTTTACAAGCTTTCGTGCCTCAGGCAGGACTAGAACTCCCCGTCTCCTGGTGATTGGCCCAAAGTCACCCAGCCGGCTTTCATGCCTAAGGCGGGACTAGAACTTCCCGTCTCCTGGTGATTGGCCCAAAGTCACCCAGCTGGCTTTCATGCCTAAGGCGGGACTAGAACTCACCGTCTCCTGGTGATTGGCCCAAAGTCACCCAGCCGGCTTTCATGCCTAAGGCGGGACTAGAACTCACCGTCTCCATTTTGCGGCCTATCTCGTCACAGTTGTTAAGGGAATCACTGCAGTTGGGACTAGAACTCACCGTCTCCTGGTGATTGGTCCAAAGTCACCCAGCCAGGTTTCATACCAAAGGCGGGACTAGAACTCACTGTCTCCTGGTGATTGGCCCAAAGTCACCCAGCCGACTTTCATGCCTGAGGCGGGACTACAACTCACTGTCTCCTGGGGATTGGCCCAAAGTCACCTAACTGGCTTTCATGCCTAAGGCGGGACTAGAACTCCCCGTCTCCTGTGATTGGTCCAAAGTCACCCAGCCAGTTTTCATGCCTAAGGCGGGACTAGAACTCACCGTCTCCTGTGATTGGCCCAAAGTCACCCAGATGGTTTTCAATGCCTAAGGCGGGACTAGAACTCACCGTCTCCCTTTTGCGGCCTATCTTGTCACAGTTGTTAAGGGAATCACTGCAGTTGATAAGGTTGTTAAGCGAATCCGGCTTCCCCTGTTGACTTTGCTTGCCAGGGGGGGGTCACCAAAGGGGATCACGTGACTCCCCCCCACCCCCGGGATGCTGCGACCGTCATAAATACGAGCTGGTGGCCAAGCATCCCGAGCGTACATCGTGTGAATCGCGTGGCTACCACAGCGGTTGTTAAGTGTGAAAAAAGGGTCAGGAGCCTCTGGTTTCGGGGCCGTTGTACCTTCGAACCGTTACTAAATGAACAGTTGTAAGCCGAGGACTGTATTCGAAACGTGCTCTTAGCAAGACAGCGCATCACTGCGCTACGGGATCTTTTTCCCAAGCTGTGTTTTTCCGAAAAGAGACGCTGAATTAGGACCAAAGCCGGCTTCTCCTTTGCTCTTTGGCCCGGCCTGGCCGCCTCCCGGCCTCTCCCTCCCCTTTTGTGCGGGCCAGTGCCAACAAGCCAGCATTCGTGGCTGCTGCTTCCCCTGGTGAGGGTGTTGTTCCTATGGAGACTGATGGCTGCCCCTCACGGGTCCTCGCCTGGCGTGGGGGGGACAGGGGGGTCTCTGCGCTTCGCCCCGGCTGCAGCTGAAGGCCCCCCCAGCTGACTGGGGGGGGTCCAGAGAAGAGGAAAACAAGAGGAAGGGGGGGTGGAGACCTCCCAAGGCAAATTATTCAGACCTTGACAGCCCCTCTGACCTTGGTCTGGATGGGGGGAGATGGGCAGGATTGAGTGAAACCCAAAATCTCCCTCTCTCTTTTTTTTTGGAAAGGGAGGGGAGGGAAGGGGAGGGAAGGAAGGCAAAGGAAAGGAAAAGAAAGGGAAGGGAAGGGAAGGAAGGAAAGGAAGGGAAAGGAAAGGAAAGAAAGGGAAAGGAAAGGGAAGGAAGGAAAGGAAGGGAAGGGAAAGGAAAGGAAAGGAAAGGAAAGGAAAGAAGGAAAGAGACAGGGAGTCAGGGAGGATAGATGGGGAAGGAAGGAAGGAGGGAGGGAGGGAGGAGGGAAAAGAAAGGAAAGAAGGAGGGAGGGAGGATAGATGGGGACGGAGGGGAGGGAGGGAGGAAATGGAAGGAAAGAAGAAGGATAGATGGGGAAACAAAAATAAGAAGGAAAGGAAGGAGATGGAAATAAGATGGATGGCAGGAAGGAGAAAGGAAGGAGATGGAAAAGGAGGGAGGGAGGGAAGGAAGGAGGGAGGGAGGAAAAAAGATAGGAATGAAGGAAAGGAAAGAGAGGGCAATGAGATGGCAGGAAGGAGATGGAAAAAGAGGGAGCGAGGGAGGGAGGGAGGAAAAAAAGAAGGAAGAGAGGAAGGAAGGAAGGAGATGGAAATAAGATGGATGGCAGGAAGGAGAAAGGAAGGAGATGGAAAAGGAGGGAGGGAGGGAAAAAAAGGAAGGAAGGAAGGAAGATGTCCATTTTCAAGGATACCCAGGCTGCGTTCTCATGGAATATCCAACTAATATTTAAGCATTATTATTTATTACATTTATCTGCCAGCCCATCTGGCTGTTGGAGGAGGCTCTGGTATCTTCTTGGCATGATGGAAACAAACCAGCATATCCATGTTTGTCAGGACAGGGAAAGCTGGCCCGATTAAGCCCTGAAGGCAAGGAAGGGGGGAGGAGAAGGGGGAGGGACACGGAGGGGGGGGTCCCAAAGGCCAAGGGGGATCAGAAGCAGGAGAGGGAGGCTTCCAAAGACATCCGGGGTCCTGGAAACGTTGGGCCTGGGGCTGTCTTGAGAGGGACGGGGGGGGGGGGAGCCTGGGAGAAGGAAAAGGGAGTTGATAGCTTGACAGCGGCCGGAGTCTTGCAGGGGGCGGAGAGGGAAGGAGCCCACCCTGGAGGGAGAGCGAAGGTCTGCGAGTGGGCAGAGATGTCGGAATTCGATTGCTTTAATGAAAAATAATAATAATAATAATAATAATAATTTTATCTAGTTTTGCTTCTCCTTGGAAATGGCTTCTGGACCATTTGAAACCGGGGGGGGGGTAAATGAGACTGCTGGTGAGGGTGGGATGGCTGGGATGTTTCCGTGGCTGGCAAGATTCAGAAATGTAAAAGCGAAAGGCGGAGAAGGTTCTCTCTTTTTTTTTAATGGTTTTCTACTGCACTGAAAAAAAATCAATATCCCTTCCTTCCTTCCTTCCTTCCTTCCTTCCTTCCTTCCTTCCTTCCTCTTCTCATCTTCTCCTGCCTCCTTTGTTCTTCGTCTCCTTCCATCTCCTTTTTTCCCTTTTTCCTTCTTTCCTTCCTTTCTCTCACTGAGTTCAGTTTCTTTTCCTTTTCCTTCCTCTTCTTCTTTTACTTCCTTCCTCCCTCTCTCCCTCCCTCCCTTCCTCCCTCCCTCCCCTTTTCTCTTTCCACCTTCTTCTTCTTCTTCTTCTTCTTCTTCTTCTTCTTCTTCTTCTTCTTCTTCTTCTTCTTCTTCTTCTTCTTCTTCTTCTTCTTCTATCTTTCCAACATTTGTTCCTTTTTGTCTTTTTTTTGGTAAAATTTTTTATTATTAGATATACATTTGTACATGTAAACAAAGAAAAAATTCAAGTTAAATGCCATTCAACTTAATACAATCATTTTAAATTTGTAAACCTTCTTCACTCCGTATATCAAGATTTAACTATCTTATACTAAAGTTTACAATAAATAACTAACCGGAGAAGCAGCTTTATGCTCTGTGCAGTTCGGAAGAGCAGGGAGGGAAACGCAAGCGGCCTTGTGGCCCTGTTTCGTAACGCCACGTGCAGCCATGCACAAATCAGCACACGTGCACATCCATACTTGATTATTTGGAGCAGCAGAGCGTCACATACGTTTGTGTCTCAGAGAGCCCCCAGCCCCCCCCATTCACTCTGAGCGACAAAGATTCTCTTTCATTGGAATTATACTCGCAACCTGCAATTGGACTTGGGATGTCCGTGTCTTTGGAGACAACCAATTTGGACCACGTTGCATCACACACACACACACACAGACACACACATTCAAGCAGAGATAGTGCCTCCGTTTGGGGAAGACCCCGTTCAATGCCATTGACCCAAAAGCTGCGAACGCTGCGTTCAGACGTACCGTTTCCATGTTGTAGACAGGGATGAAGTTGCGTATTTGGATTTTCTTTTTCCTTGACCGTTGATGTAGAAAACGGGGATCCAGTATCCACAAAGTTGGAGAAAATAGATCTTTCAGAGGTAGGAAGGGGGGGGGAATCCATTAGGTCAAGGGTCTCCAACCTTGGCAACTTTAAGACTTGTGGACTTCACCAGTTGAAGTCCACAAGTCTTAAAAGTTGCCACAGTGGAGGACCCCGGCCGTAGATGTTTGCAGGAGAAACTTTGAATTTTTTCCCCCAGGAAAAAATCCTGGGATAGGATTCCCATGGCATGCTAGCTTAGGAAAAAAACCCGGTTTTTCCCCAATTTTTTTTCCCCACGCCTTCTGATTAGGGGACTGGAGGCTAAAACATACACGGAATGGTTGCTGGAACTGGGTATGTCTAGTTTAACGAAGAGAAGGACGAGGGGGGACAGGAGAGCAGCCTTCCAGTGTCTCAGGGGCTGCCCCAAAGAAGAGGGAGTCAAGCCATTCTCCAAAGCCCCTGAAGGCAGGAGAAGAAGCAACGGATGGAAACTCATGAAGGAGAGGATCAACCTACAACTAAGCAGAAACTTCCTGCAGTGGAACTCCTCGCCTCCAGAAGCAGTGAATGCTCCAACACTGGAAGTTTTTAAGAAAAAACTGGACAGCCATTTGTCTGAAATGGTATAGGGCAGCGGTTCTCAACCTTTTTCAGGCCGAGACCCCACCTGCGCTGTCCATGTGCGGCGCGACCCCGACCTGCGCCGCGCATGCACGGCGCGACGGCCCGATCCGTGCATGCGCAGCGCAACGTGCTGAACCGCGCATCCGCGGCGCACGCGCGACGGGCCAAACCGCGCATGCACGGTGCGACGGGCCGAATCGTGCATGCGCGGCACGCGCGCAACGGCCGAGGGGAAATGGGAAAAAAAAATGGCGGACTGCGGTGGTTGGCGACCCCCGTGAAACGGTCGTTCGACCCTAAATGGGGTCGCGACCCACAAGTTGAGAACCGCTGGTATAGGGTTTTCCTGCCTGAGCAGGGGGTTGGACTAGATGACCTCCAAGGTCCCTTGGAACATTATTATTATTATTATTACTATTACTATTACTATTATTATTACTATTATTACTATTATTACTACTATTATTATTATTATTATTCTCTAATCCTGAATTTATTTTCTGAATTCACCCAATATGTTGAGCCATAAAACAGCCAAAAGGTTGGCTTGCTTTGTAGATCCAACCCAAGTTGGATCTAGCCAAGTTAAACAACGGGCCTGGATGGACACGGTGACAACACAGCCATCCTGCAGGCGACGTTTGCCCAGGGCATCTCTGCATGAGGCTAGTCCTCCCCTTTTCCAACCGTTCATTTAGTGGCCGTTTTGAAGTTACAACGGCACCGTCTTTCACACCTAACGACTGTGGCCAGCCAAATTTGGAGGCTTGGCAACCGGCTCGTATTTATGATGGTCGCAACGTCCCCAGTGTGTGTGTGTGTGTGTGTGTGTGTGTGTGACACGATCCCCTTTTTGGGTGATCTTCTGACAATGGAGGAAGCCAGATTCGTTTTCACAACTGCAGTGATTCACTTAACAACCGTGGGAAGAAAATGGGGGCAAAAGTCGCTTAACAGATGTGTCTGGCTTAGGAGCAACAGCAATGTTGGGCCCACGCGTGGTCGTAAATTGAGGATTATCTGTAGCCAAGGCTCAGCCGGAGAGACCAAATCTTGCTGAGGTCAGGAGGGTAAATGATCTTTAGCCCTCCTTAAAAATATGTAATAATAATAATAATAATAATAATAATAATAATAATAATAATAATAATAATAATAGTTGGAAGGGACTTCGGAGGTCATCTAGTCCAACCCCCTGCTCAGGCAGGAAACCCTATACCATTTTGGACAAATGGCTGTCCAGTATCTTCTTCATAATAATAATAAAATTGGAAGGGACCTTGGAGGTCATCTAGTCCAACCCCCTGCTCAGGCAGGAATTTCAGACAAATGGCTGTCGAGTCTCTTCTCAAAAACTTCCAGTGTTGGAGCATTTACCACTTCTGGAGGCAAGCAGTTCCACTGGTTAATTGTCCTCACTGTCAGGAAGTTTCTCCTTAGTTCCAGGTTGCTTCTCCCCTTAATGAGTTTCCATCCGTTGCTTCTTGTCCTGCCTTCAGGCGCTTTGGAGAAGAGCTTGACTCCCTCTTCTTTGGGGCAGCCCCTGAGATACTGGAGCATGGCTATCCTGTCCCCCCTCATCCTTCTCTTCATTAAACTAGATGTTTGGAAGGGACCTTGGAGGTCATCTAGTCCAACCCCCTGCTCAGGCAGGAAACCTTATACCATTTCAGACAAATGGCTGTCCAGTCTCTTCATAATAATAATAATAATAATAATAATAATAAAGTTGGAAGGGACCTTGGAGGTCATCTAGTCCAACCCCCTGCTCAGGCAGGAAACCCTATACCATTTCGGACAAATGGCTGTCCAGTCTCTTCTTCATAATAATAATAAAATTTGAAGGGACCTTGGAGGTCATCTAGTCCAACCCTCTGCTCAGGCAGGAAACCCCATCCTATTTCAGACAAATGGCTGCCCAGTCTCTTCCAGTGTTGGAGCATTCACCGCTTCTGGAGGCAAGGAGTTCCACTGGTTAATTGTTCTCACTGTCAGGAAGTTTCTCCTTAGTTCCAGGTTGCTTCTCTCCTTGATCAGTTTCCATCCGTTGCTTCTTGTCCGGCCTTCTTCAGGCGCTTTGGAGAAGAGCTTGGCTCCCTCTTCTTTGGGGCAGCCCCTGAGATACTGGAAACACAGCCATCCTGCCCCCCCCCCTCGTCCTTCTCCTCATTAAACCTTAAATGTCTGCATTTCTTTCTCTCTCTTTTTGGTCTTTTTAAAACAATCCCTGGGAAAAGCTGGCAGAAATGGTGAATTGAAGCTGAACTTCTAGCTTGGCGCTCGGCTGTATTTTTGGCCCGGCTGTCGGGTGGGGGGGGGGAAGGATGGTTAAAATAAACTTTTAATTCCAGAGACGGGGAAGAAAGTGTTAGCAGAGTTTTTCGTTGTGACCCCTCAGGCGCGATAAATATATCCATGGCAACCGGGTTTTGGCACTGACAAATCGTCTGTTGCTAATAGTACTAATTCACGCGAATCTGTTCTGCTCCCCGGATTTCAAGGTGAGCTCGGCTGCCGTCACTGCGGCCACGCGGGCCCTCCTCGCCGGAACAACGCCTCGTATAGTGACTGCGGGAACTTGCAACGGCATTGGGGGGAAAAAGTGTGACCGGCGGCCTTTCCCCCCCCACACACACACCCACTTAATGACCGTCGTAGCATCTCCGTGATCAAATTTGGCAACGGACTCGTATATGCGACGGTCGCAGTGTCCCGGGGGAGAGGGAACGTGATTTCCCCTTTGGCGACCGTCTGACAAGCAGAGTCGACGGGGAAAGGCAGCTTCGCCCGGGAACCGTACGACTCGCTTAACAACCGCGGTGACCCCCTTAACAACGGTCGTAAAGTGGGGCAAACCTCGCTTGCCTTGCAGAGCAACATACGTTTTGGGCTCAGTTGCAGTAATAATAATGATCATGATGATGTTGGAAGATATCTTGGAGGTCATCTAGTCCAACCCCCTGTTCCAGCTGAGGTGGATACGGGGTTCCACCAGGGAACAAGGGGGTCGTTTCCACAGAGGAGGAGGAGGAGGGGGGGAGGAGGAGGAGGAGAAGCAGGAGGGGAAGGCGGAAGAAGAAGAGGAGGAGGAGGAAGAGGAAGAAGAGGAGGAGGACTAGAAGAAGAACAAGAGAGGAGGAGGAGGAGAAGAAGAAGAAGAAGAAGAGGAAGAAGAAGAGAAGAAGAAGAAGAGGAAGAAGGGAGAAGAAGAAAGGAAGAAGGGAGAAGAAGAGGAAGAAGGGAGAAGAAGTAGAGGAAGAAGGGAGAAGAAGAGGAAGAAGAAGAAAGGACGAGGAAAAAGAAGAAGAGGAAGAAGGGAGAAGAAGGAGAAGAAGAAGAAGAAGAAGAAGAAGAAGAAGAAGAAGAAGAAGAAGAAGAAGAAAGAAGAAGAAGAAAGAAGAAGAAGAAAGAAGAAGAAAGGAGGAGGAGAAGAAGGAGAAGAAGAGGAGGAGGAGAAAAGAAGAAGAAGAAAGGACAAGGAAGAAGAAGAGGAAGAAGAAGAGGAGGAATCTTCATCATCCAGTGATTTCTCCCGGTCTGATCCAAAGTCCGGCATTTCTCACAGGGGTTCGGAGACCTTTCCAGGCTGCTGAAGAAGAAGGGGGGTGCACAAAGGGGGGAAGGGGCTCCCAGGGCTGCCAAGAAGCCCCCCAGCCTTGACCTCCCTGGGGAGGGGGGGAGGCAGAGGAGAGCTACCGGCCCCCTCCCTCCCTCCCCCCCCACACGGCTGAGGAGAGCTGCTCCATCTGGCCTGTTGCTTAGGGAAAGAAAACTGGGTTTTGGGTGGGGGAGATTTCACTTTGGAATTGCTTTGTGTCACAATCCCACATCTTGGAAGCAAACCCCTCTCCCTTTTACGGGGGGGGGGGCAGGGGGCTGGCCTTGGAAAAGGGGCTCCTTGTAGCCTACCTCCTACAGCAGGGGTTCTCAACCTTGGCAACTTTAAGACTTGTGGACTTCAACTCCCAGAATTCCTCAGCCAGCTTTGCTGGCTGAGGAATTGTGGGAGTTGAAGTCCACAAGTCTTAAAGTTGCCAAGGTTGAGAACCCCTGTCCTACAGGGAGGAGGCAAGGTGGGATTCCTTAGGATACGCCCGGCAGGTTGAGATGGCTTCCAAAGACCTCACTGGGGACGAGCGAGCAGGTTCTCCCCCCACCGGGCAGGGGCCTTGAGGACTAGGAACCTGTCTTCCCTAGGGAGCAAGAAAGGGTTTTGGAGGGTGGCCGATTTGGCTGTGGAGACAAGTGGGGGGGGTCGTTTTTAGGGGCTGTTCCAATACATTCGTGCGGGGGGGGGAGGGGGAGGGAGGAAATAGGGAAGAGATTTTCCGTCCTTCCAGGGAAGGAAGGAAGGAGGAGCTGGCGGTTGGAGTGTTTTGAAAAGGGACCCTGTACGTAGTAGCCTTTCTCAAGGTGGGCGGCTGGGAGACGGGTGGACTACAACTCCCAGAATGCCCCAGCCAGCCATGGGAGTAGAAGGGCAGACACCTTCCAGGTGGAAAAACACTGGAACGTCTGGTGGGGGGGGGTGTCAAGAAGAATGAATTGGGAAGTTTCAGGTAATTCTGCAATACATCAAACCTGTTATGTGTCATCGTGTGTAGTATGAATTATATTTAAAGACTTCCTTCCTTCCTCTCATTCCTTTCATTCCCATTTCCTTGCTTTTCTTATCTTCCTTCCTTCCTCTTCCTTCCTTCCTTCCTCTCATTCCCATTTCCTTGCTTTTCTTATCTTCCTTCCTTCCCCTTCCTTCCTTCCTTCCTTTCTCTTCCTTTCTTCTTTCCTTCCTTCCTCTCATTCCCATTTCCTTGCTTTTCTTATCTTCCTTCCTTCCCTGCCCTTCCTTCCTTCTTTCCTTCCTTCCTCTCATTCCCATTTCCTTGCTTATCTTCCTTCCTTCCTCTTCCTTTCTTCTTTCCTTCCTTCCTCTCATTCCCATTTCCTTGCTTTCTTTATCTTCCTTCCTTCCTTCCTCTCATTCCCATTTCCTTGCTTTTCTTATCTTCCTTCCTTCCCTTTCCTTCCTTCCTTCCTTTCTCTTCCTTTCTTCTTTCCTTCCTTCCTCTCATTCCCATTTCCTTGCTTTTCTTATCTTCCTTCCTTCCCTGCCCTTCCTTCCTTCTTTCCTTCCTTCCTCTCATTCCCATTTCCTTGCTTATCTTCCTTCCTTCCCCTTCCTTCCTCTCATTCCCATTTCCTTGCTTTTCTTTTTTTACAACATTTTTATTGTTAGATATATATTTGTACATGTAAACCAAGAAAAAAAATTCAAGTTAAATGCTATTCAACTTAATACAATCAATTTAAGTTTGTAAACATTCTTCACTCCTTCTTTCCTTCCTTCCTCTCATTCCCATTTCATTGCTTATCTTCCTTCCTTCCTTCCTCTTCCTTTCTTCTTTCCTTCCTTCCTCTCATTCCCATTTCCTTGCTTTCTTTATCTTCCTTCCTTCATCTCATTCCCATTTCTTTGCTTTTCTTATCTTCCTTCCTTCCTCTTCCTTTCTTCTTTCCTTCCTTCCTCTCATTCCCATTTCCTTGCTTTTCTTATCTTCCTTCCTTCCTCTTCCTTTCTTCTTTCCTTCCTCTCATTCCCATTTCCTTGCTTTTCTTATCTTCCTTCCTTCCTCTTCCTTTCTTCTTTCCTTCCTTCCTCTCATTCCCATTTCCTTGCTTTTCTTATCTTCCTTCCTTCCTTCCCTTTCTTTCTTTCTTTCTTTTTTCTTTCTTTCTTTCTTTCTTTCTTTCTTTCTTTCTTTTTCTTTCTTTCTATCTTTCTATCTTTCTCTTTCTTTCTTCTCATTCCCATTTCTTTGCTTTCCTTATCTTCTGTCCTTTTCCTTCTTCCCTCCCTCCCTCCCTTTCTTTCCCATGTCCTTTCTTTCCATTCCTATCTTTCTTATCCATCTGTACGTCTTTCAGGCACTCAGCCCTCCCGTTCAGCTGTAGTCAGTCCATTGAGCAACAGGTTCAACCTAGTTCCCGAATCCACCCATTTCTTGGGGTCATGCTGGAAAAAGGGATCCGGGATCCCCTGGATCTCCCCTCTTGGCCGCCAAAGGGATCATCCCTCTGCTTCCTCTTCCTCTTCCTTTCCCCTTTCACGCCGCATCGGTGCATCGGTGGCAGGACCACCCTGGGCAACGTGGGGCGCCTTGCCGGGAGCCGGTGATGGGAGCCCAGCTGTCCGCACCGGGCTGGGCACGTGGCCCCTGGAGGATCCACAACTGCCTGGCTGAATGGCAGACAAAAGCTGGCTGCTTGTTGAGCGGTGCTTTTGTGCAGCCAGATGGGTGATTCACGGTCTGGAAGAGCGAGCGGGGCCTAATATTACACAAACACACACACACACACACACACACACACACACACACACCCTCTTGCAGTGCAGACTCTTCGCCTTGAGGTCCTGAGGCTCCCAACCAACCTGAGATCACCAAGGCGACGGCGAGCCCGCCGGGCACATCCCTCAGCCAGCCCTGGCATCGCTCCTCCGAGAGGGAGAAGTGGAGGAAGGGGCCGTGTTCCTCCGACTCCCCCCAAAGGGGCGGATTTCCTATTGCTTCCCGTCTGGAGATGAGCTCCCACGGGATCCTTCTGGGGAAAGAAGCAGCAGGGCCTGTCCAGCAGGCCAGGGTCAGATCCCCCCCCCCACTTCCCCTCTGACCACACAGGAGCCGAGGGGGGGGGACGATGAGGCAGAGCGTTCCTTCTCCGGGATACAGGGATACAATATCAATTCTCCTTTAATCTTTTCCCCCTCTCCCCTTCCTCTCTCTTCTTTCCTTCCTTCCTCCCTTCCTCCCTCCCTCTCATTTCCATCTCCTTCCTTCCTTCCTTCTTCCCTCCCTCCCTCTTATTTCCATCTCTTTCCTTCCTTCTCCCTTCCTTCCTTCCTTCCTTCCTTCCTTCCTTCCTCCCTTCCTTCCTTCTTCCCTTCCTTCCTTCCTCTCTCCCTCCCTCCCTCCCTCTCATTTCCATCTCCTTCCTTCCTTCTTCCCTTCCTTCTTCCCTTCCTTCCTTCCTTCCTTCCTTCTTCCCTTCCTTCCTTCTTCCCTTCCTTCCTTCTTCCCTTCCTTCCTTCCTCTCTCCCTCCCTCCCTCCCTCTCATTTCCATCTCCTTCCTTCCTTCTTCCCTTCCTTTCTTCCTTCCTTCTTCCCTTCCTTCCTTCCTTCTTCCCTTCCTTTCTTCCTTCCTTCTTTCCTTCCTTCCTTCCTTCTTCCCTTCCTTCCTTCCTCTCTCCCTCCCTCCCTCCCTCTCATTTCCATCTCCTTCCTTCCTTCTTCCCTTCCTTCCTTCCTTCCTTCCTTTTCCCTTCCTTCCTTCCTTCCTCCCTCCCTCTCATTTCCATCTCCTTCCTTCCTTCTTCCCTTCCTTCCTTCTTCCCTTCCTTCCTTCCTTCCTTCTTCCCTTCCTTCCTTCTTCCCTTCCTTCCTTCCTTCCTCTCTCCCTCCCTCCCTCCCTCTCATTTCCATCTCCTTCCTTCCTTCTTCCCTTCCTTTCTTCCTTCCTTCTTCCCTTCCTTCCTTCCTTCTTCCCCTTCCTTCCTTCCTTCTTTCCTTCCTTCCTTCCTTCCTCTCTCCCTCCCTCCCTCTCATTTCCATCTCCTTCCTTCCGTCCTTCCTTCCTTCTTCCCTTCCTTCCTTCCCCCAAAAGCAGCTCCCCCCATCAGGAAATCGCCCCTTCAGGTAGTCCTCGACTTATGACCGTAATTGGGAGTCTGGCTGTAAGTCCTTGAGGTCATGTTGACGCACAGCCACCCTTTTCCACGGTATTTATTTATTTATTTGTTTCGATTTCTATGCCGCCCTATTCCGAAAACTCAGGTAGTTGTTAAGCAAAGGCCAGAATCATTAAGTGAATCCATTCATTTGAATGGGCATTTTTGGCAAGAAACCAGCAAAAAAAAAATACCAAAAACGTATAGTTTGATCATGTGACCATGGAATGACCAGCATTATCTTATCTTACCTTACTTTGCCTAACCTTATCATTTTACAATAGAATAGAATAGAGTAGAATAGAATAGAATAATATAGAATATAGAATAGAATAGAACAGAACAGAATAGAAAATATAATATGGAATGGAATAGAATAGAATAGAACAGAACAGAACAGAACAGAACAGAACAGAACAGAACAGAACAGAACAGAACAGAATAGAATAGAATAGAATAGAATAGAATAGAATAGAATAGAATAGAAAATATAATATGGAATGGAATGGAATGGAATGGAATGGAATAGAATAGAATAGAATAGAATAGAATAGAATAGAATAGAATAGAATAGAATAGAATAGAATAGAATAGAATAGAATAGAATAGAATAGAATAGAATAGAGAAAGAATAGAACAGAATAGAATAGAATATAGAATAGAATAGAATAGAATAGAATAGAATAGAAAATATAATATAGAATAGAATAGAATAGAATAGAGAAAGAATAGAACAGAACAGAATAGAATAGAATATAGAATAGAATAGAATAGAATAGAATAGAATAGAATAGAATAGAATAGAATAGAATAGAATAGAATAGAATAGAATAGAGAAAGAATAGAACAGAACAGAATAGAATAGAATATAGAATAGAATAGAATAGAATAGAATAGAATAGAATAGAATAGAATAGAATAGAATAGAATAGAATATAGAATAGAATAGAATAGAGAAAGAATAGAATAGAATAGAATAGAATAGAACAGAACAGAATAGAAAATATAATATGGAATGGAATAGAATAGAATAGAATAGAATAGAATAGAGAAAGAATAGAACAGAACAGAACAGAACAGAATAGAATAGAATAGAATAGAATAGAATAGAATAGAATAGAATAGAATAGAATAGAATAGAGAAAGAATAGAACAGAACAGAACAGAACAGAATAGAATAGAACAGAACAGAATAGAATAGAATATAGAATAGAATAGAATAGAGAAAGAATAGAACAGAACAGAATAGAATAGAATATAGAATAGAATAGAATAGAATAGAATATAGAATAGAATAGAATAGAGAAAGAATAGAATAGAATAGAACAGAACAGAATAGAAAATATAATATGGAATGGAATAGAATAGAATAGAATAGAATAGAATAGAATAGAATAGAATAGAATAGAATAGAATAGAATAGAATAGAATAGAATAGAATAGAATAGAATAGAATAGAGAAAGAATAGAACAGAACAGGACAGAATAGAATAGAATAGAATATGGAATGGAATGGAATAGAATAGAATATAGAATATAGAACAGAGCTGGAAGGGACCTTGGAGGTCTTCTAGTCCAGCCCCCTGCTCAAGCAGGAGAACCCATATATCATTTCATGTCTCTAGTCTCTTCTTAAAGACCTCCAGTGATGGAGCGCCCACTGATTTCATCGCAATCTCAATCCTACCATTTTATCTTACTCTCAATCTCTACTTTATCTTACTCTCAATCTCAATCTTATTTTTTTTCATGTCCTCTTTACCTTAACTTTAGCTCGTATTATTTTTATTTTTTATTTCTGCCAGGCGCCCGGAGTGCCCGAGGGACAACTTGGGCAGCCATGCAAATGTTCTCCGTAAATAATAAATAAACAGTCCAGCTTGTTTTCAGGGTGGCCTTGCAGCCGCTTTGTCCGAGACTCAGCCGCTCTTCCTCTTCTTTTTCTTCCCGTCCAGGTGACTTCCCGCCTCCCCCCCCTCCGCCCCCACCGCCTCCCCCCTCGGCAGACCATCTGGGGGGCTTCTCGCCAGCCGCAGGGTCCTTCCTGCCGCCCCCTCCTCCAGATGAAGCCTTTTCCAGCCTCCAGGTAAGGAGGGACAGTCCTGGGAATAGAGCTGGAAGGGACCTTGAAGATCTTCTAGTCCAGCCCCTACCCAACCCCCCCCCCCGCCGCCGCTTAAGCAGGAGAAGTTACACCATCTCAGACCGGTGATTATCTAGGCCAGGGGAAGGCAACCTCGGCTCTTTTATGACTGGTGGACTTCAACTCCCAGAATTCCTGAGCCAGCCATGCTAAGGGGAAAGGGAGAGGTTTCCAAGCTGAGCCAGGATGGCTGAGGAATTCTGGGAGTTGAAATCCAGGAGTCATGAAGGGGCCATAGTTCCCCCACACTGGCTGAGGAATTCTGGGAGTTGAAGTCCACGAGTCATGAAGGGGCCATAGTTCCCCCACGCTGGCTGAGGAATTCTGGGAGTTGAAGTCCACCAGTTATGAAGGGGCCATAGTTCCCCCATGCTGGCTGAGGAATTCTGGGAGTTGAAGTCCACGAGTCATGAAGGGGCCATAGTTCCCCCATGCTGGCTGAGGAATTCTGGGAATTGAAGTCCACCAGTCATGAAGGCGCCCTAGTTCCCCCACGCTGGCTGAGGAATTCTGGGAGTTGAAGTCCACCAGTCATGAAGGGGCCCTAGTTCCCCCACGCTGGCTCAGGAATTCTGGGAGTTGAAGTCCACGAGTCATGAAGGAGCCATAGTTCCCCCACGCTGGATGAGGAATTCTGGGAGTTGAAATCCGCGAGTCATAAAAGAGCCAAGGTTGCCTACCCTTGGTCTAGTCTTTCCTTAAAGATCTCCAGTGGGATCAGTGCAGAGGAGAGGAGGAATCAAATGCGGCTGGTCCTCAATTTACAACGCTTCGCTTAGCAACCCTTCAAAGTTGCAGCGACACTGGAAAAAGTGACCGATGAGTGTTTTTCACACTTAACGACCTTCGCAGCCTCCCTGCGGTCACGTGATCAAAATTCAGACACTTGGCAACTGACTCGTATTTATGACGGCCGCAGCGTCCCTGGGGGTGGGTACGTGATCCCCTTTCGTGACCTTCCGTCTAGCAACATCCATGGGGAAGCCCGATTCGCTTAACAACCTTGTTCAAACAGTCGTAAGTGTGGGGAAAACAGTCCTAAGTCACTTTTTTCATTGCCCTTGTAACTTTGAACCGTGACTAAACGAAGCGTCGTGAGTCGAGGACTGCAACCATTTGTTCAGCAAC
>JARGCV010000005.1:15000-67500 GCA_034064705.1 Bothrops alternatus | reverse complement strand
GACTTTCTTAGTTTTTTTCTTAAAAACTTTATTATTATTATTAACTTAACAATCAAGCACGGACCCTGCTGGCTGGGGAATTCTGGGAAGTGAAGTCCACAAGTGTTAAAAGTTGCCAATTTTGGAGACCACCTGCTCTAGTGGAATAAGGACCCACCTCTCTTGAGGTCCAGATTCGTTGACGTTCTTGGCTTGGGCCAGTTTTTTTTTTTTTTTAATGATTCTGAGTCAGATCCTAAAATTCTCAGGGTTAAAGGAAAGGCTGTTACTTCCCTGAACAGCCTGGCTTATCTGCAGGTTTCTGGAAATTAGAAATAAATATTTAGTGCCCTTTTTCACCTCTGCACATTCTTGGCACAGTTGGATAAAGTTCTCAGTCCAGTTTTCCACTCGGTAAGAAAATGCCAAATTGCAGTGATTCAGTGGTTTCTCAACTTTTTCTTCCTGCTGCCTCCTGTATTATTATTATTATTATTATTATTATTATTATTATTATTATTATTATTATTATTATTATTATTATTATTGATCATCGCACAGTCGCCAGATGTTCAGACTGGATCTGGCATTTTTGTCTACCTCTCGAGTCCTTACCCAGGACCTGGGATAGGCAGATGTGGATGTTTGATGGTATGACAGATCTCGTCGCAGGATGGAAGCGGTTCCTAGTGAGGCCGCCTTTTGCAATTGACTAATGGCGAATTTGTCAATGCCAATGATGGTGTTCAAGGGGTGCTCCAGTTGTTTTGGGATTGCACCCAAGGCACCTATGACTATTGGTACAGCCCTTGCTTGCCTTTGCCCCAGTATTTCTATTTCTATTTGTGGGTCTTTGTATTTTGTGATCTTCTCCAGTTCTTGTCTATTCTTCTTCTTCTTCTTCTTCTTCTTCTTCTTCTTCTTCTTCTTCTTCTTCTTCTTCTTCTTCTTCTTCTTCTTCTTCTTCTTCTTCTTCTTCTTCTTCTTCTTCTTCTTCTTCTTCTTCTTCTTCTTCTTCTTCTTCTTCTTCTTCTTCTTCTTCTTCTTCTTCTTCTTCTTCTTCTTCTTCTTCTTCTTCTTCTTCTTCTTCTTCTTCTTCTTCTTCTTCTTCTTCTTCTTCTTCTTCTTCTTCTTCTTCTTCTTCTTCTTCTTCTTCTTCTTCTTCTTCTTCTGGGGCTCTGGCTGATTAATTCATGGGTTGATCGGGAAAGTTTACCGATTGGCTTTGGCTTCCGGAGGGCGTTGAAAAGGACGAGGCGTCGTCTGGCTTTTTTTTTTTTTTTTCGTTTTTCTAATCCACACATTCAGTCAGAGGCTTTCGAAATTGCCCTTCTCCTCCTGCGGCGACTCTATTATAAAGAATTCCCCGGCTTAAGGAGAAGAAGCCGAGATATATTTGTGCTCTCTTTGGAGCTGTGAGAGGTTATAATGGATCCTGGCTTGCCTGCTGAAGGGAGGAAGGAAGGAGAGGGACGTGTCTAATAATTGTCAAGGGGTTGCCAGTGGGGTCTCCAGTAGGGGAGGAATTTGTAGGTTTGGGATGGTTTTGCAGTGGGAGAAGTCAAATCTCCTCCCTGCTCCTTCTGTTCTTCATTGTTACTTAATACTTACTTACTTACTTATCCATCCATCCATCCATCCTTCCATCCATCCATCCATCCATCTATCTATTTATCTATCTATCTATGTCTATCTATATCTATCTGTCTGTCTGTCTCTATCTATCTACCTACCTACCTACCTCTCTCTATCTATCTTTCTATCTATCTATCTATCTATCTATCTATCTATCTATCTATCTATCTATCTATCTATCTATCTCTATCTATGTCTGTCTGTCTGTCTGTCTATCTACCTACCTATCTACCTATCAACCTCTCTTTATCTATCTTTCTATCTATCTATCTATCTATCTATCTATCTATCTATCTATCTATCTATCTATCTATCTATCTATCTATTTCTATCTATATCTCTCTGTCTGTCTGTCTGTCTGTCTATCTATCTCTATCTCTATCTATCTATCTACCTACCTACCTACCTACCCACCTACCTACCTACCTATCTATCTTTCTATCTTTCTGTCTATCTATCTATCTATCTATCTATCTCTATCTATCTCTATCTATCTTTCTATCTCTATCTATCTTTCTATCTATCTATATCTGTCTTCTATTCTATGTATCTATCTATTCTATGTATCATCTATCTTTCTTTCTTTCTATCTATCTATCTATCTCTATCTATCTCTATCTTTCTATCTATCTATCTCTATCTATCTTTCTATCTCTATCTATCTATCTATCTATCTATCTATCTATCTATCTATCTATCTATCTATCTATCTATCTATCTATCTATCTATCTATCTTTCTGCTATTAATGGAGTCCTAAATATTGGGCAGAGACCCATCGCTCAGCTGTAGAGGGGCTTCAGATGACGACAACAACAACAACAACAACAATAATAACAACAACAACTAGGAACCGCTTCCATCCTGCGACGAGATCTGTAATACCATCAAACATCCACATCTGCCTATCCCAGGTCCTGGGGAAGGACTCGATAGGTAGACAAAAATGCCAAATCCAGTCTGAACATCTGGCTGACTGTGCGATGATCATAATAAAGTCGGAAGGGACCTTGGAGGTCATCAAGTCCAACCCCCTGCTCAGGCAGGAAACCCTATACCATTTCGGACAAATGGCTGTCCAGCCTCTTCTTGAAAACTTCCAGTGGTGGAGCACCCACAACGTCTGGTGGCAAGCTGTTCCACGGGTTAATTGTTGAAATTTAGCTGGGGGGACGAAGGGGCAGCAAGCATGCAATCGCAGGGGAAGCGATGCGCAAAAAGCACAACGTTCCTCCGTCATTGGCAAGGGCTGCAGCTGGAGGGGCTGCCGGGAATCGGGTCAGCAAACAAGCCAAAAATGAAAAGCATTCCGGGCACTTGCAAAAGGCCGCTTGGCAAACATTCAACCTGAGCGTTGGTGGCTGTTGTTCCTTTGTCGGTCTTGGAAAACTTGCTCCGTTGGAGGAGTAAGAATAACAGAATAGCAGAGCTGGAAGGGACCGTGGAGGTCATCTAGCCCAACCCCTGTGCTCAGGAAGGAGACCCTGTACCGTTTCAGACAAATGACTGTCCAGTCTCTTCTTTAAAGATTGCACTAGTAATGGGATGAAGTCAATTCAGAAGCGCAAACGCACAATATGCGATAGACTAGAAACAGTAGATAGACCATATATAAGAGAAACACCAATCAAACAAAATGTATTCGGAGTATACTTGAAGATGTAAGGGAGGAAGGAAGAACGTTTACTAAAACAGATGTTTACAAAGGATTAATACCTAATGTTGTATGCTATGGTCTAGGAGGATTGCTTAGCAATAAGATCTTATGTTTAATGTTGATCACATTAATATTGAAACAGATAAGAGAAACACCAATCAAAATAAAATGTAACAGGAGTATAGTTGAGGCTGGACGCGAGGAGGGGGGGAAAAAGGCCTACTAAGTCAGACGTTTTCAAAGACTAATACTTAGTATTGTATACCAGGTGTCATGATGATCGCGGCATAATATGTTTTTATGTCCAATGCTGATTGTTCTTAATAAAAGAATTTTTATAATTTAAAAAAAAAAAAAAAAAGCTCCAGGGATGGAGCATCCACGATTTCAAGTGGCAAGCTGTTCCACTGTCAGGAAGATTTCTCCTTCATTCCAGGTTGGTTCTCTAATGAACTTCCGCCCGTCACTTCTTGCCCAGAATAGAATACAGAATAACAGAGAGCTGGAAGGGACCTCGGAGGTCATCTAGTCCAACCCCCCCCCGCTCAAGCAGGAGACCCTAGACCACTTCAGACAAGTGGCTGTCTTTTCTTAAAAGCCTTTTTGGAAGGAAGGAAGGAAGGGAGGGAGGGAGGGAGGGAGGGAAGGGAAGGGAAGGGAAGGGAAAGGGAAAGGGAAAGGGAAAGGGGAAGGGAAGGGAAGAAAAGAAAAGAAGAAGGAAGGAAGGAAAGGAAAGGAAAGGAGGGAAGGAAGGAAGAAGGAAGGAAAGGAAAGGAGGGAGGGAGGGAAGAAAAGGAAGGAAGGAAGGAAGGAAGGAAGGAAATGAAGGAAGGAAGGAAGGAAGGAAAGACAAAATTACAGAAAGCTGGAAGGTACCTTGGAGGTCATCTAGTCCAACCCCCTGCTCAAGCAGGAGACCCTATACCACTTCAGACAAGTAACTGTCTCTTTTTAAAAGCCTTTTTGGAAGGAAGGAAGGAAGGAAGGAAGGAAGGAAGGAAGGAAGGAAGGAAGGAAGGAAGGAAGGAAGGAAGGGAAGAAAAGGAAGGAAGGAAAAGACGGAAGGAAGGAAAGGAAGGAAGGGGGGAGGGAGGGAGGGAAGAAAAGGGAGGAAGGAAAAGAAGGAAGGAAGGAAGGAAGGACAGAGTTGGAAGGGACCCCCAGAGGTCATCTAGTCCAACCCCCTGCCCAAGCAGGAGACCCTGTTCCATTCCAGACAAAAACTTCCAACGCTGGAGCATTCACAACTTCTGGAAGCAACCTTAACGACCGTCACCAGCATCCCCATGTCGGTCACGTGATAAACATTCGGACACTTGGCAACTGACACGCATTCATGACGGGTCACACAGTGTCCCGGGTGTGTGTGTGTGTGTGTGTCACGTGATCCCGTTTTGTGAGCTTCCGATGAGCAAAGCCAGTGAGGAAGCCTCACTGACAGTCCTGTGACTAACTTTAATAACTGCAGTGACTCACTTAAGAACGGTGGCAAGACAGGACCAAATTCATTTCACCCCGAGGGGACAGAAACGCCCAGTCCAGTCCGAACATCTGTATTTCTGGAATTTTCTTTTGTTTCCCATTTTAGTTTTGGTCACCACGATGTAAAAAAGATGTTGAGACTCTAGAAGGAGTGCAGAGAAGAGCAGCAAAGAGGATCAGGGGACTGGAGGCTAAAACATACCAGGAACGGCTGCTGGAATTGGGTATGTCCAGTTTAAGGAAGAGAAGGACGAGGGGGGGACATGATAGCAGGGTTCCAGTATCTCAGGGGCTGCCCCAAAGAAGAGGGAGCCAAGCTGTTCTCCAAAGCGCCTGAAGGCAGGAGAAGAAGCAAGGGATGGAAACTCATCAAGGAGAGAAGCAACCTGGAAGTAAGGAGAAACTTTCTGACAGTTAGAACAATTAACCAGTGGAACTCCTTGCCTCCAGAAGCGGTGAATGTTCCAACACTGGAAGTTTTTAAGAAGAGACCGGACAGCCATTTGTCTGAAACGGTATAGGGTTTCCTGCCTGAGCAGGGGGTTGGACTACATGACCTCCAAGATCCCTTCCAAGACTGTTATTCTGTTATTCTTTTCCTTCCTTCCTTCCTTCCTTCCTCCCTCCTTCGCTCCCTCCCTTCTCCAACACTGGAAGTCTTTAAGAAGAGACTGGACAGCCATTTGTCCGAAATGGTGTAGGGTTTCCTGCCTGAGCAGGGGGTTGGACTAGATGACCTCCAAGGTCCCTTCCAGCTCTATTACTATTATTTATTTATTTATTTAGATTTTTATGCCGCTCCTCTCCAAAGGACTCGGAGTGGCTAACATCATAAACAACAACATAAACAAAACAAACATCTATTATTATTATTATTATTATTACCGGTATTATTATTATTATTATTATTATTATTATTATTATTATTATTATTATTATTATCTGGCTGGCTGTGCACGTCAAACCATCATCATAAGAAAGAAAGGAGTCCGTTGCCATGCCAACCTTGACTGGGCCTCTCAAAGCCACACCGGGAGGGCTTCCTTGATATCTGAAAATATTAACTTTATTGGAACTGAACAGGCTCATTTTAGAAAAAAAACCAATAGCCTGCTTAGAAAGGCTGATACTCCTAGATTCCCTTAAATAATTCTACGCTCCTCACTTAGGATTGGCCTTAACGAGGTTTCCGCCCACTTTTAGGCTGAAAATCCAAGTGTGTAACGAACAATAAAATCCACCTAATATAACAAACGGGGAGGTCCTGGTTAACGTCCGCGACGGAGCCCAAAATTTCCGTGGCTAAGCGAAACATGTGTTCAGTGAGTTTTGCTCCGTTTTACGACTTTTCTTTTCACGGTTGTTAAGTGAATCCCTGCGGTTGGTTAAGTGAATCCGCCTCCCCCCCATTGACTTCGCTTGTTCAGAAGGTCGCAATTAGGTGATCCAGGGATTCTGCGACCGTCGTTAACTGCGAGTCGGTTCTGCGAGTCGGTTCGCAAAAGGGCATCAGGTGACCCCAGGATGCTGCGACTGTTGTAACCATGAGTCCGTTCGCAAAAGGGGATGAGGTGACCCCGGGACACTGCAACCGTCACAAGTACATGCCAGTTACCTGTATAGATAAGATGTATAGTGGCGAGGGTGAGATTTGAATTCGGAGCTTGCCCTAATCACCCCTGTGATTACCTGATTCGGGATCCACTTCGAACCTCTGACCCAAAAAAATCTTTCCCCCCCAGCTTTTGAGATTGATGCCCAGAATTGTGGCTTGTGTCGAGCACGTACAAAGTGGCTGCCTTTTCGTTTTTCTTGTGCAAATGCAGTGTAGATTATATTGCTAACTGTGAGGAGGATTGGGAGAGAGAGAGAGAGAGAGTCATTAAATAAAATTGCGCCATGCACACCAGCCTGCGTTGGTCCCCACACGCATTAAACGCTCCTTTCGGAGCGTTTGTTTGTTTGTGTTTTCCTTCTGCATTCCGGGGAATGGATGCGGCACTTGGCATCTAGAATAGGTTGGGATAGGATAGGATAGGATAGGATAGGACAGGACAGGACAGGACAGGACAGGACAGGACAGGATAGGATAGGATAGGATAGGATAGGATAGGATAGGATAGGATAGGATAGGATAGGATAGGATAGGATAGAACAGAAATACATAATGGAATGTAATGGAATAGAATAGAATAGAATAGAATAGAATAGAATAGAATAGAATAGAATAGAATAGAATAGAATAGAAAATAGAATGGAATGGAATGGAATGGAATGGAATGGAATAAAATAGAAAAAATAGAGTAGAGTAGAATAGAATAGAATAGAATAGAATAGAATAGAATAGAATAGAATAGAATGAACAGAATAGAAAATAGAATGGAATAAAATAGAAAAAATACAGTAGAGTAGAGTAGAGTAGAGTAGAGTAGAATAGAATAGAATAGAATAGAATAGAATAGAATAGAATAGAATAGAATAGAATAGAATAGAAAATAGAATGGAATAAAATAGAAAAAATACAGTAGAGTAGAGTAGAGTAGATTAGAATAGAATAGGAATAGAATAATAACTTTATTGTCACTTTGAATGTACACCGAATTGGCATACACTAAACTGAAATTTCGTTGCGTTCAGCTCTCAGAGGGCTACCCTCCCCCATAGACACGACATAAATGTGACAAAAATAAATAAATAAACACAGAACTGTGCACAGACCCACATATATTACACGACACAGAGAAACAACAGTCTAGTCCGGGTTATGTATACACATGTGCATCTCTCCGTGTGTGAATTCCACCCACAAACGTTGGATTTGCAGTCCTGTCCGTTGGATGGGGGGGGGGGAGAAACCTCAGTGAGCGATGCATAAAAGCCAGCTGGGCCAATCATCAGGAGACAGTGAGTTCTAGTCCCGCCTTAGGCATGAAAGTGGCTGGGTGACTTTGGGCCAATCACCAGGAGACAGTGAGTTCTAGTCCCGCCTTAGATACAAAAGCCGGCTGGGTGACTTTGGGCCAATCACTAGGAGACGGGGAGTACTAGTCCCGCCTTAGGCATGAAAGCCGCTGGGTGACTTTGGGCCAATCACCAGGAGACAGTGAGTTCTAGTCCTGCCTTAGATACAAAAGCCGGCTGGGTGACTTTGGGCCAATCCCCAGGAGCCTGGGAGTTCTAGTCCCGCCTTAGGCATGAAAGTGGCTGGGTGACTTTGGGCCAATCCCCAGGAGCCTGGGAGTTCTAGTCCCGCCTTAGGCATGAAAGTGGCTGGGTGACTTTGGGCGAGTCACCAGGAGACCAGCTTTGTGCAGAAAGCTCGGTTCTTTGATTTTGGGGGGGGGGGGGAGAGGATGGGAAATAAAAAAATATCTTTATTAAGGGGATTGGATCGGTGGCAGGAAAGATCGGGTTCCCTTGGCAACCTTGCAGACGGATCCTTTCCACCAACGTTGTGATGTTGTCCTACCTGTTGGGTCTGATGGGCATCAGCAAGCCGGTGACATTTGCCCTTGAGGCAAGGTGGCTGACATGGGGGGGGGTGCCGGAGACGAGACCCCCTCCCCCGGAGAGCTTTGCAGGTTTGACTTGCAGAGTTCAGCAATCCTGTGTTGTGTAGTTGACACAGAGAGGCAGGGTGAGACAAGATGTACAGCAGGTTACGGGGGGGGGGGAAGGAGATGCTCCTCGTTATTTATTTATCTGTATCGCAACTCAAGGCGGTGAACGCATTGAATGCATGTTTCCCCTCCTGTTTTTCCCACAACGAGAACCCTGTGGGTTTGATTGGACTGAGAGAGAAGGGGGGACCGGCCCAAAAGTCACACACCAGGAACTCACCGTCTCCTGGTGATTGGCCCAGAGTCACCCAGCCGGCTTTCGCGCCTAAGGCGGGACTAGAACTCACCGTCTCCTGGTGATTGGTCCAGAGTCACCCAGCCGGCTTTCGCGCCTAAGGCGGGACTAGAACTCACCGTCTCCTGGTGATTGGTCCAGAGTCACCCAGCCGGCTTTCATGCCTAAGGCGGGACTATAACTCACCGTCTCCTGGTGATTGGCCCAAAGTCATCCAGCCGGCTTTTGTATATAAGGTGGGACTAGAACTCACTGTCTCCTGGTGATTGGCCCAAAGTCATCCAGCCGGCTTTCACGCCTAAGGCGGGACTAGAACTCACCGTCTCCTGGTGATTGGTCCAGAGTCACCCAGCCGGCTTTCGTGCCTAAGGCGGGACTAGAACTCACCATCTCCTGGTGATTGGCCCAAAGTCATCCAGCCGGCTTTCATGCCTAAGGCGGGACTATAACTCACCGTCTCCTGGTGATTGGCCCAAAGTCATCCAGCCGGCTTTTGTATATAAGGTGGGACTAGAACTCACTGTCTCCTGGTGATTGGCCCAAAGTCACCCAGCCGGCTTTCGCGCCTAAGGCGGGACTAGAACTCACCGTCTCCTGGTGATTGGCCCAGAGTCACCCAGCCGGCTTTCGTGCCTAAGGCGGGACTAGAACTCACCATCTCCTGGTGATTGGCCCAAAGTCATCCAGCCGGCTTTCATGCCTAAGGCGGGACTAGAACTCACCGTCTCCTGGTGATTGGCCCAGAGTCACCCAACCGGCTTTCGTGCCTAAGGCGGGACTAGAACTCACCGTCTCCTGGTGATTGGCCCAGAGTCACCCAACCGGCTTTCGTGCCTAAGGCGGGACTAGAACTCACCGTCTCCTGGTGATTTGCCCAGAGTCACCCAGCCGGCTTTCGTGGCTAAGCGGGACTAGAACTCACCACCTCCTGGTGATTGGCCCAGAGTCACCCAGCCGGCTTCCATGCCTAAGATGGGACTAGAACTCACCGTCTCCTGGTTACTAGGCCAGCACTTTGACTGCTACACCAAATTGGCACCAAAGCCTACAGCGCCCAGTTATTGCCAAGCGGTCTCCCCTCCAAAGACTAACCAAGTCTAAGCCTGCTTAGCTTCCCAGATCAAACAAAATTGGGTGTTTTAAGGGCAGTGTAACCAATTTCGTGGCCCCCAAGTTTAGAAATAGACAGTTACAGTTTTCAGGGCTTTTTCTGCACAAGAAAATTGTGTAGGCTGAAGCATATATATCGGCTGTGCTCACACTGCATAGTGCAGCAGATCTGGGAGAGATGTAGAAAGCTCGTTCGAATTCTGGGCAAAGCTCGGGAGACGTTAACCTGGTTAGATGAACCCAGTCTGTAAGGTTAATAGTTCATGATGCAAGATCATGGGGTGAACCCAGAACATGGGTTAATTCTGTCACTGCCTGTTGTATGAATGCAGACAAGGGTTAGGGTTAGGGCTATCGTCACTCCTGGCAGCTTGCTGGCCTTTAGAATACCGGTAGTCCTCAACGACCACCATTGAGCCCAACATTTTCGTTGCTAAGCGAGACAGTTGTTAAGTGAGGTTTGCCCCATTTGATGACCTGTTAAGTGAATCACTGCAGTTGTTAAGTTCATAACACAGCCGTTAAGCAAATCCAGCTTGATTCGGCTTGTTCAGAAGATCCCAAAAGAGGATCCCATAATGCCGGGATGCTGCAACCGTCATAACTACGAATCAGTTGCCCTGTGTCTGAACTTTGATCCCATCAGCACGGGGAGGCTGCGATGGTCGTAAATGTGAAAAACGGTCATAGGTGCCATTGTAGCTTCGAACGGGTGCTAAATGAACTGCGGGAAATTGAGGACTATCTGGGTTGATAGAAACGGCACACCCTGGCAAACCAGGATAGCTTCTAGCTTGTTGCACCCCACAGGGAGGGAAAGATGTGTAAGTATTCGGCCTTGGGTTTGCTACAAATATTGCTTGGGTTTAAGGCACGGCCGTCGCTCCGAATCCTTTCATAAATTTTGCTGTAATAAATTCCAGAGTTTTGGTGTCCTCGGAAGCCCGTTCTTGTGGTTTGTCGCCTAGCCAAAATAGCACAACATCCCAGCTCCCAAATCTCAGCTTCGCAAAAACGCAGTTGCTTAAATCCACATCGTGTGTTGGATGCAAACCACAGTGGCTGCAGCGGCACGACTCATTTAACCCAGTTGCTGGATTTGCCCCTGTTCACACCATGTCACGAAACGCAAATTAACAAAGCCACAAAAAAAATGAGTCAACGCTCAGAAGCGTCCTTGTGTTGCATGTTCACAGCCCCAGTGTCTGGATCAGCCAACACACCGGGGGGAGGGGGGGAAAGTGAAGCTTCTCTAACCCACAAACTAATTTTAGCGGCGGCTGACGTGCGAGTAGCTTCCCTTCGCTGAAACCGAGATGCGAAACCTTTGGGGTTGGCCATGGGTTCTAAATGCGCTTGAACAAACGCACAAATCAAACGTTTCTGCTCCAAGGAGCGCAAAGGGGATCCTGCAGAATCTAAAAGAATCTTGCTAGCAGCTTTTCCAGCTAGCAAAAGGAACGTTCACCTGCCTTTGGATAAAGAGGCTAACAAATTCCAGATTTTGGCCAGCACTGACAAGTGTTCCTCGCCCTCAACAATTTTAAGATGTGTGGATGTTCCCCAGCCAGCATGTAGGGACTTCATACATATTCCCCATCCAGCCATCAGTGTCTCTGATTCTTAGAATGGCTCCTATTAATTCAACTCAGAATAAAGCTTGAAGGGACCTTGGAGATGATGATAATAATCATAATAATAATGATAAAGTTGGAAGGGACCTTGGAGGTCATCTAGTCCAACCCCTTGCTCAGGCAGGAAACCCTATACCATTTTGGACAAAGGGCTGTCCAGTCTCTTCTTAAAAACTTCCAGCATTGGAGCATTCACCGCTTCTGGAGGCAAGGAGTTCCACTGGTTAATTGTTCTCACTGTCAGGAAGTTTCTCCTTAGTTCCAGGTTGCTTCTCTCCTGGATGAGTTTCCATCCGTTGCTTCTTGTCCTGCCTTCAGGGGCTTTGGAGAAGAGCTTGACTCCCTCTTCTTTGGGGCAGCCCCTGAGATACTGGAAGGCTGCTATCATGTCCCCCCTCGTCCTTCTCTTCGTTAAACTAGACATCCCCAATTCCAGCAACCGTTCCTTGTATGTTTTATCCTCCAGTCCCCTGATCCTCTTTGTTGCTCTTCTCTGCACTCTTTCTAGAGCAGTGGTTCTCAACCTTTTTAATGCCGCGACCCCCAACTGGTCGTAAGTCGAGGACTTCCCAACCGGTCGTAAGTCGAGGACTTCCCAACCGGTCGTAAGTCGAGGACTTTCCCTGCCTGGGAGCACCGCACATGCGTGGTGCTGCCCCCTGTGCCGGCCGAGGCGTAGCTGGCAAGGCTAACTATTTTAGTAGTTGCTCAGCAGGGAGGAGTGGGAACTTCCGGAGAGCTCGCCTTCGCTGCAGACAACTTGCAGCCCCGTTTGCAGGCGGGGACGTTTGGCGGGCTCAGCAGGGCGGAGACAGCCTGGACAATTCCTATTGGCTTTTGAAAGCCAATAGAATGAGACTCTATTCAAGAGAGTCTATTCTATTGGCTTTCAAAAGCCAATAGAACAAGAGGGAGTAACACACCTAAGGAAAAGGGGGGGGGGAAATGGCGGACTGCATTGTTTGGCGACCCCCGTGAAAGGGTCGTTCGACCCCCAATGGGGTCCTGACCCACAGGTTGAGAACCGCTGTCCTAGAGTCTCACCATCTTTTTTACATCGTGGTGACCAAAACTGGATGCCGGATTCCAAGTGTGGCCTTCCCAAGGCCTTGTAAAGTGGTAGTAAGACTTCACCTGATCTTGATTCTCTCCCTCTCTGTTCATGCAGCCTAGGATTGTGAGACAGCGGTGAAGTAGGTTTTGGCCCTGTTTTACAAACCTTCCTTGGCACCGTTGTTAACTGAATCGCTGCACTTGTTAAGTGAGACACGCGGTCGTTAAATGAATCTGGCTTCCCCCCATTGACTTTGCTTGTTGGAAGGTCGCAAAAGTAAGTCCATGCCAGTTGCCGAGCATCTGAATTTTTGATCATGTGACTGCAACCGTCGCAAGAGTGAAACACGGTCATAAGTCACCTTTTTTTCAGTTGCCGTCGTAACTTTGAATGGTCGTGAAATAGTTGTAAAATGAAAGAAAATGAAATGAAATTAAGATAATGAAATGAAATGAAATAGGTAAAATAAAGTAAAATAATTCTATTCTATTCTATTCCATTCTGTTCTATTCTATTTTCTTTTTCCTATTTTCTATTTCCTATTTTCTATTCTATTCTATTCAATTTTCTCTTCTCTTCTCTTCTCTTCTCTTCTCTTCTCTTCTCTTCTCTTCTCTTCTCTCTTCTATTTTCTCTTCTCTTCTCTATTCTCTTCTATTTTCTCTTCTATTCTATTTTCTCTTCTCTATTTTCTCTATTCTCTCTTCTATTTTCTATTCTATTCTCTTCTCTATTCTCTCTTCTCTTTTCTATTCTATTCTATTCTATTCTATTTTCTCTTCTCTATTTTCTCTATTCTCTCTTCTATTTTCTATTCTATTCTCTTCTCTATTCTCTTCTCTATTCTCTTCTCTTCTATTTTCTATTCTCTATTTTCTCTATTCTCTTATTTTCTCTTCTCATTTTCTCTTCTCTTCTCTTCTTTTCTCTATTCTCTTCTCTATTCTATTCTATTCTCTTCTATTTTCTATTCTCTTCTATTTTTTCTCTATTTTCTCTATTCTCTCTTCTATTTTCTCTTCTCTTCTATTTTCTATTCTATTCTCTTCTCTCTTCTCTCTTCTATTCTATTTTCTCTTCTCTTCTCTTCTATTCTATTTTCTATTCTATTCTATTCTATTTTATCTTCTCTTCTCTCTTCTCTTCTCTTTTCTATTCTATTCTATTTTCTGTTCTATTTTCTATTCTACTCTACTCTACTCTACTCTACTCTACTCTACTCTACTCTACTCTACTCTACTCTACTCTACTCTACTCTACTCTACTCTACTCTACTCTACTCTACTCTACTCTGCTCTAGACCACTGGCTGGCCAGGGAATCCTGGGAGTTGAGGTCCACCCACCTTCAGACTGCCAAGATGGAGAAACACTGCTCTGGAATCCAAGGAGACATTCTGATAGTGCCCAAGTCTCAAAATTACTCTTATTTGTTTTCTCTTTGCAGACCCAGGCCACCGGCATTCCTGGTGGATCTCCGGGGGCCACCCCCACCGTGTCCACTCCGGTCACGGGACACAAGCGCATGGTCATCCCCAACCAGCCTCCTTTGACCGCCACCAAAAAGTCGGCCACCCCCAAGCCTGGTGTCCAGCCGATCCCGGTGACCCCTGTCGGCCCCTTGAAGCCTCAGCCTGTCCCGGCGTCCTACACTACGGCCGCCACCCCCACCCGCCCCCCGTTCAACGTGCAGGTGAAATCCGCTCATCCTGCCCCCCACTTCCCACCCTCGCCCCCCCAGTATGGCGGCCTGGCCCCCCAGCCTGCTTCTTCAATAGGGCCCTATGCCCCGGCTCAACCTCGGGCGCCCGATTACGGCTACGTGCCCCCGCCAGTGGTGGGTTACGGTTCCGCACCCCCGCTGGGTCGCCAGCCGGAACCGGCCTATGCTGGGAGCGCCGCCACCCTCAGAGGCTGGGAGGGAGCCGATCCTTCCTATGGGCCCCCCAGCGCCTGGAAGCCTGAGCCAGCATACCCTCCAGCTGTGGGGCAGTACCCGTCCTCTGGAGCCAGGAAGAGCCACGGCTTGGAGCCAGTGCCAGCCTCTCAGCCGCCCACTTTGCAACCAAAGGTAAGGACCCAAGAAAGTTGTAAAACTGGCATGCTTTGGGTTCTCTCTCTCTCTCTCTCTCTCTCTCTCTCTCTCTCTCTCTCTCTCTCTCTCTCTCTCTCTCTCTCTCTCTCTCTCTCTCTCTCTCTCTCTCTCTCTTTCTCTACCCATCTATCATCTATATATCTATCTGTCCATCCATCCCCTAATCATCTATCAATCGAATCAATCATATCTCTCTCTAGCATTATGTATCATCCATCTATTCATCTATTTGTTTATTATCTATCTGTCTATCAGTGTCTATCTGTCTAATCTGTCATCTATCTATCCAGCCATCTGTATCAATCAATCAATCAATCTTACCTTTCTTTCTATCATCATTTATCTGTAATTTACCTATCTATCTATCTATCTATCTATCTATCTATCTATCTATCTATCTATCTGATGAGATAGATAGATGAGAGATAGATATCTCTCTATATCTCTCATCTATCTCTATCTCTATCTCTCTACCTCTCCTATCTATCTATCTATCTATCTATCTATCTATCTATCTATCTATCTATCTATCTCTATGTATCTCTCTCTCTCTCATCTATATCTATCTATCTATCTATCTATCTCTATCTCTTTATTATCTATCTATATTTATCATCTATCTGTCTCTATCTCTCTATCTATCATCTATCTATATCTATCTGCCTGCCTGCCTGCCTATCTATCTATCTATTTGCTATCTATATATATTTATCATCTATTTATCTCTCTATCTCTATCTCTATCTATCATATATTCAACCAGCCATATATCCAGCCATCTATATCAATCAATCTAATCTCTCTATCATTATTTATCATGTGTCTTTAATTTATATCTATGGTATATGTTTCATCAATTGTATCTATGTAATCTATCTATCTATCTATCCCACCCCCCCTCTCTCTCTTTATCTATCTATTAAACTAGTCTGTGACCCTCTTTCCAAAGACGAGTCTGTGTGGCTTACAGACATTGATTAAAATACACTATAAACAATTAAAACAGTAAATAAAGATCTGGAATGCAATTAAATGCAATTAAAATAAAACTAAGCAGGATGGAGACAGAGGGAGCCAAGTATGCACAGGGGGAAGGTAGGGTGTTCTCTCGTCCTTCAGCCACTCCCAAAATGCCATACTCCCATTGAGACCCCCTGAGCTAGTTGGCACCGTCACATCTTCAAGGCAGGGCGACATCCGTGGCTGCCGTGGCCTGAAAATTCAGTGGCTCCAGTGTGTTTGCAGGCTCTGTGCGCAGTGGCGTGCAAAATATTGTGTATCACACCCGGCTTGTTCTTTCTTTCTTTCTTTCTTTCTTTCTTTCTTTCTTTCTTTCTTTCTTTCTTTCTTTCTTTCTTTCTTTCTTTCTTTCTTCCCACAATCTGGGGATCTCTCCCCGAAAAAATTAAAATCTATCGTCCAATGGTCGCGCTTTCAGCCTGGAGCTCTGGAAGGACTTTTAAAAGATTAATTGTTAGCAATTCTTAGAGTAATTTTCTCCTCTTCCCTTTCCACTTAAAATATGGAACGCGTGATTGCATTGTTCTCTGCTGGCTTCCTAGCCCTGGGACGGGTTGACGGACATAAGGCATTGTTTCGGCTTAATGCTGCTTGCTTAAATTAGGAATACGTCTCTTTCAGGATGCCTTTGTTCAGCAATTTTGGTGCCAGCTTTACGACGTACGTGGAACTTAGAATAACAGCGCTGGAAGGGACCTCCGAGGTCATCTAGTCCAGCCCCCTGCTCGAGCAGGAGACCCTATACCATTTCAGACAAGTGGCTGTCCAGTCTCTTCTTAAAAACCTCCAGGGATAGAGCGCCCACAACTTCTGGTGGCAAGCAGTTCCACTGGTTAATTGTCTTCACTGTTAGGAAGTTTCTCCTTAATTCTAGGTTGCTTCTCTCCTTGCTCAGTTTCCATCCGTTGCTTCTTGTCCTGCCTTCAAGTGCCTTGGAGAATAATGTGACCCCCTCTTCTTCTTCTTTGGGGCAGCCCCTCAGATACTGGAATATCTGCTATCCTGTCTCCCCTGTTTCTTCTTTTCTGTAGACTGGCTATTTCCTGCCAGTTCCTGCAACCGTTCTTATGTTTTACTCTCCAAACCTTTAACCATCTTAGTTGCTCTTCTTGGCAATTTTTCCAAAGTCCCAACATCTTCTTTGGAATGTGGTGACCAAAACTGGATGCAGGATTCTAGGTCTGGCCTTACTAAGGCTGTATAAAGTGGTACTTATACTTTACGTGAAAATATATTCTTTTGAGAGCGGGCATCCTCTCCTCTCCTCTCCTCTCCTATCATCCTATCCTATCCTATCCTATCCTATCATCCTATCCTATCTTCTTATCTTATCTTATCTTATCCTAACCTATCCTATTATCCTATCCTATTATCCTATCCTATCCTATCCTATCCTATTATCCTATCCTATTATCCTATCCTATCATCCTATCCTATCCTATCCTATTATCCTATCCTATCATCCTATCCTATCCTATTATCCTATCCTATCCTATCCTATCTTATATATCATCCTATCCTATCCTATTATCCTATCCTATCATCCTATCCTATTCTCCTATCCTATCCTATTAACCTATCCTATCCTATCCTATCCTATTATCCTATCCTATCCTATTATCCTATCCTATCTCCTATCCTATCCTATTATCCTATCCTATCATCCTATCCTATCCTATTATCCTATCCTATCCTATCCTATCCTATCTTTTTAGGTCAGCTCATATATCTTAATTGCAACAGCCGACACTTTTATTTCTGGTGTAGTGGACCAGTTTGAAAAACCATCCGGAGGTCCCTTGTTACTGGAAGCCTTTCTGATTTCCCCCGTCCCCAAAACCTAAGCTTAGATTGGATCTGAATCGGACCTATAACCAATGCAAACATAAGAATAAGGCAGGCTGTATCTAAGCCATCTTTGTTTCGTCGTCTGAATTCTCAATGGTCATCTCTCCAAAACCTCCTAATGCAGCGTCTCCCAACCTTGCCAACTCCCCGATGGGAGGACTTCAACTCCCAGAATCCCCCAGTCTCGGGGGGGGGAGAATTGCTGAGAATTCTGGGCTTTGAAGTCCACCGGTGTAAGAGTTAACTTGGGTTGAGGGGAAAAAACGCACGCCCTCCTGGACCCTGCAACCCAACGGGGTTGGACTAGTTGATCTCTGAGGTCCCTCTCAACTCCAGGGTCCCATGACACGGCCTCTTCCCTGTCCTGGGGAATCAAACATCTGGAGATGAAGCTCTGATCAGCAAAGGGGAGGGGGTCCTCTTACCTGCCCCACCATCCAGAGCCTTTTTTTATCTCTGCAGGTTTTTCTGCTTTAAAGCTGCAAATTTCCAGAAGCCGAGCCAAAAAAAGAAGCGAAAAGGGATTTGTATAATGACTCCGTAATAACCCTGCCTTCCCTTCCCTGCAAGTAGTAAATGATTTGTTTTCCACTTTTCTATCAAAAGCCTTATTACCGATCTGCGCTGAGAAAAAAACACTTCTCATTTCTCTTTGCAGCCCACTTTCTCCAAAGCCTGCAATTAGACATTTTATGAAATAATAGATGTGAGGAGGGAGGCGAGGAGGAGAGAGAGGGAGCGAGAGAGAGAGAGGAGAAAGAAAAAGAGGCAAAGAGAGAGGCAAAGAGAAAAAGGGAAAGAGAGAAAGAAAAAGAGACAGACAGAGGGAAAGAGAAAGAGAAAAAGACAGAGAGAAAGAGGGAAGGAGAGAGAAAGAGGGAAAGAGAGAGGCAAAGAGAAAAAGGGAAAGGGAAAGAGAAAGAAAAAGAGACAGAAAGAGAAAGAGAGAAAGAGGGAAGGAGAGAGAAAGACAAAAAAGAAAGAGGCAGAGAGACAGAAAAAGAGAAAAAAGGGGAAAGGAGAGGGAGGAAAAAAAGAAAAAAGAAAAAGAGACAGAGAAAGATAGTAAAAAGAAAGAAAAGGGGGAAGAGAGAAAAAGAAAGAGAAGAAAGGTAGAGAGAAAGAAAGTGGAAAAGAGAAAAAGAGACGGAGAGAGAGAGAAAAGAGAAAGAAAAAGAAACGGAAAGGGAAAGAGAAAGAGAAAGAAAGAGAGAAAGGGAAAGAGAGGCAGAGAAAGGGAAAGAGAGAAAGAAAAAGAGACAGAAAGAAAGAGGGAAAGAGAAAGAGGCAGAGGCAGAGAGACAAAGGGAAAGAGAAAGAAAAAGAGAGAAAGAGAAAGAGAAAAAGACAGAGAAAGAGGGAAGGCGAGAGAAAGACAAAAAAGAAAGAGACAGAGAGACAGAAAAACAGAAAAAAAGGAAAAGGAGAGGGAGGAAAAAAAGAAAAAAAGAGAAAAAGAAAAAGAGATAGAGAAAGATAGTAAAAAGAAAGAAAAGAGGGGAAGAGAGAAAAAGAAAGAAAGAAGAAAGGTAGAGAGAAAGAAAGAAAGTGGAAAAGAGAAAAAGAGACAAAGAGAAAGAGAGACAGAAAGGAACGAGGAAAGAGAGAGAAAAGAGAGAAAAAGGGAGGGAGGGAGAGAAAGAAAAAGAAACAGAAAGGGAAAGAGAAAGAGAAAGAAAGAGAGAAAGGGAAAGAGAGGCAGAGAAAGGGAAAGAGAGAAAGAAAAGGAGACAAAGAGAGAAAGAGAAAGGCAGAGAGAAAGAAGGAAAGAGAAAGAGGCAGACAGAAAGAAAAAAGGGAAAGAGGGAGAAAGAGAAAGAAAAAGAGACAGGAAGAGAGAAGAAAGAGAAAGTGGGAAAGAGAAAAAAGAGAGAAAGAGAAAGAAGAAGTGTGTGTGTGTGTGTGAGAGAGAGAGAGAGTGAGAGAGGGAAAAAGCCCCCACCGCCACCTCTTGTCTGTGGCTGACAAATCAACCCCATTTGTACAAAATTACACAGCCGCACAAGAGATTAAACGCTGCTCCTCCGCTCGGCGCATGGAGTTGTCCTTGCGGACTTGCCGCCATGGCGTCTTTTTTTGGAAACAGCACATTATGTACTTTTGCAGATAATTGAGTGTGGAATGGAGCCGTTGTGTATTCAGAAGCAGGTCACATCAGAGAGGCGCGCCTGTCTCCCTCGGATCACCCCATTTGGGCAGCCTCTGCGAATTTGCAGCCCTGTCTGCGCGTGCGCGTGCGTGTTTGTGTGTGTGCACAGAGAGGGTGTGCGTCTCTATATATACAGAATGCGCCCATCGCTCTCTAAAGCACATCTTGCATTCAGTTTCGGCACGAACTGCATTTTTGGCAAGAAGGCGAAGCTGATGTAGGTGAGGAAACCCACCTGAGTCCTCGCTGTAATGACGGGTCATTTAGTGACCGTCTGAAAAAAAAGGGACTTAGGACCAGTTTCGCACTGACGACCGTTGCAGCATTCCCCGTGATCACAGGATCAAAATCCGGGCACTGGGCCATTGGTTCGCACTTACAACGGTCGCAGTGTCCCGGGGGTGGGGGTGGTGTCACGTGATAATCCCCCTTTTGCGACCTTTAAAAAAGCAAACGAGAAAGCTGAATTCACTTAACGACCGTGTGGCTAACTGCACAACTGGGGCAAGGAAACTCGTGAAACGGGTCAAAACATACTTAACAACCATCTTGCTTAGCAATGGGTTGTGGTCGTAAGCCGAGGGCTGTCCATGAGAAGACTTCTGGACTTCAACTCCCAGAATTCCTCAGCCAGCGTGGGGGAACTATGGCCCCTTCATGACTCGTGGACTTCAACTCCCAGAATTCCTCAGCCAGCGTGGGGGAACTATGGCCCCCTCGTGACTGGTGGACTTCAACTCCCAGAATTCCTCAGCCAGCGTGGGGGAACTAGGGCCCCCTCATGACTGGTGGACTTCAACTCCCAGAATTCCTCAGCCAGCGTGGGGGAAACTATGGCCCCTTCATGACTGGTGGACTTCAACTCCCAGAATTCCTCAGCCAGCATGGGGGAACTATGGCCTCCCTCATGACTCGTGGACTTCAACTCCCAGAATTCCTCAGCCAGCATGAGGGAACTATGGCCCCCTCATGACTCGTGAACTTCAACTCCCAGAATTCCTCAGCCAGCATGGGAGAATTATGGCCCCTTCATGACTGGTGGACTTCAACTCCCAGAATTCCTCAGCCAGCATGGGGGAACTATGGCCCCCTCATGACACATGGACTTCAACTCCCAGAATTCCTCAGCCAGCGTGGGGGAACTATGGCCCCTTCATGACTCGTGGACTTCAACTCCCAGAATTCCTCAGCCAGCGTGGGGGAACTATGGCCCCCTCATGACTGGTGGTCTTCAACTCCCAGAATTCCTCAGCCAGCGTGGGGGAACTATGGCCCCTTCATGACTCGTGGACTTCAACTCCCAGAATTCCTCAGCCAGCGTGGGGGAACTATGGCCCCCTCATGACTGGTGGTCTTCAACTCCCAGAATTCCTCAGCCAGCGTGGGGGAACTATGGCCCCTTCATGACTCGCGGACTTCAACTCCCAGAATTCCTCAGCCAACATGGGGGAATTATGGTCCTTTGATGACTCATGGACTTCAACTCCCAGAATTCCTCAGCCAGCGTGGGGGAACTATGGCCCATTCATGACTCGCGGACTTCAACTCCCAGAATTCCTCAGCCAGCGTGGGGGAACTATGGCCCCCTCATTACTGGTGGTCTTCAACTCCCAGAATTCCTCAGCCAGCGTGGGGGAACTATGGCCCCTTCATGACTCATGAACTTCAACTCCCAGAATTCCTCAGCCAGCATGGGGGAATTATGGTCCTTTGATGACTCATGGACTTCAACTCCCAGAATTCCTGAGCCAGCATGGGAGAACTATGGCCCCTTCATGACTCGTGGACTTCAACTCCCAGAATTCCTGAGCCAGCACGGCTCAGCTTGGAAACCTCTCCCTTTCCCCTCAGCGTGGCTGGCTCAGGAATTCTGGGAGTTGAAGTCCACGAATCATAAAAGAGCCAAGGTGGCCTAGCCCTGCTCTAGGCGTTGTGCTACTGTACCCTTACATAAGGTCTCTAGGCATCCCATCCCATCTCCCATCTGGGAGAAATTTCATGCTCTTTCTCTCAAACCAGGCCTCAAAAAATAGCCTCTCGAGTCGCCCATTTCTTGGCCGCCATTTGTTTCCACAAGCCGTCGCGTTCCTTAAGACCGGACCTTTTTATAACCGTATCTTATTTGGATTTATTTTCGGATCTATGTTCTTCCTTATTTTTAGACTCCGTTGCACTGATTGTTTCTCTCTTACACACACGTATATGCATATAGAGAGAAGGATTTCATACTTCTGGTATTCCATATATTGTTTTTATTGAATATTTATTTAATATTTATGGGCCTTTTAGTCAATATCTAAGGCAGTGTTTCTCAACCTTGACCATTTTAAGGCATGTGGACTTCAACTCCCAGAATTCCACAGCCAGCAGTGCTGGCTGTGGAATTCTGGGAGTTGAAGTCCACATGCCTTAAAATGGTCAAGGTTGAGAAACACTGATCTAAGGGGCTGCTCCAAAGAAGAGGGGGGGGTCGACCTCTTCTCCAAAGGCAGGACAAGAAGCAATGGAGTGAAACTCATCAAGGAGAGAAGCAACTTGGAAGGAAGGAGAAACTTCCTGACTTTTGAGAACAATTAACCAGCGGAACTCCTTGCCACCAGAAGTTGTGGATGCTCCATCACTGGAGGCTTTTGAGAAGAGATTGGACAACCATTGGTCTAAAGTGGTATAGGGTCTCCTGCCTGAGCAGGGGTTTGGACTAGAAGACCTCTTGAGGTCCCTTCCAGCTGTTATTGCTAAAGACACATCTTTGCCGACAGGCCTGGGGCAGTTAACACCTTGCCCCTAGCCAGTGTATGTTTGTGTGCATGTTTGTTTGGATGATTGATTTTTTTAAATTAAGGGGTTTTTCTTATAAAGTATTTTAATGTTAGATTTCTATTTATGTTGTGAGCCGCCCTGAGTTCCTGGAATAGGGCGGCATAGAAATCCAATAAATAAATAAATAAATAATAGATAGATAGATAGATAGATAGATAGATAGATAGATAGATAGATAGATAGATAGATAGATAGATAGATAGATAGATAGATATTATGTTTGCAGCTGGCCTTAACCACTGTAATAAATCTGAAATGCCTTGAAATGCTTTAAAACCTTATTAGATTCCTCTGTTTCTGCTGGGCTCCTAAAAGCACTTTTGCAAAAATCCAACAATATCCAAGCACTGACACGGATGGATTTCCATTGTTTCTTAGTCTAGGACGGAACCCTAACTGCCCCCCATCCAAGGATTTGCCAGCTCAGCCCCTGCTTAGCTTCCAAGTGGCAACCAGATCATCCACGTAAATCCCAGAAAAATGAAAAGCTGTTTTTCCCCACCATCCCCCGCTCCCTCCTGCTTATCCCTCTGAAATGGTGACAACCTCTGCAAACATTAATTCCCCCCCCTCCTTTTAGACTTTGGACAGTGACTCACTCCATCCCAGAAATACAACAGCTGTGTTCTCTTTTATTTTTCCTCCAAGTGGTTTGGCTTCCCGTTCAGGCAAGGGGCATTTAACAAGCTGAGATGCTTGTAAAAGCCAAGCCGGGTGCTCTAAAAATACAACATTTGCTTTCACCTTTTCGCCGTCAGCAAGCTTTCCTTCATCCTGCTTTGGGCCTGACGTGTACACCTGCACGCACGCTCACAACGGCCTGGACACAAGTAGCAGAGGGAAATAACGTGCAAAGGAATAAGTTGGAAATCACAGCAAATCTCCCCAAGGTGTGTTTTTTTTTTTTTTTTTTTTGCAGGAAGCAACTGAACTTCCTTGTTTTTCCTTTGAAGATGTTTTGCTTCTCATCCCAGAAGCTTCTTCAGCTCTAGACTGGAGGGTGGGGAAGGGCAGGATTGACACTCCTTGCAGACTGCAGGTCGTTTGCAAATATAAATATAAATCCTTCCCTTCCCCACCTTCTAGTCAGCGCTGGATGCGAAACATCTTCAAAGGAAAAACAGTTCTGTTGCCTGTTGAAAAACCACCTTTGGGACAAACCATGACCTGGATGACTGAGGATCTCTGTAGACATTCAGCTGTGGATGTTGGATCTTGGAGTTGACAGTGAATCCCTCCTGGTGGGTGGAGTAGAAGCAGAAGATGGCAAGGGTGACAGAAGAGAGCCACTGAATTGGGAGTTTTGGAGATCTTCTAGTCCAACCCCCTGCTCAGGCAGCAGACCCTATATGCCATTTGTCCGATCTCTTTTGAAAAATGTCCGGCATTGAAGCAGCCACAATTTCTGGAGGCAAGTCGTTCCACTGGTTAATTGTTCTCACCGTCAGGAAATTTCTCCTTCGTTCTAGATTGGATTTCTAAAGATCTCCTACCCCATTCCTTCTTGTCCAGAATAGAATCTCAGAATATTTATTTATTTATTTATTTATTTAATTGGATTTCTATGCCGCCGTATTCCAGGAACTCAGGGCGGCTCACAACATGGATAACAGAGATAATAATAATGATGATGATGATGATGATGATGATGATAATAATAATAATAATAACAATAATAATAATGTAATACCATCAAACATCCACATCTGCCTATCCCAGGTCCTGGGTAAGGACTCGATAGTAGACAAAATGCCAAATCCAGTCTGAAAATCTGGCTGACTGTGCGATGATCAATAACAACAACAACAACAACAACAATAATAATAATAATGTAATACCATCAAACATCCACATCTGCCTATCCCAGGTCCTGGGTAAGGACTCGATAGGTGAACAAAATGCCAAATCCAGTCTGAACATCTGGTTGACTGTGCGATGATCAATAATAATAATAATAATAATAGTAATAATAGTAATAATAATAATAATAATGTAATACCATCAAACATCCACATCTGCCTATCCCAGGTCCTGGGTAAGGACTCGATAGGTAGACAAAATGCCAAATCCAGTCTGAACATCTGGTTGACTGTGCGATGATCAATAATAATAATAATAATAGTAATAATAGTAATAATAATAATAATAATAATAATAATGTAATACCATCAAACATCCACATCTGCCTATCCCAGGTCCTGGGTAAGGACTCGATAGGTAGACAAAATGCCAAATCCAGTCTGAACATCTGGCTGACTGTGCGATGATCCATGATAATAATAATAATGTAAAAATAAAAATAAAGTTGGAAGGGACCTTGGAGGTCATCTAGTCCAACCCCCTGCTCAGGCAGGAAACGCTCTCCCATTTCAGACCAATGGCTGTCCAGGCTCTTCTTAAAAACTTCCAGCGTTGGAGTATTCACAATTTCTGGAGGCAAGGAGTTCCACTGGTAAATTGTTCTCGCCGTCAGGAAATTTCTTCTGAGTTCTAACGTTTATCCAAGCGAACTGCAGAAGCACACCTCTCATTTCTAAGCAAAGGAAAAAAAAAAAGAAGGGCGATGGGGGATTTAACAATTTAGCTTTGATTTTAAAATAAAAAATAAAAATAAATCTGCCTCTCCTGTAAAGGCGGCTGGACTGGGCTTTTGTGGGTGGGAACACAGAAGGGAAACCAGTACTTGTCAAAAGGAAATTAAAATCTGCAGACTGTTTGGTTACTCTCTGTATTTTTCCCTCTTTCTTTCTTTCTTTTTTTTTAATTATAAAATTTCTTTTATTAAAACAATCAACATTGAACATAAAATCATAGCATGCATCAAGCGTCATAGCACCTGATATACAACACTAAGTATTAATCTTTGTAAACGTCTGGTTTGGCAAACATTTTTCACTCCTCACATCAAGCCTCAACTATACGCCTGTTACACTTTATTTGATTGGTGTTTCTCTTTTCTATAGTCTATCCACTGTTTCTAGTCTATCACATATTATTCATCTCAGTATTAGTACAGTCTTTTATGATCCCTAACCAAAAATCCTGAGGTAGAAATTTGATAACCTGAGGTAAATCTTATATATGGTCTATCTACTATATCTAGTCTATCACATATCATTCATTCGCGCTTCTGAATTAACTTCGTCTCAGTAATAGTGCAATCTTTTATAGTCCCTGACCAGGGATCCTGAGGTAGAAGTTTCATAACCTGAGATAGAAATTCAATCCGCTTTATCAATATTAAGGCAAACAACATTAAGCATAAGATCATATTAAGAGGCTTTCGTCATATAACATAGACATGCAACATTAGGTGTTAGCATTTTGTTTGATTGGTGTTTCTCTTGTATATAGTCTATCCACTGTTAAGAAGGAAGTTTTGCCTTCGTTTTAAATATCCTGTCTTTACACCAGGGGTTCTCAACCTTGGCAACTTTAAGACTCGTGGACTTCAACTCCCAGAATTCCTCAGCCAGCAAAGCTGGCTGAGGAATTCTGGGAGCTGAAGTCCACGAGTCTTAAAGTTGCCAAGGTTGAGAACCCCTGCTTTACACAGACGTCCCTGTCTCTCTCTCTCTCTCCCTCTCCCTCTCCCTCTCCCTCTCTCTCTCTCTCTCTCTCTCTCTCTCTCTCTCTCTCTCTCTCTCTCTTTCTCTCTCTGTCTCTCTTCTCTCTCTCTTCTCTCTCCTCTCTTTCTCTCTCTCTTCTCTCTTTCTCTCTCTCTCTCTCTCTCTTTTTTTCAGTAGCTTTTTAAATGAAGGCCATTTTTTTTAAAACATCTGCAGCCAGCTGTCTCTCTGAAGCTTGGTGTGTGTGTGTGTGTGTGTGTGTGTGTATGTGTGATGTGATTAAAAGATCTTTTTGCACAGGCCAGAGGTTTTCAAGAGGTCCAGGAAGTCAGATAAAGACAGTAAATATGTGACAGTGAGGTCCTCGGTGCGCTCTGACCTTGGGCGTTTCCTTGCAGACATTTCATGACCCAACTAGGTAACATCATCAGTGCTAGAAGGGAGGAGGCTTTGTGGAGAGGAGGAGGAGGTGGTGGTGAAGGGTTGTGAAATCCTTGATCCTTTGTGGAGAGGAGGAGGAGGAGGAGGAGGAGGAGGAGGAGGAGGAGGAGGAGGAGGAGGAGGAAAAGGGTTGTGAGGTCCTTGGTGCTCTGAACGTGATTGTTTTCTTGCAGACATTTCATTACCCAGTTAGATAACATTATCAGTGCTGGAACTGGGGTTGGTAGGGGAGGAGGAGGAGGAGGAGGAGGAGGAGGAGGAGGAGGAGGAGGAGGAGGAGGAGGAGGAGGAGGAGAATTGTGGGGTCCCTGGTGCTCTCTGAGGTGGGCGGTTTTCTTGCGGACATTTCGTGACCATGCTTGGTAACATCATCAGTGCTAGAAAGGAGGAGGAGGAGGAGGAGGAGGAGGAAGGCTGTGGGATCATTGGGGGGGGGGTCTCTGAGCTGAGTCGCTTCCTTGCAGGTGTTTCATGACCCAATTAAGGGACGCCATGTCCTCAACGGGCTGTACCTATTCGGCGCCTCCAATCTCTCCAGGTAGCTTTTGTCCCCTCATGAAAAACGCAGAAGGACCCAATAAGGCCTGAAATAAGAAAAGAAAAACGGGATCAAAAAATAAAAAAAGTTTCCTCCACGGGGGGGGGGACTTTTGATAAAGTCAAAGAGAGGCGACTCCCCAGTTTCGTGGCCGGCCTTTTGTTCCTTCCTGGGAACAGCCTGGCACCCTTTGGCCATCCTTGAGGGGGGAAAGTCAAACAGCTGGAGCGGTGCCTGGTCTCCCATTTCGGCTGATGAGAGAACGGGAAGATTCATTAAATCAAGCGCGGATCTGATGGGTGGGAGAAACGCAGGATCCAGCAAAGCTGGTCCTTGAGGCGAGACGTGGGGAAGAGAGATGGATCTGCCGAAGGTGGAGAAAACAGGAGACCAACTGCAGGATTAATTAGAATTAGCATCAGAATAGAGCTGGGAGGGACCCTGGAGGTCTTCTAGTCCAGCCCCCTGCTGAAGCAGGAGACCCCTAGGCTAGGGGTAGGCAACCTCGGCTCTTTTATGACTGGTGGACTTCCAGAATTCCTGAGCCAGCCTGGCTCAGCTTTGAAACCTCTCCCTTTCCTCTCAGCATGGCTGGCTCAGGAATTCCGGGAGTTGAAGTCCACGAGTCATAAAAGAGCCAAGATTGTCTACCTCTGGCCTAGGCCTGTATTTGTCAACCTTGGCCACTCGGAGATGGTGGACTTCAACTCCCAGAATTCCTGAGCCAGCATGGGGGAACTATGGCCCCTTCATGACTTGCGGATTTCAACTCCCAGAATTCCGCAGCCAGCATGGCTCAGCTTGGAAACCTCTCCCTTTCCCCTCAGCATGGTTGGCTCAGCAATTCTGGGAGTTGAAGTCCACGAGTCATGAGGGGGCCATAGTTCCCCCATGCTGGCTGAGGAATTCTGGGAGTTGAAGTCCACGAGTCATGAGGGGGCCATAGTTCCCCCATGCTGGCTGAGGAATTCTGGGAGTTGAAGTCCACGAGTCATGAGGGGGCCATAGTTCCCCCATGCTGGCTGAGGAATTCTGGGAGTTGAAGTCCACGAGTCATGAGGGGGCCATAGTTCCCCCATGCTGGCTGAGGAATTCTGGGAGTTGAAGTCCACGAGTCATGAAGGGGCCATAGTTCCCCCATGCTGGCTGAGGAATTCTGGGAGTTGAAGTCCACGAGTCATGAAGGGGCCATAGTTCCCCCATGCTGGCTGAGGAATTCTGGGAGTTGAAGTCCACGAGTCATGAGGGGGCCATAGTTCCCCCATGCTGGCTGAGGAATTCTGGGAGTTGAAGTCCACGAGTCATGAGGGGGCCATAGTTCCCCCATGCTGGCTGAGGAATTCTGGGAGTTGAAGTCCACGAGTCATGAAGGGGCCATAGTTCCCCCACTCTGGCTCAGGAATTCTGGGAGTTGAAGTCCACGAGTCATGAAGGGGCCATAGTTCCCCCACGCTGGCTGAGGAATTCTGGGAGTTGAAGTCCACGAGTCATGAGGGGGCCATAGTTCCCCCATGCTGGCTGAGGAATTCTGGGAGTTGAAGTCCACGAGTCATGAAGGGGCCATAGTTCCCCCATGCTGGCTGAGGAATTCTGGGAGTTGAAATCCAGGAGTCATGAAGGGGCCACAGTTCCCCCATGCTGGCTGAGGAATTCTGGGAGTTGAAGTCCACGAGTCATGAGGGGGCCATAGTTCCCCCATGCTGGCTGAGGAATTCTGGGAGTTGAAGTCCACGAGTCATGAAGGGGCCATAGTTCCCCCATGCTGGCTGAGGAATTCTGGGAGTTGAAGTCCACGAGTCATGAGGGGGCCATAGTTCCCCCATGCTGGCTGAGGAATTCTGGGAGTTGAAGTCCACGAGTCATGAGGGGGCCATAGTTCCCCCATGCTGGCTGAGGAATTCTGGGAGTTGAAGTCCACGAGTCATGAAGGGGCCATAGTTCCCCCATGCTGGCTGAGGAATTCTGGGAGTTGAAGTCCACGAGTCATGAAGGGGCCATAGTTCCCCCATGCTGGCTGAGGAATTCTGGGAGTTGAAGTCCACGAGTCATGAGGGGGCCATAGTTCCCCCATGCTGGCTGAGGAATTCTGGGAGTTGAAGTCCACGAGTCATGAAGGGGCCATAGTTCCCCCATGCTGGCTGAGGAATTCTGGGAGTTGAAATCCAGGAGTCATGAAGGGGCCATAGTTTCCCCCATGCTGGCTGAGGAATTCTGGGAGTTGAAGTCCACCAGTCATGAAGGGGCCATAGTTCCCCCATGCTGGCTCAGGAATTCTGGGAGTTGAAATCCAGGAGTCATGAGGGGGCCATAGTTCCCCCATGCTGGCTGAGGAATTCTGGGAGTTGAAGTCCACGAGTCATGAGGGGGCCATAGTTCCCCCATGCTGGCTGAGGAATTCTGGGAGTTGAAGTCCGCAAGTCATGAAGGGGCCATCGTTCCCCCACGCTGGCTGAAGAATTCTGGGAGTTGAAGTCCGCCAGTCAAGAAGGGGCCACAGTTTCCCCACGCTGGCTGAGGAATTCTGGGAGTTGAAGTCCACCAGTCATAAAAGAGCCGAGGTTGCCTAGCCCTGCCCTTGACCATTTCAGACAGGCGTCTGTCCTCCAGTGATGAAGCACCCACAAGGTCTGAAGGCAACTTCTGTTCCACTGATTAATTGTCCTCACTGTCAGGAAGTTTCTCCTTAGTTCCAGGTTGCTTCTCTCCTTGATTTGTTTCCATCCGTTGCTTCTTGTCCTGCTTTCTGGATTCTTTGGAGAATAAGTAGACCCCTTCCTCTTTGTGGCAGCCTGTCAAATACTAAACCATATAAAGAACAGTTTCTGGAATGGAGTATGTCTAGTGTCATGAAAAGAAGGACCAGGGGTGACATGATGTGAGTATTTGAGGGGCTGCCCCAAAGAAGAGTGGGGGTCAAGCTCTTCTCCAAAGCGCCTGAAGAAGGCAGGACAAGAAGCAACAGATGGAAACTGACCAAGGAGAGAAGCAACCTGGAATTAAGGAGAAATTTCCTGACAGTGAGAACAATTAACCCCTGGAATTGCTTGCCTCCAGAAGTTGTGAGTGGAGATTTTCGAGAAGAGATTTGTCAGCCATTTGTCAGTAATGGCATAGGGTTTCCTGTCTGAGCAGGGGGTTGGACTAGATGACCTCCAAGGTCCCTTCCAACTCTGTTCTTCTGTTCCTGTAAGTCAACGTGGAGAAAATGCAACTATGTCCCATCACAAGCTTGGAAGATCCAACTCAACACATTAGAAGCTCAAACGGTGCCTTTATCCATCTTTCCAATGCATGGAAGAGGACCAAGAATGGAGAACATCATTTGAAATATTAATACCACTTGCCAAGTATTAACACCACTTTACAAGGCCTTTGGTAAGGCCACACTTGGAATACTGCATCCAGTTTTGGTCACCACAACATAAAAAAGATGCTGAGATTCTAGAAAGAGGGCAGAGAAGAGCAACAAAGATGATTAGGGGACTGGAGGCTAAAACGTATCAGGAACGGTTGCTGGAATTGGGCATGTCTAGTTTAACGAAGAGAAGGACGAGGGGGGGGGACATGATAGCAGTCTTCCAGTATCTCAGGGGCTGCCCCAAAGAAGAGGGAGTCAAGCCATTCTCCAAAGCCCCTGAAGGCCGGTCAAGAAGCAACGGATGGAAACTCATCAAGGAGAGAAGCAACCTAGAACTAAGGAGAAACTTCCTGACAGTTAGAACAATTAACCAGTGGAACCGCCTGCCTCCAGAAGTGGTGAAGAGACTGGACAGCCATTTGCCTGAAATGGGATAGGGTTTCCTGCCTGAGCGGGGAGTTGGACTAGATGACCTCCAAGGTCCCTTCCAATTTTATTATTATTATTATTATCTGAAACTCTGCAAGAGAATAGACTGATGGTCCAGGATAGGACGCATCTCCAATATTAAAGATGACACCAGCCAGAGCAAAGTACAACTCAAAGAAGTAGTGCAGGATCAGAAGATGTGAAGAGACCAGACCCAGAGAATCAAGAAGAATCGGAGAGAGAAGAGCAACTAAGATGATCAAAGGCCTGGAGACAAAAACATACGAAGAACGATTGCAAGAATTGGGGATGGCCAGTCTAGAGAAAAGAAGGATTAAGGGTGACATGCTAGCACGTTACAGTATCTCAGGGGCTTCCCCAAAGAAGAGGGAGTCAAGCTATTCTCCAAAGCCCCTGAAGGCAGGACCAGAAGCAACGGATGGAAACTCGTCATGGAGAGAAGCAACCTGGAACTAAGGAGAAACTTCCTGACAGTGAGGACAATTAACCAGTGGAACTGCTTGCCTCCAGAAGCTGTGGGTGCTTCATCCCTAGAGGTTTTAAAGAAGAGACTGGACAGACACGTGTCTGAAATGTGTCTCCTGCTTGAGCAGGGGGATGGACTGGAAGACCTTCAAGGCCCCTTCCAGCTCAATTCTCATTGACTGAAGATCATCACTGCCACTTGTCTGAAATAGTATAGGGTTTCCTGCCTGAGCAGAGGGTTGGACTAGATGACCTCCAAGGTCCCTTCCAACTTTATTATTATATTATATTATACTATATTTATATTTATACTATACTATGCTATATTATATTATATTATAATATAATATAATATAATATAATATAATATAATATAATATAATATAATATAATATAATATAATATAATATAATATAATATAATATAATATAATATAATATAATATATTATAATATAATATAATATAATATAATATAATATAGTATAATATAATATAATATAATATAACATAACATAACATAACATAATATAATATAATATAATATAATATATTATAATATATTATACTATACTATACTATATTATACTATATTTATATTATATAAATTATATATTAGTTCTCCGGAATAGGGCGGCATAGAAATCGAATAAATAAATATTATATTATACTATATTATATTATATTATACTATATTATACTATACTATATTATACTATACTATATTATACTATACTATATTATATTATACTATACTATATTATATTATATTATACTATACTATATTCTATATTTATACTATATTATACTATATTATACTATACTACACTGCACTACACTGCACTGCACTACACTACACTACACTACACTACACTACACTACACTACACTACACTACACTACACTACACTATACTATACTATACTATACTATACTATACTATACTATACTATACTATACTATACTATACTATACTATCACGATGCACCTCCACAGGACTGTCCAACAGATACTTGGCTAAAACCATGCCAGGAGGACTTAAATCGAATCTTGCAAAAGGTTGGCAGAAAAATAACGTGAAGCCCCGACCTCAGGGGGAAAAAAATAAAAATTGCACACCGGAGAAAGGCCGGGATTGCTGGTCTAATGGGGTTGATTAAGCCATTCAGTGAAAAGCCGAAGAGAACATTGGCCGGTAAAGTTCACGGCCTTCCTTGTTGATTCACTGAAGTTCAGAGAATGAGAAACGGGAAGGAGATGAGCTTCGCTTCTGAGCCTGGACAAGGCAAACAGGATTTAATGGGTACAAGAGACACCTGCTGGGATGACGCCCACAACGGGAGCATAACAATTAAATGACACCGACTGTTGAAAGGACACAGAAGGTGGGGGGCAGTGAGGAGGAGGGGGGAGTCCACCCTCCTGCAGGTCAGCCTCGTCAACAACCCAAGTCAACAAGTGTGCAACAGTGCAAGGGGAAGGGTCTGCCTTGGAATCAGGGTGGGGGGACAAGTTGAAGAGGTGAGGTTGGTGTCTGTGGCCTCCGGGCCAAGGAGACGGCGTGGGGGATACCTGGCCAAAACAGATTGCAGATCTGAGAGAAGAGAATCTTTGCAGCTCAGGGTTGAACTGTGGGGTCCCTGGTGCTCTCTGAGCTGCTGGGTGGTTTTCCTTGCAGACGTTTCATGACCCAGCTAGGGAACATGATCAGTGATAGAAGGGGGGAAGAGGAGCAGGAGACAACTGTGGGCTCCTGGGTGCTCTGTGAGTTTGATGGTTTTTTTGCAGACGTTTCATGACCCGACTAGGGAACATCATCAGTGCCAGAAGGGAGGAGGAGGAAAGGAAGGAAGGAAGGAAGGAAGGAAGGAAGGAAGGAAGGAAGGAAGGAAGGAAGGAAGGAAGGAAGGAAGGAAGGAAGGAAGGAAGGAAGGACTGTGGGGTCCTTGGTGCTCTCTGAGCTTGGCTGGTTTCTTGCAGACGTTTCATGACCCAACTAGGGAACATCATCAGTGCCAGAAGGGAGGAGGAGGAAAGAAAGAAAGGAAGGAAGGAAGGAAGGAAGGAAGGAAGGAAGGAAGGAAGGAAGGAAGGAAGGAAGGAAGGAAGGAAGGACGGACGGACTCTGGGGTCCTTGGTGCTCTCTGAGCTGGGTGGTTCTCTTGCAGGCCTTTCATGGCCCAACTAGGGGATAGCATCAGTGCCAGAAGGGGGGAGGAGGAGGAGGAATACTGTGGGGTCCCGGGTTCTCCCTGAGCTGGGTGGTCTTCCTTCCAGACGTTTCACAACCCAACTAGGTACCATCATCAGGGCTAGAAGGGAGTGGAAATTCTGCTCCTAATCATGGTCATAAATCGAGGACTCCCTCAAGTGCAGTCGATGTCCTCTTGGCCACCCCTTTATCCTGAATTTAGGAATTGCCCAGCCAGTCCTGGACTCTTACGGGCATCTACTCACCCCCGCCAGGACCGATGTTTTCCCTCTGATAAATCCTGAGTCAACAGCTGGTCTGAAATTTCTCCACCTGCCCAATGAATTGCAGAGATTATTGTTGCCCCCTCCTCTCTCTCCCCACCTTGTGGGGGGAAAGGGCCTTTGACACCCACCCACCCACCCACTCCCAGGGTGGCTCATTGCATTGAGCAGCCTTCATTTCTGACCTTTCCACCCCCCTCCCCACAGCCCCCCCCAGAAGGAAAGTCAATTCAGGCACTTAGGGAGGCGATAAACACCTTGCAGATATGACAGGCACTCCGTTAATGACAGGAGCGCCGGCACCCCGGGAGACAGCTACACACTTTATATATATATATATATATATATATATATATATATATATATATATATATATATATATATATATATATATATATATATATATATATATATATATATATATATATATATATATATATATATATATATATATTCCCTCTTCCCCCCCCCCCCGCCGTCCGTTTTGCAGACGGCAGAATCTCTCCTTTCTTGGAAAGAAAATAACCTCAATTATCTTTTTCTCAAGCAAAGAAACGTGGAAATTATCCGCCTTTTCAGAAGGTGGAATTAGCCCGTTTTAGAATGGAGACGAGGCCAGAAAGGCGACTTTGGCGGACGGGGCCTCCCCCTCCTCACATTTCTCCCAGGTATCCATTGCATTGGATGGATCATTTTTTCCCAGAAGCAATGACGGGGGAAAGGGGGGGCAGGTTTGCAGGACCCCCCAAGAGGGAGAGGGGTACCCTTTCTCTCACTTTCTTCCCCCCCCATCCCAATATTTTTGCTATGTGTTTCAAGGGGGCCAAGATATAGGTCCTCGTCAGACCAGTGAGGACCTCCATGCAGGCATGGAATCTTAGGGCCTGGAAAGGACCTGGGAGGTCTTGTAGACCAACCCTGTGCCCAAGGGAGGGAGCTTGGAGGTCTTCTAGTCCAGGGGTAGGGAACCTGGGCTCTTTTATGACTGGTGGACTTCAACTCCCAGAATTCCTGAGCCAGCCATGCTGAGGGGAAAGGGAAAGGTTTCCAAGCTGAGCCAGGCTGGCTAAGGGATTCTGGGAGTTGAAGTCCACCAGTCATGAGGGGGCCATAATTCCCCCACGCTGGCTGAGGAATTCTGGGAGTTGAAGTCCACCAGTCATGAAGGGGCCATAGTTCCCCCATGCTGGCTGAGGAATTCTGGGAGTTGAAGTCCGCCAGTCATGAAGGGGCCATAGTTCCCCCATGCTGGCTGAGGAATTCTGGGAGTTGAAGTCCACGAGTCATGAAAGGGCCATAGTTCCCCCATGCTGGCTGAGGAATTCTGGGAGTTGAAGTCCAAAAGTCATGAAGGGGCCATAGTTCCCCCACACTGGCTGAGGAATTCTGGGAGTTGAAGTCCACCAGTCATGAAGGGGCCATAGTTCCCCCATGCTGACTGAGGAATTCTGGGAGTTGAAGTCCACGAGTCATGAAGGGGCCATAGTTCCCCCACGCTGGCTGAGGAATTCTGGGAGTTGAAGTCCACGAGTCATGAAAGGGCCATAGTTCCCCCACGCTGGCTGAGGAATTCTGGGAGTTGAAGTCCACCAGTCATAAAGGGGCCATAGTTCCCCCATGTTGGCTGAGGAATTCTGGGAGTTGAAGTCCAAAAGTCATGAAGGGGCCATAGTTCCCCCACGCTGGCTGAGGAATTCTGGGAGTTGAAGTCCACCAGTCATGAAGGGGCCATAGTTCCCCCATGCTGGCTGAGGAATTCTGGGAGTTGAAGTCCACCAGTCATAAAGGGGCCATAGTTCCCCCACGCTGGCTGAGGAATTCTGGGAGTGGAAGTCCACGAGTCATGAGGGGGCCACAGTTCCCCCACGCTGGCTGAGGAATTCTGGGAGTGGAAGTCCACGAGTCATGAAGGGGCCATAGTTCCCCCACGCTGGCTGAGGAATTCTGGGAGTTGAAGTCCACCAATCATAAAGGGGCCATAGTTCCCCCATGTTGGCTGAGGAATTCTGGGAGTTGAAGTCCACCAGTCATGAAGGGGCCATAGTTCCCCCACGCTGGCTGAGGAATTCTGGGAGTTGAAGTCCACCAGTCATGAAGGGGCCATAGTTCCCCCACGCTGGCTGAGGAATTCTGGGAGTGGAAGTCCACGAGTCATGAGGGGGCCACAGTTCCCCCACGCTGGCTGAGGAATTCTGGGAGTGGAAGTCCACGAGTCATGAAGGGGCCATAGTTCCCCCATGTTGGCTGAGGAATTCTGGGAGTTGAAGTCCACCAGTCATAAAAGAGCCAAGATTGCCTACCCCTGGTCTAGACCAGCCCCCTGGCTAAGATCATAGAATTATAGGGCTGGAAGGGACTTTGGAGGTCATCAAGGAGAGAAGCAACCTGGAACTAAGGAGAAACTTTGTGACAGGGAGGACATTTAATCAGTGGAACAGTTTGCCTCCAGAAATTGTGGGTGCTCCATCACTGGAGGCTTTTAAGAAGAGACTGGACAACCATTTGTGTGGAACAGTATAGGGTCTCCTGCCTGGGCAGGGGGTTGGACTAGATGACCTGATGTCCCTTCCGAGTCTGTTATTCTATTCTATCCTATTCTATTCTATTCTATTCTATTCTATTCTATTCTATTCTATTCTATTCTATTCTATATTCTATTCTATTCCATTCCATATATTCTATTCTATTCTATTCTATTATTTCTTATTCTATTCTATTCTATTCATCCTTCCTTCCTACCTACCTACCTTCCTTCCTTTTAAAAAAGTATTTTTTTAAGAAGCTGTGGGTGCTCCATTACTGGAGGCTTTGAAGAAGAGGACTGGATAGCTTTTGTCCAGAATGTTATAGGGTCTCCTGTTTGAGCAGAGGGGGGGGGTTGGACTAGAAGACCTCCAAGGTCCCTTCCAGCTCGGCTGCCCAGCCCTGCCAACGTTTTGTTTGTTCTGCCAGAAAGTCTGGAAGGATGGAGAAGGCCCAGAGGCACGGCTATTGGGCCACATCCCAAGGTCCATTCAAGGGGGAAGCGGCCAACAGCCTGCCAGCTTCTTCTGATTCATCTCGTCCAAGTTACTTAACAGAAATCAGCTCCTCCGTGGAAGAGGGAGGAGACGGCTCTCCGCAAAGTCCCTGCGTGATGTTTACCAGATTGAAACGGCCTTTTGGGCGAGGACAGCTCCGCCCTCAAAATCCCCAATTTGCTTGTTTGCCTTCGTTTCCCTACCTCCGCGAGTTGCCTGAACCATCTGTAAGCCATCGTGGTTGGTTTGGATCACATATCCTGCCAGCACAGCCGTCGTGCCTTCTCAGCACATCATCATCATCATCATGGAAGGGACCTTGGAGGTCATCTAGTCCAACCCCCTGCTCAGGCAGGGGACTCTATACCATTTCAGACAAAGGGCTGCCCAGTCTCTTCTTAAAAACTTCCAGTGTTGGAGCATTCACCGCTTCTGGAGGCAAGGAGTTCCACTGGTTAATTGTTCTGACTGTCAGGAAGTTTCTCCTTAGTTCCAGGTTGCTTCTCTCCTTGCTCAGTTTCCATCCGTTGCTTCTTCTCCTGCCTTCGGGGGCTTCGGAGAACAGCTTGACTCTCTCTTCTTTGGGGCAGGCCCTGAGATACTGGAACGCTGCTATCATGTCCCCCCTCGTCTTTCTCTTCGTTAAACTGGACATCCCCAATTCCAGCAGCCGTTCCTTGTATGTTTTAGCCTCCAGTCCCCTGATCATCTTTGTTGCTCTTATCTGCCCTCTTTCCAGAGTCTCAACATCTTTTTTACATCGTGGTGACCAAAACTGGATGCCGTATTCCAAGTGTAGCCTTACCAAGGCCTTGTAAAGTGGTATTAACACTTCACGTGATCTTGATTCTCTCCCTCTGTTGATGCAGCCCAGCACTGTGTTGGCCTTTTTGGCAGCTGCAGCACACGGCTGGCTCCTGTTTAAGGGATCGTCCACTAGGACTCCGAGATCCCTCTCACAGTTGCTGCTATTGAGCCAGGTACCCCCTATGCTGTACTTGTGCATTTGGTTTTTCTTGCCTAAATGTAGCTTTTTTCACCATTGAATTTCATTTTGTTAGATAGCGCCTTGAAGATAGCTAAAAAAAACAATGAGGCACTACCACAAGCTGGTGATCAGATCAGGCCAAAGTTTTAAGTTGCAAAGCCTGGGCGAAGCTGTGTTCGATATCGGAGACGGATTTTTGGGGAGAGACAGGTTGGAAAAAGAGGAAATAGAGGTTCTGCTTTGGAAGATGAGCCCAACAGCTGAATTTACACGTGTGTAAAAGGGGGGGGGAAGGCCTTCGGTTCTTTAATCAAGGACACCCTCTTGACCTTGTTAACGCTCTCTGTCCTTTATTCAAACCTCTTTCTCTTGCCTTGATTGAATTCTTTTGCGCAGAAGGGGGAAAAAAAATAATTGCCGTAATTTTGCTGACAAATCTCAGCAAATCGAGAGATTCGGAATATGTTTCAGTAGCAGACGACTCCCTTTAGGCATAATGACTTGGAGAAGAAAACAGGGAGCGAAAGAAAAAGAAAGGAAAGATCTTTTCCAGATGCAATTTAATAGCCACTTCCCATCTTTGGAAACTTTTATTTATTTACCTTTTCAAGTCGGAGGGAAACGAATACAAATTATGGTTTCGGAGAGCTCATTTGCCGTATTAACAGGACCCTTTAGTTGAGATGCTTAATAATAATAATAATAATAATAATAATAAAAATAATAATAATAATAATAGTAATAATAATAATAATAGTAATAATAATAATAGTAGTAGTAGTAAAGTTGGAAGGGACTTTGGAGGTCATCTAGTCCACCTCCCTGCTCAGGCAGGGTACCCTGTACCATTTCAGGAATAGAATAGACTATAATAGAATTGGAAGGGACCTTGGAGGTCATCTAGTCCAAACCCTTGCTCAGGCAGGAAACCCTATACCATTTCGGACAAATGGCTGTCCAGTCTCTTCTTCAAAACTTCCAGTGTTGGAGAAGGAAGGAAGGAAAGAAGGAAGGAAGGAAGGAAGGAAGGATAACAGAATAACAGTCTCAGAAGGGACCTTGGGAGGTCATCTAGTCCACCCCCCTGCTCAGGCAGGAAACCCTATACCATTTCGGACAAATGGCTGTCCAGTCTCTTCTTAAAAACTGCCAGTGTTGGAGAAGGAAGGAAGGAAGGAAGGAAGGAAGGAAGGAAGGAAGGAAGGAAGGAAGGAAGGAAGGATAACAGAATAACAGTCTCAGAAGGGACCTTGGGAGGTCATCTAGTCCAACCCCCTGCTCAGGCAGGAAACCCTATCCCATTTCGGACAAAGGGCTGTCCAGTCTCTTCTTCAAAACTTACAGTGTTGGAGCCTTCGCCGCTTCTGGAGGCAGGTGGTTCCACTATTTATCTTCCCGACAAAATAGTTGAGCTTTCTCAGATTTTGGAATTTTTGCAAGGGCAAGTTCTAGTTGGACGATTTATAATAACTTTTTTTTTAATTTCCCTTTACCCCTGTTTTTTGGAAACGGAAGGGTCCCTTTGGGGCTAGATTGAGGGAATTGTGTTTTGCAGTTGGTCAAGATTAAGGTTGAAGTAAGCCACTTTAGTGGAGGACAAATCACATGGAATCACGGGGCTGGGAGGGAACCTCAGAGGTCATCTAGCTCAACCCCCTGCCTAAGGCAGGAGTCCTCCTGCCGTCCTGAACACACGATTGTGTTTCTTTTCTCGAAAGACCTTCTTAAGGCAGCAAACTCCTCCCTCGTAATAGTCTGGGGGCTGGAAGGCCAAAGGATTTTGATGCTTGGCACCACCGTTCTCGTCAGGCTCAGCCGGCAGGGCTGTGGTGAGCCACGGCGCCAGGGCGGCACCTCGCAGCCTACGAATTTTGGCGGGCAGGGAGGCATCCAAAGGGGCTGGGGAGTTTTGAGGCAGGAAGCCCCCATTTACCGATTTCCGTGCTTGCTGGGGCGCGATTCAATTTGCAACAGCTTTAATCCTTCGCGTAAAGCCAGGTTGCATTGTTGGTTGGTTTCCCCTTGAGTATTTCTAATTAGATCGTCTTCTCTTCGCCTGCGTGGAGCCCTCGGAGACGGAGGAGGGGAGAAGGAAGGGAGCTTGTGAGCCAGCCCAACCTCGAAGTCACACATTGCGTGTCTCTTACATCAGGGGTCCCCAACACCCAGTCCAAGGGTGTGGGGTTTGAGGAGAGGAGGAGGAGGAGGAAGAGGAGGAGGAGGAGGAGAATGACTGAGGGGTCCTTGGTGGTCTCTGAGCTGAGTGGCTTTCTTGCAGACCTTTCACGGCCCAACTAGGTAACATCATCAGAGCTAGAAGGGTGGGGAGTTGTGGAGAGGAGGAGGAGGAGGAGGAGGAGGAGGAGGAGGAGGAGGAGGAGGAGGAGGAGGAGGAGGAAAATGACTGTGGGCTCCTTGGTGCTTTCTGAGCTGGTGGTTTTTTTGCAGACGTTTCATGGCCCAACTAGATAACATCATCAGAGCTGGAAGGGTGGGGAGTTGAGAGGAGGAGGAGGAGGAGGGGGAGGGGGAAGGGGAGGAGGAGGAAAATGACTGAGGGGTCCTTGGTGGTCTCTGAGCTGAGTGGCTTTCTTGCAGACCTTTCACGGCCCAACTAGATAACATCATCAGAGTTAGAAGGGTGGGGAGTTGTGGAGAGGAGAAGGAGGAGGAGGAGGAGGAGGAGGAGGAGGAGGAGGAGGAGGAGGAAAACTGTAGGGTGCTGGGTGCTCTCTGAGCTGGGTGGCCTTCTTGCAGACCTTTCATGGCCCAACTAGGGAACATGATCCGTGCTAGGAGATTGAGGGCTAACCTTTCTCCCTTCTAGCACTGATCATGTTCCCTAGCTGGGTTACGAAACGCCTGCAAGAAAACCACCAACCTCAGAGAGCACCCGGGACCCCCACCCCCCATTTCAACCCTTTGGCTACAAATCGTCTCTTTGGTAAGAAAGAACAAGCATGGGAGAATTTTTCCCGAAACGTTGCCGATCGGGCTCCCATCAAGGTCGAGGTGGGGAAAACCTCCAATTCCTAAATTGCTTTTCTCCCCCCCCCCAGTCTCCCCTCCCCCGGGTGCCTGAGTTCTCTAGCTAATGTTTAGCCCCTGCTGCTGAAAAAAAAAATTTAAAAAAAATCACATTATGGAAATTAAACCTAGATGGATGCAGGTGTCCTTCCAACTGGGCACCGTTCAAACTCGGCCGAGCGTGCGGGCCGGTGGGGTGGGGTGGGGGTGGGGGAGTTGGGAAGGATTGGAGAGAAGGAGACAACTCTGCACACCAGGCAGTTTTGGAAGGGTGATTGTTAAGTTTGTCCTTAAGAGAAGAAGGTGCGAGGTTTTTTTTTTTTTTTTTTTTAAAGAGACCCTGGTTGAATCATTTCACATTTGCACCGGGGCAGAAAAGTTGCTTGCTGAAAGAAGTCGGGGGCGCTCCATCCCTGGAGGTTTTTAAGAAGAGGCTGGACATTCACCTGTCTGAGATGGTCCAGGTTCTCCTGCTTGAGCAGGGGGGGGCTGGACTAGAAGACCTCCGGGGCCCCTTCCAGCTTCTATTCTGATTGATTGATGGATTGATTGAAATGTTCCAGGTTCTCCTGCTTGAGCAGGGGGCTGGAGTAGGAGACCTCTGAGTATATGTGTGTGTGTGTAACTATGTATGTATGTATGTATGTATGTATGTATGTATGTATATGTATGTGTATATGTATGTATGTGTGCATAGGTGTGAGTGTATTCATATATGTAAGTATGTATGTATGTCTAAGTATATATATGCCCCCCATCCCACTATCTAAAGCAATAATGGAAGTAGAGATGCTTCGCAAAGGTAGAAGGATATGGGGGAAAAATGGGAACACAGCTAGTATAAACTGCATTTAGGTATAATAATAATTAATCATTCTTCCGTTTTCTTACACCACGCCCTTGCTTGCTTGCTTGCTTTATCTTGCTATTTTTTACTTCCTCCTCTCTGCCCTTCAAACTAGTGTAGGGATGCCAATATGCCTGCTTGCATGGGTTTAAAAATACATCCATATGGGATGCATTTTATATTTTAATCCGTGCACCTTATTAGGGTGCTTTAAATACACGGGAACGTCAATAAGGAGCCTACACAGGGATGGCTGACCTTTAAAAACACGATGGGGAAAACATGGCAGGGTCTCTCCAAACTTGGCCCCTTTAAGACTGGCTGGGGAATTCTGGGAGTTGAAGTCCACCAGTCTTAAAGGGCCCAGGTTCGTAGACCCCCCGCCGTGCTGGCTGGGGAATGCTGGGAGTTGAAGTCCACCAGTCTTAAAGGGGTCACGTTTGGAGACACACACACACACACACACACACACACACACACACACGGCAGGAGCTAAAACCACATCCGTTTGGAAAAGCTGTATGCAAACTTCCCCAGATCAGGAAAAGTCGTGTTGAAAATCGAAAGCTGTGTTTTTCAAAAGCCAGAAGTCGCCAGACCCCGTGGGGTCAACCAGAAATGAATCCCAACTAAATGAGTTGATTCTATTTTGCTGTGAAGCGACCTCGACAGAATCTTGCACGTAGGAACGTTCAAATCCCCCACCCTCTCTTTTACAGTTTGAGAAACTGAGGGTCCCTCCTCTTTCTTTTTTTCCACCTCTTATCTGACTGTTCCCTAAAGCTACATTAACACCATCTTGTAAGTCTGGAAATACAAATCTCCCACTGTCTCCTACACAGCCTTGAGAAATTAAGATCCTTTCTAAATCTCCTGCCGCACCCATTATGCAGCTGAGGGCTAAGCTGTCACTTATCTGACTGTTCCCTAAAGCTACATTAATAAACTCTTGTAGGTTTGAAAGTACGAATCTCCCACCGTCTCTTTTACATCCTGAGAAACTAAGCCGACTTTTCCAACCATTATGCAGCTGAGGGCTAAGCTATCTCTTATCTGACTGTTCCCTAAAGCTACATTAATAGAATCTTGTAAGTCTGAGAGTACAAATCTCCCACCATCTCCTATACAGCCTGAGAAACTAGGATGAGTCCCTTCTGATCCTCTTTCTCCACCCGTTATGCAGCTGTGGGCTCAGCTGCCTCTTATCTGACTGTTCCCTAAAGCTACATTAACACAATCTTGTAAGTCTGGAAATACAAATTTCCCACTGTCTCCTACACAGCCTTGAGAAATTAAGATCCTTTCTAAATCTCCTGCCGCACCCATTATGCAGCTGAGGGCTAAGCTGTCACTTATCTGACTGTTCCCTAAAGCTACATTAATAAACTCTTGTAGGTTTGAAAGTACGAATCTCCCACCGTCTCTTTTACATCCTGAGAAACTAAGCCGACTTTTCCAACCATTATGCAGCTGAGGGCTAAGCTATCTCTTATCTGACTGTTCCCTAAAGCTACATTAATAGAATCTTGTAAGTCTGAGAGTACAAATCTCCCACCATCTCCTATACAGCCTGAGAAACTAGGATGAGTCCCTTCTGATCCTCTTTCTCCACCCGTTATGCAGCTGTGGGCTCAGCTGCCTCTTATCTGGCTGTTCCCTAAAGCCACATTAACACAATCTTGTAAGTCTGAGAGTACAAATCTCCCACTGTCTCCTACACAGCCTTGAGAAATTAAGATCCTTTTATGCAGCTGAGGGCTAAGCTATCTCTTATCTGACTGTTCCCTAAAGCTACATTAATAAAATCTTGTAAGTCTGAAAGTACAAATCTCCCACCATCTCCTTTGGAGCCCTTGAAACTAGGATGAGTCCCTTCTGATCCTCTTTCTCTACCCGTTATGCAGCTGTGGGCTAAGCTGCCTCTTATCTGGCTGTTCCCTAAAGCCACATTAACACAATCTTGTAGGTTTGAAAGTACAAATCTTCCACTGTCTCTTTTACAGCCTGAGAAATTAAGGAAGGTCCCTTCTAAGCCGACTTTTCCACCCGTTGTGCAGCTGAGGGCTAAGCTGTCGCTTATCTGACTGTTCACTTGGCAGTGTCTCTTAACCTTCGTTTCCCACGGTCATTCGCACACATCCTCACACCCACTGATCAGGCTCAAGATTCACCAGCCAAGATGGAACCACCAATTCAAGTTTGGCAGTGTTTGGCAAAGGTTTGCTTGGGGAATAAACGGATCATATTTTCTTTTTTTCAACTGACCTGAAACAGGACTAATATAAACCACCTTGGTAATCTCTTAAATCCCTTTTTCTTTTTTTTTCTTTTTTTCCCCTCTCTTCTCCAAGATTGAAAACGCTGGTCCAAGTGCCGGACCTGCGTTTAGACCGGAAGACGAATTAGAACACTTGACCAAAAAGATGCTTTATGACATGGACAATCCACCTTCAGAAGAATACTTTGGTGAGTTGGATGATTTATTTTCCTTGCATATTTGTGCAACTGAAAAAACGCGACTTAATGGCCAATCCTCACACTTACGACCGTTGCAGTATTTCCCCCCCCCCACATAATGTGATCAGAATTTGGGAACTTAGCAACCGCCATGTATTTATAATAATTGTAGCATCCTTTCTCTCTCTCTCTCTCTCTCTCTCTCTCTCTCTCTCTCTCTCTCTCTCTCTCTCTCTCTCTCTCTCTCTCTCTCTCTCTCTCCCCTCTCTCTCTCTCTCTCCCCCCTCTCTCTCTCTGTATGTGTGTGTCTGAAATGATCACCATTTGTGACCTTCTCTGCAGGTTTCTGACAAGTTTGAAGACCCCTGTCCTAAAATGATTGCAGAGGAAGGGATTATAAGAGAGTAAGCTAAGGGCTCGGCGTCTACTGCAGGGTCTCCAAACTTTTAAGACTTGTTGACTTCAGCTCCCAGAATTCCTCAACCAGCCATACCTGGGTTGGTTGGAAGACCCCTAAAGCAGGGGTTTTCAAACTTGGCCCTTTTATGACTTGTGGACTTCAACTCCCAGAATTCCTCAGCCAGGCATGTGTGCCTGGCTGAGGAATTCTGGGAGTTGAAGTCCACAAGTCATAAAAGGGCCAAGTTTGAAGACCCCTGTCCTAAAGTGATTGCAGAGGAAGGGATTATAAGAGAGTAAGCTAGGCTGACTGGAGAATTCTGGGAGTTGCAGTCCGCAGGTCTTAAAAGTTGCCGAGTTTGGACATCCCTGCTGTTTAGACTGGGCAAAGAGTGCCCATCCCATGCCAGAAAATGAAAACCAAGAACCCAGCGAGCTATTTTGACCACAACTGATGTCAGACAATTTCTGCAGAGAAATTCAGTGTCCTTGGCCAGATTTGCGCATAAGAGCATTAGGTCAACTGCACTGGAATGTATTAAAAAAAATCTGTTGAGAGCAGAGATTTTTTTTTCAATGGAGGGACCTAATTAACTGAGCTGGAAAGCTTCAGGGCATTATCATAATTCATGAGTATAAATTGGCCCAAATGATTACCTCTGAGAAGGCAAGCAGGATTAGGAAAGGTCATTTGCTACTTTCTGTTCTCTCTGTCTTTTCTCCTTTTTTATTTCCATCTCCCTGTTTTCACATTGCAAGAAGAATATGTATATGTATATTCAGAATAGAATAGAATAGAATAGAATTTAGAACAGAATAAAAATAAGAATAGAATAGAATAGAATAAAAATAAGAATAAAATAGAATAGAATGGAATAGAATAGAATATGGAATAGAATAGAATAGAAATAAGAATAAAAAAGAATAGAATAATAGAATAGAATAGAATAATAGAATACAATAGAATGAAATAGAATAAAAAAGAATAGAATAGAATAGAATAATAGAATATGAATAGAATAGAATAGAATATGGAATAGAATAGAATAGAAATAAGAGTAAAAAAGAATAGAATAGAATAATAGAATAGAATAGAATAGAATAGAATAGAATAGAATAGAATAGAATATGAATGGAAGGAAATAGAATAGAATAGAATAGAAATAAGAATAAAAAAGAATAGAATAGAATAATAGAATAGAATAGAATGAAATAGAATAGAATAGAATAGAATATGAATGGAAGGGAATAGAATAGAATAGAATAGAATAGAATAGAATAGAATAGAATAGAATAGAATAGAATAGAATAGAATAGAATAGAATAGAATAGAATAGAATAGAATAGAAATAAGAATAAAAAAGAATAGAATAGAATATGAATGGAAGGGAATAGAATAGAATAGAATAGAACAGAAGAGAAGAGAAGAGAAGAGAAGAGAAGAGAAGAGAAGAGAAGATGAATGGAATGGAATGGAATAAAATAGAGTAGGAATAGAATAGAATAGAATATGGAATAGAATAGAATTTAGAACAGAATTTAGAACAGAATAAAAATAAGAATAAAAATAAGAATAGAATAGAATAAAAATAAGAATAAAAATAGAATAAAATAGAATAGAGTACAGTACAATACAATACAATACAATACAATACCATGCAATGCAATGCAAGAGTCAGAAGGGACCTTGGAGATCTTCTAGTCCAACCCCCTGCTCAGACAGGAAACTCTGTACTATTTCAGATATCAAACTTCAAATATCTGTTGCTAATCATTGCGAAGCACCCAAATTTTGATCACCAGACTGTGATGATGATGATTATTATTATTGTTGTTGTTATTGTTATTATTTGATATAGGGTTTCCTGCCTGAGCAGGGGGTTGGACTAGATGACCTCCAAGGTCCCTTCCAAATTTATTAGTAGTAGTAGTAAAATTTGGGCATTTGGCAACCAGCAAAAACAGGCAGTTGTCTACTTACGACAGTTCATTTAGTGACCATTTGAAGCTATGACGGCACCGGAAAAAAAGCGACTTATAACCCTTTTTCACACTTGACAACCGTCGCCACGTCCCCCCAGGGCCACGGGTTCAAAATTCAAACACTTTGAACAAGGGGTTCATATTTATGATGGTCGCCGTGTCCCGGGGGGGTTACGCAAAGTCAACGGGGGAAACCGGGTTTGCTTAACAACCGTGTGATTCATGTAACGACTGCCGTTGCCCTTGACAACCGTGGCCAGAATAGGGGGTTGGGCTAGATGACCTCCAAGGTCTCTTCCAACTTTATTATTCTTACTTTTATTATTGGAAACATCGTCAAATGGGGCAAAACCCACGGAACAACCGGCCTCCTTAGCCATGGAAATTTCGGACCCCCGTAAGCGTCATAAAACCGAGTCCATCGCCAAGCGTCCCGGGTTTAGATCACTCCAGCCTTGAAGACGCGGCGATTCACTGAACGACTGCAGCGATTCGCTTTAGCGCCCGTGGCCAGAAAGCTCCTAAACGGGGAACGAAACTCACTTCGACCGTTGCCTGGCAGAGGAAGGGAAGTTCGGAAATTCCCAATCTGGGCCGTAAATCATAACCCCCAAATTGGGGGGGGGCTGACGTTCAATGGGGAGGGCGGGGAAAAAAAGGGGGGGATTTTTTTATTTTTCTGTTTTTAAGAGATTTTTGTCTTTTCTTGTTTTCCGGGTCTTTAGAGATCTAGGACAGTGAGGAAAACTCTCTGGGTGACTTTGAGCAATCACTAACAAACGCACACCGGGGTTTGTGCGATCAGCAAATTCACACACACACACACACACACACACACACACACACACAGCAGTGAACATTTCAAGGGCCTTATTTATGTATTTATTAAATTTCTATACCGCCCCTCTCCTGAAGGACTCGGGGCGGTGTACAGCCTTAAAATTTTAAAAACATACAAATATACAAAATTAGAATAATTAAAAATGAATTAAACAAATATGGCCATAAATCCCATTTAAAACCCAATACATTATATATCTTTAAAATGACTCAATCCCCTAAAACAATTTTAACCTTGCTGGAGCTGGAGCTACTATCCCAGGCCGGCTTGTCAAAATAAATATGTTTTTAATTCTCGACGGAAGGAACGCAATTCCGTCATCGTACGGAGTTCGGGGGGGAGCTCATTCCAAAGCGTTGGAGCTCCCACAGAGAAGGCCCTCCCCCTGGGGGTCGCCAGCCGACATTGTCTGGCCGACGGCACCCTGAGGAGACCCTCTCTGTGGGAGCGTACCGGACGGCGGGAGGTATTTGCTGGCAGAAGGCGGTCCTGTAGATATCCGGGTCCGATGCCATGGAGCGTTTTAAAGATGGTCACTAACACCTTGAAACGCACCCGGAAGGCCACCGGCAACCAGTGCAGCTCACGCAGGAGCGATGTTACATGGGAACGCCATGGCGCCCCGGTCACTACCCGTGCGGCCGCATTCTGGGCCAGCTGAAGCCTCCGGGTGCACCTCAAGGGGAGCCCCATGTAGAGAGCATTACAGTAGTCCAGCCTGGAAGTGACGAAGGCATGAGTAACTGTGCATAGCGAGTCCCGGTCTAGGAAGGGACGCAACTGGCGCACCAGGCGAACCTGATAGAACATCCTCCCGGCCACGGCCGTCAAATGGTCCTCTAAGGACAGCCCTGAATCCAGGAGGACTCCCAAATTGCGAACCCTTTCCACGGGGGCCACTGTTTCGCCCCCAATAGATAGCGATGGAGTCAATTGGCTATACCGGGACGACGGTAGCCACAGCCACTCGGTCTCGGAGGGGTTGAGCTTGAGTCCGTTCTTCCCCATCCAGACCCACACGGCCTCCAGGCACTGGGTCAGCACGGCAAGGGCATCGTTGGGGTGGTTCGGCGTGGAAATGTACAACTGAGTATCATCAGCATACAGATGGTACTCCACACCACAACCATGGATGATCTGACCCAGCGGTTTTACATAAATGTTGAACAGTAGAGGCCTTCCCCTCCTGATCTTTGACGGAGAGAAAGGGGGGGGAGTAAATATATTTATATACTACTCGGCGTGCAAAGCCCATCCAGGAACCGCGTCAGGCCGACGAACGCGGGAGAACCAGCGTAAAATATTCAGAAAGTTCGCTTAGTGACGGCTTGAAGTGGCAGCGGCAGTGAAAAAAAAGGACTTAGGACCATTTTTCACACTGTCATGACCGTCACAGCCTCCCCCGTGGCCATGTGACTCCAAATTCGGAGGCTTGGAAACTGGCATGTACTTGTGACGGTTGCATGAATCTCCTGGGGTCACCTGATCCCCTTGAGCGACCTTCGCACAAGCCGAGTCAACGAGGGAAGCCAGATTCACTTAACGGCCGGGGTGACTCGCTTAACCAGTGCAGGGGTTTGCTTAAGGACTGTGGCGAGAAAGGTCGTAAAAGGGGGCGTGGCTTGCTTAAAAACCCTCTCGCTTAGCCACGGGAATTTTGGGCTCAACTGTGGCCCTCAGTTGAGTCAGTTACAGTCATCCCATATATTGGCGCTAAGAAAAGGTGGCTTACGGCCAGTCCTCGTATTTACGACGGTCGCAGCGTCCCTGCGGTCACATGATCACGATTCTAGGGCAGCTGCAAACCAGCCTGTCCTGACAATGGTTGCAGCATCCGGGATTGTCACGAACGACCTTCCCAGCTGGAAGGAAGGAAGGAAGGGAAAAAGAAAGAAAGAAAGAAAGAAAGAAAGAAAGAAAGAAAGAAAGAAAGAAAGAAAGAAAGAAAGAAAGAAAGAAAGAAAGAAAGAAAGAAAGAAAGAAAGAAAGAAAGAAAGAAGGAAGGAAGGGAGAGATGGAAGGAAGGAAGGGAGGGAAGGGGATAAAATAGGAAGGAAGGAAAGGAAGGAAGGAAGGAAGGAAAGGAAGGAAGGAAGGAAGGGTGTGAGGAGGGAGGAAGGGAAGGAAGGAAACATGAGAAAGGAAGGAAGGAAGGAAAGGGTGTGAGGAGAGAAAGGGAAGGAAGGAAAGATGAGAGAAGGGAAGGAAGGAAGAAAGGAAGGGTGTGAAGAGGGAGGAAGGGAAGGAAGGAAGGAAGGATATGAGGAGAGGAAGGGAAGGAAGGAAAGATGAGAAGGGAAGGAAGGAAGGAAGGAAGTGTGAGGAGGGAGGAAGAGAAGGAAGGAAAGATGAGAGAAGGGAAGGAAGGAAGGAAGGACGGGTATGAGGAGAGGAAGGGAAGGAAGGAAGGAAGGAAGGGTGTGAGGAGGGAGGAAGGGAAGGAAGCAAGGAAAGATGAGAGAAGGAAGGAAGGAAGATGAGAATAGGAAGAATGTGAGGAGGAAGGAAGGAAGATGAGAATAGGAAGGAAGTGAAGAGGGAGGGAAGGAAGGAAGGAAGGAAGGTAGGAAAAGTCTATTTTTGCGTAAGAGAGACAGGATGGGCGCAAGAGGTCTGGAGAAAAGCCATCTCAACAGGTCAGGCTGAAAAACAGTTTCCCAGCAATGGTTTATGAAATGGATGCTCTGTTGAAAAGGATCTTAGTTTATGGGGAGGGGGCCCGGACTCATCGCTCCCCCACCCCCACCCCGTATTTCAAATTCAGCAAGCATTTTGATTTTGGCTCCTGGTCTGGCAAGGAAAAATTAATCACTAAAGCTCTTCAAAGCCAGAACATTTGGTGCAGGTTTCACAGGCTTTTATTAGTGCGCCCATGACTCATAAACGGCCTCCGAACGAAAGTTTCATATTTATTTATTTACTCATCAAATTTACACGGACCCCCATCTCACGAAACAGGGACAATGGGCTGCATTCAACACGGCTCTAAAACGATTGACCTGTAAACATTCATTTTTTTAAAAAAAAATTGGTAATAGTTATAATAGTTTATTGACGTTGTAAATGACATCACATTCTGTTTTAATAATATTTAATTGTAAACACGAGGAACAATATAAATACTGAATATAAATGAATGAATAAACGTTCCCTATTTCTCTGCAACGTACTGAGAAGTCTGTTGCCCCCTTGCAGATTTCACACAACAGACAACGTACACAAAACGTTACAATCCAATAAATCATGCATGTGTGTGTCAGGAAGGAAGGAAGGAAAGAAGGGAGGGAGAGAGGCAGGGAGAGAGGAAAGGATGAAGGAGGGAGGGAGCAAGGAGAAGAGGAAGGGAGGGAGGGAAGGAAAGGAAGGAAGGAAAAGATGAGGGAGAGAGGAGAAGAGGAAGGAAGGGAGGGAGGGAGGAAAAGATGAAGGAGGGAGAGAGCAAGGAGAAGAGGATGGAAGGAAAGGAAGGAAGGAAGGAAGGAAGGAAGGAAAAGATGAGGGAGAGAGGAGAAGAGGAAGGAAGGGAGAAAAAAGGAAGGGAAAGAAGGAAGGGACGAGGGAGGGAGGGAGGGAGGAAGGAAAGGATGAGGAAGGGAGGGAGGAGAAGAAGGAAGAAAAGAAGGAAAAGATGAGAGGGAGGAGAAGAGGAAGGAAGAAAAAAGAAAGGAAGGGAGGAAAGGATGAAGGAGGGAGAGAGCAAGGAGAAGAAGGAAGGAAGGAAGGAAGGAAAAGATGAGGGAGAGAGGAGAAGAGGAAGGTAGGAATAAAAAAGAAAGGAAGGGAAAGAAGGGAGGGAGGAAGGAAGGAAAGGATGAGGGAGGGTGGGAGGAAGGAGAAGAAGGAAGGAAGGAAAAGATGAGGGAGGGAGAAGAAGAGGAAGGAAGAAAAAAGAAAGGAAGGCAGGGAGGGAGGAAAGGATGAAGGAGGGAGAGAGCAAGGAGAAGAGGAAGGAAGGAAAAGATGAGGGAGACAGGAGAAAAGGAAGGAAGGAAAAAGAAAGGAAGGGACGAGGGAGGGAAGAAGGAAGGAAAGGATGAGGGAAGGAGAAGAAGGAAGGAAGGAAAAGATGAGGGAGGGAGGAGAAGAGGAAGGAAGGAAGGAAAAAGAAAGAAAGAAAAAGAAAGAAAGGCGAGATTGCAGAGGAAGGGATTACAAGAGAGTAAGCGAAGGCTTGCTGGAGAATTCGGGGAGTTGACGTCCACAAGTCATCAAAGGGCCACCTTTGAAGACCCCCTGCAGCAACGTAACGCTCGGTCAACCGTTGCCATCCGGAGGTGACCCCTCGGGTCTTCTGGACAAGATCTTGGCCCGTCCATCTTGAAGGCAGTTCCCCCCCCCAAAAAATAACTCTGGTGTCTTTCCAGACCACAGTCATCATAAATCCATCGGGGCAACATTTTTAGCACCCGTCGCTCTCCAGAGGCCACAAAAACCGTCTGGACCCCCGTCCAACTTGTACAATTTGTGTTGTCGGGGAACCGAGTTGAAGAGAGCAAGAACTTAAAACTTAAGGGTGACATCATCTGGGGAGCTCTTCCCGAGGGGAGGACTTCTTGTTTTTTGTTTTTTTTTTCGGTCCGGCTGCCCCCCCAAAATGGATGGAGGTTGGTGAGCTAGGAGGGCGAGGGGGCACCGGGTTGGAGAAGGAGGGGGGCTTCTCTCGATAGACGGCCGGCGTTTCTGGGTCCTCTTTCCAGGAGAGAGAGGGTCTTCCGTTTGGGGGCTTTTCAGAACCATCTGTTGTTGGGTTGATCGGACGGATGGTTTACGCCAGGGGTCTTCCAACGGGGCCCTTGGAGGGCTTCTGGACTCCAACTCCCAGCATTCCTCAGCCAGGCACGCCTATTTTTTTCCCCCTCTCCTTCTCTCTAGAGTGGAGAGATTGCAGAGGAAGGGATTACGAGAGAGCAAGCAGGCTAAAAGGGGTACACCTATCCAAAGGCTGGCTGAGGAATTCTGGGAGTTGGAGTCCACAAGTCCCCAAAGGGCCCCGTTGGAAGACCCCTGATTGAAGCAATCTGCTGGGTTCGTCCGATTTTGGGGGACTGTAAAGATAAACACATCAGCCGAATTGCGCGGATGAAACATCTGGAAGAGAACAGCCAAGCTCAGAGAGCTCCAAGTACCTCACATTCCTCCTCCTCCTCCTCCTCCTCCTCCTTTTTCCTCCTTCCCCTCCTCCTCTTCCTCCTCCCTGTACACCCCACTTCCTACTAACACTGATGATATTCCCTAGCTGGGTCATGAAACGTTTGCAAGAAAGCAACCCAGTTCAGGGAGCACCACGGATCCCATAGTCCCTCTCCTGCTC
>JARGCV010000005.1:0-12500 GCA_034064705.1 Bothrops alternatus | reverse complement strand
AGGATGGATGGATGGATGGAGGGCAGAATGGATGGATGGATGGATGGATGGATGGATGGATGGAGGGCAGGATAGATGGATAGGTGGATGGATGGATGGAGAGCAGGATGGATGGATGGATGGAGGGCAGAATGGATGGATGGATGGATGGATGGATGGAGGGCAGGATAGATGGATAGGTGGATGGATGGATGGAGAGCAGAATGGATGGATGGATGGATGGATCTGTGAATGCATCTTTCTCCACCCCCTATTTCCACTGGAGACCAAGAGTTGAGATTGTCCTGCTTCTCACCCGAAGGTCTTCCAGATCTGGTGTTCGCAATGCCCTCGTGGGCCTTCTGGAGTTTGATGGCATCTCTGCATCAGGTTTTCTACCGTCAGAGCAGTCAACCATTTCGTAATCGTGTCACTCAACAGCCTTCATTAGCCTGAGTGAACTCCTGGCAGAGGCTCAACAGCTGGACCGTGGGGGGGGGAGGAGAGATGGAGAGGAAAAGGGAGGGGGCCTCCCCTGCTCCCTCCTCCTCCTTCCAATTCATCATCAAATCTTCATTAAGGCGTTAAAAAAAGAATAGTTTGGGTGAAATGGCAGAGCTTGGAGCAGAAGAGAGGGTGGCAGAGGGTGTTTGGACAGGCGAAGGGGACACAGTGCGGATCCCTCCCCCACGGCCCCCAAGGGGACCTTCAGCCAGTCTTGGTCAATGTATGTCATAGGGCAAAAGGGTTGCTCCTTCTCCAGCTCCTTCTCCACCATCACCCTTTCTTCCTCACCTTCTCCGCCTCCACGATTTCTCCTTCTTCTCCTCCACCATCATCATTTCTCTCCCTTTTCCTTTTCCATCATCCTCATTTCTCCCCCTCCTCCTCCTCCTCCTCCTCCTCCTCCTCCTCCTCCTCCTCCTCCTCTCCACTCACCACCTCCCTTTTTACCATTGATGATGTTACCTAGTTGGACCATGGAACATCTGCAAGAAAGCCACCACGTTTAGAGAGTACCAAGGACCTCATAGTTCTTTTTTTCCTCCTCCTCCTCCTCCTCCTCCTCCTCCTCCTCCTCCTCCTCCTCTCTGTCTCTCTTCTAGTACTGATGATGTTACTTAGTTGGACCATAGAACATCTGCAAGAAAACCACCAAGTTCAGAGAGTACCAACGACCCCACAGTCTTTCTCCTCCTCCTCCTCCTCCTCCTCCTCCTCCTCCTCCTCCTCCTCCTCCTCCTCCTCCTCCTCCTCCTCCTCCTCCCCTCCCCACCCACCACCTCCCTTCTAGCACTGATGATGTTCCCTAGTAGTTGGACCGTGAAACATCTGCAAGGAAAGCTTGGAGAGCACCAAAGACCCATCCTTTCAACCCGGAGCTACAAAGATTCTCCTTTCACTGTCTGAGGAATGGCATGCTCAGGAGAACTGAAAGAGTTGCAGAGCACATGGCTAGCAACGTGCTGCGCTTCGGAGTCATTATCTCCCCGGTTGGAGGTGTCACACACTGTGTGTTGTTTTATGGCAGAGGTCTGTGCCTGCGATTTGGCTTCCTGAGTCGGCGAGTCTCGTCTGAGCCCAGAAAAAAATGGGTGAATCCGCTTAGCCGGTGACGTGGGTGGTCTGAACGTGGCCCCGTGACTCACGCAGGCCGACCCACCTGGTCTCTGAAAGGTTTAGTTGCAAGCCACAATGAAAGCCTGACGTTTCCCAGGAACGGGGTGACTTAACGCCCAGAATTTAGCTGGGAACATGGTTATTCCTTTCCAAACGAAGAAGATTTCATTAGGAAAGGACACCCAAGCTGGACACCCGACTTCAACTCCCAGAAACCTCAGCAAAGCGGAGTCCTCCGGTTACAGTCATTCCGTTAGTGACCATTTAAAGTTGCAACGGCACCGAAAAAAGCTGACTTACAACCGTTGCTCGCGCTTAGGGCTGTTGCGGCATCCCCGGGTTCACGTGATCAGATGCTATAGCAAGTGACGCATAATGATGACGGTTGCAGCGTCCAGGGGTCGTGCGATCCCCTCTCGCCTCTTTGCAATCGCAAAAGACTTATATACCGCTTCACAGGGCTTTATGGACCTCTCTAAGCGGTTTATAGAGTCAGCCTATTGTCCCACAACCGTCTGGGTCCTCATTTTACTGACTTGGGAAGGACGGAAGGCTGCTGTTTGTTCCTTAAAAGGAAGAAACAGCTACGATCACACATTGCTCCTAGAAGCACGAAGCCGAAAACCCCAGCCTGAAGATGATGAATGGGACTTCTTCGAAACGTCGCCAAGACACTTCAAATTCTAAGTGGGAGAAAACCCGAAGAACCAAAGACTTACATACAAACACCCGCGAAAAACTCAGAAAACAGTAATATATATATTGTCCACACACAATAAAAATAATAATAATAATAACAACAACAACAACGTCTTCCTATCCCAGGTCCTTGGTAAGGACTCAATAGGTACACAAAAATGCCAAATCCAGTCTGAACATCTGGCTGGCTGTGCAATGATTAATAATAATACTAATAATACTAATAATAATAATAATAATACTAATACTAATAATAATAATAATAATAATAATAATAATAATAATAATAATAATAATAATAATAATAATAATAATGCGAAGATCGCCCAGACTGACTACAAGCAGCGGCATGAGAAAGTAGCAACAATGGTGCATTGGAAGACCTGCAAGAAATATCATTTGCCTGTAAGCAAGAACTGGTGGGATCATAAAATAGAGAAAGTCATAGAAAATGATAAAGTTAAACTGCTCTGGGACTTCAGAATTCAAACAGACAAGCACCTGCAACACAACACCCCGGACTTAACAATTGTTGATAAGAAAGACAAAAAAAAAGTCTGGATAGTGGACATGGCAGTGCCTGGAGACAGCAGAATAGACGAGAAAGAACTGGAGAAGATCACAAAATACAAAAACCCACAAATAGAAACAGAACGACTGGGGCAAAGGCAAGCAAGGGTAGTACCAATAGTCATAGGCGCCTTGGGTGCAATCCCAAAACAACTGGAGCACCCCTTGAACACCATCATCGGCATTGACAAATTCGCCATTAGTCAATTGCAAAAGGCAGCCTTACTAGGAACCGCTTCCATCCTGCGACGATATTTGTAATACCACCAAACACCCACATCTGCCTATCCCAGGTCCTGGGTAAGGACTCGATAGGTAGACAAAATGCCAAATCCAGTCTGAACATCTGGCTGACTGTGCGATGATTAAAATAATAATAATAATAATAATAATAATAATAGTAATAATAATAGTAATAATAATAATAGTAATAATAATAATAATAATAAAGGTGGTTCTAATGAGAAAGATTTTGAAACAGGGCACATTTTTCTCTTAATGATATATATCTATATCTATCTATCTATATATCTATATATATATCTGTATCTATAACTATCTATCTATCTATCTATCTATCTATATATTGCGAAAAAAACACAAACAAACACGCCCGCACGTGCCCGTTTTTTAAATCCTTTATTTTTGTTTGTTTTTTTATCCCCAAACCAAATTGAAGGGTAATTTAGCGAAAGAGATTGCAGCCGGGCGCTCATCTGGAGGGATCATTAAAGACTATTATGCTCCTGTCCCCGAAGAGGCTGAAGAACCCTTAACGGCTGCCTGCCAAACAAGAAATACGAAATTCATTAAAACGCGGCTTTTCCCAAAGTCCCGCCGCGGCCCCTGCAGGGTCTCTGAGTTTGCTCAATGGACAGGTAAAGTCCTCGGCTTACGACCGCAGCTGAGCCCAAAATGTCTGCGGCTACGAGTTACGAGTCAGTTTGGCCCCACTCTACCACCCTCGTTGCTAAGCGAATCACTGCAGTTTGCTGAGCAACGCGGTCATTAAGCGGATCTGGCTTCCCCGTGGAGTTTTGTGTGCCAGACAGTCACAAAAGGGGGTCACATGACCCCGGGGACGTTGCAACAGTCTTAAGTACATGCCCGTTGCTGAACGTCTGAATTTTGATCAGGTGACCCACAGGGGGCGCTGCGACGGTGTGAAAAACAGTTATACGTCCCTTTTTTCAGCGCCATCGTAACTCGGAAGGGTTACTAAATGAACCGTCCTAAGCCGAGAACCAGTTGTATAGATTTTGTTCCTTACTCCCTCCAAAGGCAAATCCACGGGATAGGTCAGTGGTTCTCAACCTTTTTCAGGTTGACACCCCACTTGCGCCGCCATGCGCAGCGCGACCCCGATGGGCGCACGCATGCACGCGTGCGATGGGCTGATCTGCACATGTGTGGCGCGCGCGCAACGAAAAAACAAAACAAAATGGCGGACCACGATAGGCCAAACCGTGCATGCGCGGCGCGCGCGCGCCAAAAAAAACAAACAAAAAAAACCCCAAAATGGCGGCCCGCGACGGGCCGATCCGCCCATGTGCGGCGCGCGCGTGACGGCCTGAACCGCGCATGCGTGGCGCGCGAGCGATAAAATAAACAAAATGGCGGACCGCGATGGGCCAATCCGTGCATGCGCAGCGCACGCGCAACGGCCCGAACTGCGCATGCACGGCATGCGCGCGATGGAAAAAAACAAAATGGTGGACCGCGACGGGCCGATCCGCGCATGCGCGGCGCGCGCGCAACAAAAAAAAAAACCAAAATGGTGGACTGCGGTGTCCGGCGACCCCTGCGAAACAGTCGTTTGACCCCAAATGGGGTCGCAACCCATAGGTTGAGAACCGCTGGGATAGGCAGTCTCTTCGTGACGGTCGTAAAACAGGGCCGTTAGCTCACCCATCCCAGTTTATCATGTTTCTGGCGGTGGTTGTTAAGCAGAACGTTGCAAGCGCGAATGCCCTGGTTGTGAAGCAAATGCCACGGTCGTAAGTGCAAGGCCCGTCGTTTGCTATGGGTGCGGTTTCGCCAAAGTCTGCAATGCTCGCTGAGCAAACGTTGCGGTGCTAAGTGTGAAAGTTGTGGTTGTTAAGTGCGAACCCCTTTGTGCCCACAATTGGAATGAACAGCTGGTTTTAAACAAACGGTTGGGAATTGGGGGTCACGGGACCAAAGGGAGGTCAATGGGACCGTTTTGCCTGAAGGGTAATCCTGTGATTGGAAGGGACCTGGGAGGTCATCTAGTCCAACCCCCTGCTCAGGCTGGAAACCCTGTAGCATTTCAGACAAAGGGCTGTCCATCAGAACAAGTTGTGACCATCAGAAGTTCGGATCTACAATGGGAATCCCTTTTTTTTTTCATTTATGACAACAACGGAGCCCCAAATTTATGCGAAACATTTGTTAAGCAGGTTTTGCCTCACTTTACGACCTCAGCATGTGGTCCTCAATGGAACCGCATCGACATGGAGGGAAGTGAGTAGTGGGGTGCCCCAGGGCTCTGTTCTGGGCCCAGGGCTCTTCAACATCTTCATCAACGATCTGGACGAGGGGATAGATGGGGAACTCATCACATTTGCAGACGACACCAAGCTGGCAGGAATAGCCAACCCTCCAGAAGACAGGCTTAGGATACAGGAGGATCTGGACAGACTCGAACACTGGGCACTATCCAACAAAATGAAATTCAAGGGTGAAAAAAGCAAGGTTCTACATTTAGGCAAGGAAAAACCAAATGTACAAGTATAGTATAGGGGGTACCTTGCTCAATAGCAGCAACTGTGAGAGGGACCTCGGAGTCCTAGTGGACGATCCCTTCAAGAGGAGCCAGCCGTGTGTGCTGCAGCTGCCAAAAAGGCCAACTCAGTACTGCATTAACAGAGGGATAGAATCAAGATCAGGTGAAGTCTTAATACCACTTTACAAGGCCTTGGTAAGGCCACACGTGGAATATGGCATCCAGTTTTGGTCACCACAATGTAAAAAAGACATTGAGACTCTGGAAAGAGTGCAGAGAAGAGCAACAAAGATGATCAGGGACTGGAGGCTAAAACATATAAGGAAGGCTGCTGGAATTGGGTATGTCTAGTTTAATGAAGAGAAGGACGAGGGGGGACAGGATAGCAGCCTTCCAGTATCTCAGGGGCTGCCCCAAAGAAGAGGGAGTCAATCTATTTTCCAAAGCCCCTGAAGGCAGGACAAGAAAGCAACTGTTGGAAACTCATCAAGGAGAGAAGCAGCCTAGAACTAAGGAGAAACTTCCTGACTGTTAGAACAGTTAACCAGCGGAACAGCTTGCCACCAGAAATTGTGGGCACTGGAAGTGTTCAAGAAGAGACTGGACAGCCATTTGTCCGAAATGGTGTAGGGTTTCGTGCCTGAGCAGGGGGTTGGACTAGATGACCTCCGAGGTCCCTTCTAGTTCTGAGATTCTGAGACGAATTCTGAGATCTCGTCAAGTTGCCAGGATTGAGCAATCTTGGCTAAGATGTTCCTACCATATTGGCAGAGGCCAATACTTTGGGCTGGTCGGGAAGAAGCCGTGTTTACACTGCCAGGTAGGCAACGAATGGGTTCCATGCTAGATTTAACAAACAACAAAAAAAAATCCTGCCCGCTGCTTGTTTGCTGTTCTCGGTCCTTAATCTTATTAAATGTTAGTAAATTGAGGCAGGATGTTTGCGCATTCTCATTTGCATAAATCAGTGCAAAGGCAGGTAATAAAAGAATGGCTGGGTCAGATTCACCAGTGCCCGCTTCCTCTCTCTCTCTCTCTCTCTCTCTCTCTCTCTCTCTCTCTCTCTCTCTCTCTCTCTCTGTCTCTCTCTCTCTTTCTCTTCTCTCTCTCTCTCTCTCTCTCTCTCTCTCTCTCTCTCTCTCTCTCTCTCTCTCTCTCTCTCTCTCTCTCTCTCTCTCTCTGTCTCTCTCTCTCTCTTCTTTCTTTCCCTCTCTCTCTCTCTCTTCCTCTCTCTTTTTCCTGTCTCTCTCTTCCTTTGCTTTTTCTCTCTTTCTCCTTTCTCTCTTCTGTCTTCCTTTCTCTTTCTCATTCTATTTCGATCTTTCTCTGTTTCTTTCTCTTTCCTTCCTCTCTGTCTTTCTCTCTTCCTTTCTTTTTCTCTCTGTCACTGTCTTTTTCTGTCTTCTTCTTTTTCTTTCTCTCCTCTCCTCTCTCTTTCTTTCCTTCTCTCCCTCTTTCTTTCTCTCTTCCTCTCTCTTTTTCCTGTCTCTTCCTTTTTTCTTTCTCTTTTTCTCTCTCTCTTTTTATCTCTGTCTTTCTCACTCTATTTCTTCTTCTCTTTCTCTGTTGCTTTCTTTCCCTTTCTCTTTCCTTCCTCTCTGTCTTTCTCTCTTCCTTTCTTTTTCTCTTTCTGTCACTGTCTTTCTCTGTCCTCTTCTTTTTCTTTCTCTCCTTTCTTCTCTCCCTCTTTCTTCTCTTCCTCTCTCTTTTCCTGTCTCTCTTCCTTTTCTTTCTTCTTTCTCTTTTTCTTTCTCTCTTTTTATCTTTCTGTCTTTCTCACTCTATTTCTATCTTTCTTTCTCTGTTGCTTTCTTTCCCTTTCTCTTTCCTTCCTCTCTGTCTTTCTCTCTTCCTTTCTTTTTCTCTTTCTGTCACTGTCTTTCTCTGTCCTCTTCTTTTTCTTTCTCTCCTTTCCTTCTCTCCCTCTTCTTTCTCTTCCTCTCTCTTTTTCTGTCTCTCTTCCTTTTCTTTTCTTTCTCTTTTTCTTTCTCTCTTTTTATCTTTCTGTCTTTCTCACTCTATTTCTATCTTTCTTTCTCTGTTGCTTTCTTTCCCTTTCTCTTTCCTTCCTCTCTGTCTTTCTCTCTTCCTTTCTTTTTCTCTTTCTGTCACTGTCTTTCTCTGTCCTCTTCTTTTCTTTCTCTCCTTTCCTTCTCTCCCTCTTTCTTTCTCTTCCTCTCTCTTTTTCCTGTCTCTCTTCCTTTTCTTTTTTCTTTCTCTTTTTCTTTCTCTCTTTTTATCTCTCTTTCTGTCTTTCTCACTCTATTTCTATCTTTCTTTCTCTGTTGCTTTCTTTCCCTTTCCCTTTCCTTCCTCTCTGTCTTTCTCTCTTCCTTTCTTTTTCTCTTTCTGTCACTGTCTTTCTCTGTCTCTCTTTTTCTTTCTCTCCTTTCCTTCTCTCCCTCTTTCTTTCTCTTCCTCTCTCTTTTTCCTGTCTCTCTTCCTTTTCTTTTTCTTTCTCTTTTCTTTCTCTCTTTTTATCTCTTTCTGTCTTTCTCACTCTATTTCTATCTTTCTTTCTGTTGCTTTCTTTCCCTTTCTCTTTCCTTCCTCTCTGTCTTTCTCTCCTTTCTTTTTCTTCCTCTGTCACTGTCTTTCTCTGTCTTCCTATTTTTCTCCCCCCCCCCTCTCTCTCACCCAGTAATCATCTTCTAAATGGCCTCAGAACATCTCCTCCCCACCTTTCCTCTTTCATGATGCGATTCCGCCTTTAATAACCTCCCCTCTCCGTTCACTCTGAGCATTTAACAGCCACCTGGAACAAAAGTTTAATCAGGTGGAATTATCCTCCTGCTAACATTCCCTTCACCTCTGGGTTTCTGATCTCCCCCGTTATCACTTAAAACTTTTAAATCCTTCTTTTTTGATCAATGACTTTTCCCATTTTCCCCGGAGTCGGAGGTGCGCAGTGCCGAGGTCACTGGCAATTTTTAAGAGGTCTTAATTCCCGCCTGCGCCCCTGTTCCAGCCAGTTTGCTTTACGCCCCCGTTAATTATTTTAATGGCAACCTGCAGCTTTAAAAGAGACCTTTATTAATCCCCCTAAATCTTCCCTTTTATTGTTATTTTAAACACTTTCTCCCCATCCATTATGGAGATGTGTTTAGAGTCCTCGCCCCGTCTCCTGAAATAGATGGCTGGCATCCATTCATCAGCCAGCACACTTACAATTTGGCTTTACAGATTGGAGAGGCGGGGAGGGAGCAGGACCCCCGGAAGCTGCGACCGTCATAACCGTGAGTCAGTTGTCCAGCATCCAAATTTTGGATCGCGTGACCGTGGGGATGCCCCCCAACAGTCGTAAGAATGAAACACGGTCCGGAGTCAGCTTTTTCCAGGGCTATTGTGACTTTGAACGGATGCTAAACAAATGGTGGGAAGTCCAGGGCTTATTAACCTGGAGTTACCTTGGTGAATGTGCCAGGTGGACCCGGCTTGCAGAATTGAATGGCCTGTTTCAAGTACCGAGGGGAAAGTATTGGAAAAAAAAACTCTAGAAAAAGCTAAGCAGATCATTAAAGAGTGGAGGCTTTTCAACTATGGAAATTGCATTAACTTGACTTAGATTTTAAGAAGAGACTGGACAGTCACCTGTCTGAGATGTTGTAGGTTCTCCTGCTTGAGCAGGGGGCTGGACTAGAAGACCTCCAGGGTCTCTTCCAGCTTCTATTCTATTCTATTCTATTCTATTCCATCTTGTAATTTTATTCTTCTTATTCTATTCTATTCTATTTCTATTCTATTCTATTATTTCTATTCTATATTCTATTCTATTCTATTCTATTCTATTCTATTCCATCTTGTAATTCTATTCTTATTCTATTCTATTCTTTCTATATTCTATTCTATAGTCTATTCTATTCTATTATTTCTATTCTATTCTATATTCTATTTGTAATTCTATTCTTCTTATTCTATTCTATTCTTTCTATATTCTATTCTATATTCTATTCTATTCTATTATTTTCTATTCTATTCTATTCCATCTTGTAATTCTATTCTTCTTATTCTATTCTATTCTTTCTATATTCTATTCTATATTCTATTATTTCTATTCTATTCTATTCTATTCTATTGTATTGTATTGTATATTTATCTATTCATTCTATTCTATTCTATTCTATTCTATTCTATTCTATTCTATTCTATTCTATTCTATTCTATTCTATTCTTTCTATTCTATCAGAATTGTGTGGGTTTTAATCTGTGCAGCCATGCAGAGCCATCTCGCCCTGCTGGATAATTACAACCCAGAATAGCCACCATCTCTGGCTAATTAGCCCTCTCACCTTTTCTCTTTCATCTCCTCGTTTATTCTTTCCTCTTCACACTAGAAATGCCAGCTAACTAACCACCTGCGCATTGTAAAATCAGCTTCGCTGCTGCTATGGTGCCGTCCGCTGATTTTTGTGGCCAACTGCATAACGGGGTGGGGGGGTCCCCATTTTTTTAAAAAAATCTCACAGGGAAACAACCTAAGCAGAACATTATCCATGCTTGACCGGGGGGGGCTGGGGGGGTGTCCCGCAATAGAAGAGATGCCCGTGAGATAGTCAAAAGGGCAGCCTGGTCGATGCAATCAAAGCTTTGCCCCCAAAGGACCTGAATACGGAACTTCGGTCGCAGGGTGTCCTCAACTTACGGACACAGTTGACCCCCAATTTTTTTCGTTGCTAAGTGAGACGTCGGCGAAGCGGGTCTGGCCCCATTTTACAACTTTTCTTGCTGCAGTTATCCAGCAAATCCCTGCCATTCTGAAGTTAGTCACCCGGATGTTATAGGTGAATCCGTGTCAGAAGGTCACAGAAGGGGTCACCTGACCCGGGATGCTGCGACCATCATAGATACGAGTCAGTTGCTAAGGGTCTGAATTTGGATCGTATAACCCCGGGGATGATGCAAAGCTTGTTAAGTGTGAAAAATGGTCATCACTTTCTCAGTGCCGTTGTAACTCACGAATGGTCACTAAATGAGCAGTTGTAAAATGAGGATTATCTGTACGTCATCGTGCCTTCCATTCCCCCCTCCCCCCCCAAAGATGCTTTTTCACGAGACGAACCGGACTTTGTTTTCATTTTGATTTATTTTTTTTCCCAGCCTAGCCCAGGCTCTCGTCTAGCAACTTTACAAATTCGTCATTGGCGCTTTGATTTCACGAATTGAGCTGTGATGATGATGATGATGGTAATAATAATAATAATAATAATAATAATAATAATAATAATGAGGAGGAGGAGGAGGAGGAGAAGAAGAAGAAGAAGAGGAGAAGAGGAAGAGGAAGAGGAAGAAGAGGAAGAGGAAGAGGAGGAAGAGGAAGAGGAAGAAAGAGGAAGAAGAAGAAGAAGAAGAAGAAGAAGAAGAAGAAGAAGAAGAAGAAGAAGAAGAAGAAAGAAGAAAGAAGAAGAAGAAGAAGAAGAAGAAGAAGAAGAATTGTTGGAGGGACCTTGGAGGTCTTCTAGTCCAACCCTAGAAGAAGAAGGAGAAGGAGGAGGAGGAGGAGAAGGAGGAGGAGGAGGAGAAGTAGTAGTAGTAGTTGGAAGGGACCTTGGAGGTCATCTAATCCAACCCCCTGCTCAGGCAGGAAACCCTACACCATTTCGGACAAATGGCTCTCCAGTCTCTTCTTCAAAACTTCCAGTGTTGGAGCATTCACCGCTTCTGGAGGCAGGTGGTTCCACTGGTTAATTGTTCTCATTGTCAGGAAGTTTCTCCTTAGTTCCAGGTTGCTTCTCTCCTCTATGAGTTTCCATCCGTTGCTTCTTGTCCATGCCTTCTTCAGGCACTTTGGAGAATAGCTTGACTCCCTCTTCTTTGGGCAGCCCCTGAGATACTGGATGACTGCTATCATGTCCCCCCTGGTCCTTTTTCCCCCCCCCCCATTCAACTAGACATACCCAATTCCAGCAAGGGACCTGGGAGGTCATCTAGCCCAACCCCCTGCTCGGGCAGGAAACCCTCAAGCGTTTCAGACAAAGGGCTGTCCAGTCACTTCTCCAAAACATCCCAGTGAGATGTTTGGCTGCCAGGATCCATCCTCTGTCGGAGACAAGAGATGGGCAGCCATCTTCTGACAGGCTGGCCTCCTCTCTGCAGGAAAAGGGCTGTTTTGTTTTTGCTGTGCAAAACATTTGAGTTGGGGGCTGTTGTTTTTGTTGTTGTTGTTGTTTCTTTTCCTTTTTTGTCCTTTGAAACAGCCCAGATTGTTATTTTTTTTTTTTCCTCCCTTTCAAATTGTGTGAATGTTTGAGCCTGCGGCTTTACATCCCTGCTGGGGCGGTTGCAAATTTATGACCGCCGGGTTGGCGATTTTATCACCAGCTAATAATTATAATGAAAGGGCAGGCGGAGACCCGCCCGTTCTCCCACCTCCGAGTGTTTTTATGCTCTTTAATGAGCTTAATTAATCTGGCAGCCGGCCGTCCTTTCGAAGGGAGGCAGTGCTGGATGGGCTTTGACAGCCCTCTGCTGTTTTCCCGCAAGAGGGTCAGGAAGAGCCGGAAGGAGAGGGGAAAAAACGACGGATTTCTGAAGCCCTCCTGGTTTAATAGGCGGATATTGTCTGTGCAGGTAGTCCTCGACTAGTGACGGTTCATTTAGTGACTGTTCAAGGGTTGTAGTTTGGGCTTGAAAGGACTAACACTGATGATGTTACCTAGTTGGGTCATCAAAGTCCTGTGAGAAAAGAAGCCAGCTCAGAGAGCACCAAGACTCCATGGTTCTCTCCTCCTCCTCCTCCTCCTCCTCCTCCTCTCTGCAAACTCCCCTCCCTTCTGGCACTGATGACGTTAGCTAGTTGGGTCATGAAACATCTGCAAGGAAACAGCCAAGCCCAGAGAGCACCCAGGACCCCATAATCCTTCCTTCCTTCCTTCCTTCCTTCCTTCCT
>JARGCV010000004.1:9652500-9670000 GCA_034064705.1 Bothrops alternatus | reverse complement strand
GCGACCACTTCTGCTTTTTTTTTAAGATTTAACACTGAAGAGATTATAAGCAGGCTGAATGACTACAGGAGTCTAAATGGTTTGCAAGTATTTTTATTGTTTTTTTTTCTTGGTTATACATTTCTAACGTCTTCAATCAACAATGTTTTAAGATGGCGTTTAGCTTTCACTGTTTTCATTGTTAGGGAAAGTGCTGGAAAGTGAAAGTGGAATCTGTTACTTTTCTCTCTCTTCTTGTTCTCTCAAGCGCAGCTAGAGAGACGGCTGTGATTTGAAATTTAAAATGGAGTGGAATATACAGCCAAATGCTAAATCTAAGTTGGATTTTACTGATGAATTTTACGAAAAAAGGTCTGAAACACAGAAGACTTTTGCGCAAGAGGTTAAAGAGTTTAAAGCATTTGTGAAAGAGGCTTTGACAGAAGTATTTTTGAAATTAGCTAAACTCCTTCCTCCAAATGAAATTGATGTACAACCTACTGTTGAACAATTTATTTCACAATCTGCATATGGAGATGATTACTACATAACACAAGAGAAAGAAGTTCAACAGGGAAGAGATGAGGAGGGTTTTGAGAAGGAAGATGACAAATGGATTTTGTTAGATGAAAAGTTTGTTTATAGCGAGCAAGAGGTTTTGTTTCAAGAAGGGGAATTCTGTCTAGCTGGGCAGCAAGAAGATGATTTAATTGACAAAAGAGAGGCATTGTTCTACTTTATGAAGCAATTAGACTATAAAACGAAATGGATGTTGTTTGATGAACAGTTTATTTATGTAAAACAAGAGGATATGATTCAAGAAAGGAAGACTCAATTCAACAAGCAACTTAGCTACGGGGCTGAAGAAATACAGAAGAGAGACTTATTATCGGTAGTTGGAAGGGTGGCCTTGTTATGGCCTTTTATTTGGTTGAAAAAGAAACCTAGAGTTCGCTTGAAGTAATGAAAATTTAAAATTGTATGTAAGGAATTATTCTAGGTGTGATATTAGGTTGAATGTAAGTTAGAAATGCTATAAATAATTTGTTTTTATTATGGAGGTTTATTTGTCAGGTGAGAGAGTCCAGAAGTTGATTGATTAAAAGAAATTTATAACTAAATGAGAGAATTAAGGTTAATCTAAGATAATGGGTTGATTTAAAGATTTAGATTTTAGGCAAGCTGTAAGATAGGATATTTAAATGATATTTTATGATATATTACTATAAATTAAATTTAGTAGATTTGATTTAGATTGATGGTCTAGACGTTAATGATAAATATTATTTTTAACAAGATGAGCTGATTGTTTATATTATAAGTAAGGTTTAGAAGAGGATGTTTATATGATGATATATTAAGATATATTATGATAAACTAAATTGAATAAGAATATAATTATTATTATTAATATAAGTTTATAGGTAAGCTGCAAACCAGGATGTTTAAATGATATTTTAAGATATATTATTATAAACTAAATTTAGTAGATTTGACTTAGATTGACGGTTTAGAAGTTAATGATAAATATTATTCTTAACAAGATGAGTTGATTGTTTATATTATAAGTAAGGTTTAGAAGAGGATGTTTATATTATGATATATACTAAGATATATTATGATAAACTAAATTGAATAAGAATATAATTATTATTATTAATATCATTATTATTATCTTGAATCGAGGGATTTATTGATATTGTTATGGTTAATATTATTTGTTTAATTTTAATAAGATGGTTTTTTTTTCTTGTTTTTTTTTTGTTTTCTTCCCCCCCTTTTTTTTTTTTTTTTTTGTGTGTGTTTTGAGTAAGAGATAGTATATAGTTTAAAATTCTTGTTAAGTTCATATAATAATTTTGTTTGATGTAGTGGGGCTTTCTTTTGTTATACCCTGTAATCATTCTGGGAAGCCGCATAATTTTAGGTATGATGCTTTTTTTTTAGCTGTAATTAGGGTTGGTGGAAGAATAATTAATTATTGTTACTAATGGGTTGTTTGGGTGGCCTTTGGTGGATTGAAGGATGAGTTAAGTGTGAGCTGATAAGAAGGGGGAAGAATGATGGTAAATTGTTTGAGATGCTTATTTTTAGTTGAGTTATTATTATCAGAAGTATTGGAAATTGTATTTATGTTTTGTTGTTGATTGTTTATTTGTATATTAAGATTTGATATGATTAGCTTTCTTTTCTGTTAAAATTGGGGGGGAAAAAAAGTCAATAAAAATATTTAAAAAAAAAAATAGCATAGAATAGAATAGAATAGAATAGAATAGAATAGAATAGAATAGAATAGAATAGAATAGAATAGAATAGAATAGAATAGAATAGAATAGAATAGAATAGAATAGAATAGAATAGAATAGAATAGAATAGAATAGAATAGAATAGAATATAGACCAGACCAGAATAGGGTAGAGTAGAGTATAGAGTCGAGTCGAGTCGAGTCGAGTCGAGTAGAGTAGAGTAGAGTAGAGTAGAGTAGAGTAGAGTAGAGTAGAGTAGAGTAGAGTAGAGTCGAGTAGAGTAGAGTCGAATAGAGTAGAGTAGAATAGAATAGAATGGAATGGAATGGAATGGAATGGAATGGAATGGAATAGAATAGAATAGAATAGAATAGAATAGAATAGAATAGAATAGAATAGAATAGAATAGAATAGAATAGAATAGAATAGAATAGAATAGAATAGAATAGAATAGAATAGAATATAGACCAGACAGAAGAGAGTAGAATAGAATAGAATAGAATAGAATAGAATAGAATAGAATAGAATAGAATAGAATAGAATAGAATAGAATAGAATAGAATAGAATAGAATAGCATAGAATAGAATAGAATAGAATAGAATAGAATAGAATATAGACCAGACAGAATAGAATAGAATAGAATAGAATAGAATAGAATAGAATAGAATAGAATAGAATAGAATAGAATAGAATAGAATAGAATAGAATAGAATATAGACCAGACCAGAATAGGGTAGAGTAGAGTATAGAGTAGAGTAGAGTAGAGTAGAGTAGAGTAGAGTAGAGTAGAGTAGAGTAGAGTAGAGTAGAGTAGAGTAGAGTAGCATAGCGTAGCATAGCATAGCATAGCATAGCATAGCATAGCATAGCATAGAATAGAATAGAATAGAATAGAATAGAATAGAATAGAATATAGACCGAATAGAATAGAATAGAATAGAATAGAATAGAATAGAATAGAATAGAATAGAATAGAATAGAATAGAATAGAACAGAATAGAATAGAACAGAATAGAATATAGACCAGACCAGAATAGGGTAGAGTAGAGTATAGAGTAGAGTAGAGTATAGAGTAGAGTAGAGTAGAGTAGAGTAGAGTAGAGTAGAGTAGAGTAGAGTAGAGTAGAGTAGAGTAGAGTAGCATAGCATAGCATAGCATAGCATAGAATAGAATAGAATAGAATAGAATAGAATATAGACCGAATAGAATAGAATAGAATAGAATAGAATAGAATAGAATAGAATAGAATAGAATAGAATAGAATAGAATAGAATAGAATAGAATAGAATAGAATAGAATAGAATATAGACCAGACCAGAATAGGGTAGAGTAGAGTATAGAGTAGAGTAGAGTAGAGTAGAGTAGAGTAGAGTAGAGTAGAGTAGAGTAGAGTAGAGTAGAGTAGAGTAGAGTGGAATAGAGTAGAATAGAATGGAATGGAATAGAATAGAATAGAATAGAATAGAATAGAATAGAATAGAATAGAATAGAATAGAATAGAATAGAATAGAATAGAATAGAATAGAATAGAATAGAATAGAATAGAATAGAATATAGACCAGACCAGACCAGAGTAGAGTAGATTAGAACAGAATAGAATAGAATAGAATATAGACCAGACAGAATAGAATAGAATAGAATAGAATAGAATAGAATAGAATAGAATAGAATAGAATAGAATAGAATAGAATAGAATAGAATAGAATAGAATAGAATAGAATAGAATAGAATATAGACCAGACCAGAATAGGGTAGAGTAGAGTATAGAGTAGAGTAGAGTAGAGTAGAGTAGAGTAGAGTAGAGTAGAGTAGAGTAGAGTAGAGTAGAGTAGAGTAGAGTAGAGTCGAATAGAGTAGAGTAGAATAGAATAGAATGGAATGGAATGGAATGGAATGGAATGGAATGGAATGGAATGGAATAGAATAGAGTAGAATAGAATAGAATAGAATAGAATAGAATAGAATAGAATAGAATAGAATAGAATAGAATAGAATAGAATAGAATAGAATAGAATATAGACCAGACAGAAGAGAGTAGAATAGAATAGAATAGAATAGAATAGAATAGAATAGAATAGCATAGCATAGCATAGAATAGAATAGAATAGAATAGCATAGCATAGCATAGCATAGCATAGCATAGCATAGCATAGCATAGCATAGCATAGCATAGCATAGCATAGCATAGCATAGCATAGCATAGCATAGAATAGAATAGAATAGAATAGAATAGAATAGAATAGAATAGAATAGAATATAGACCAGACCAGACCAGAGTAGAGTAGATTAGAACAGAATAGAATAGAATAGAATATAGACCAGACAGAATAGAATAGAATAGAATAGAATAGAATAGAATAGAATAGAATAGAATAGAATAGAATAGAATAGAATAGAATAGAATAGAATAGAATAGAATAGAATAGAATAGAATATAGACCAGACCAGAATAGGGTAGAGTAGAGTATAGAGTAGAGTAGAGTAGAGTAGAGTAGAGTAGAGTAGAGTAGAGTAGAGTAGAGTAGAGTAGAGTAGAGTAGAGTAGAGTAGAGTAGAGTAGAGTAGAATAGAGTAGAGTAGAGTAGAGTAGAGTCGAATAGAGTAGAGTAGAATAGAATAGAATGGAATGGAATGGAATGGAATGGAATGGAATGGAATGGAATAGAATAGAATAGAATAGAATAGAATAGAATAGAATAGAATAGAATAGAATAGAATAGAATAGAATAGAATAGAATAGAATAGAATATAGACCAGACAGAAGAGAGTAGAATAGAATAGAATAGAATAGAATAGAATAGAATAGAATAGAATAGAATAGAATAGAATAGCATAGCATAGCATAGAATAGAATAGAATAGAATAGAATAGAATAGAATAGAATAGCATAGCATAGCATAGCATAGCATAGCATAGCATAGCATAGCATAGCATAGCATAGAATAGAATAGAATAGAATAGAATAGAATAGAATAGAATAGAATAGAATAGAATAGAATATAGACCAGACCAGAATAGGGTAGAGTAGAGTATAGAGTAGAGTAGAGTAGAGTAGAGTAGAGTAGAGTAGAGTAGAGTAGAGTAGAGTAGAGTAGAGTCGAATAGAGTAGAGTAGAATAGAATAGAATGGAATGGAATGGAATGGAATGGAATGGAATGGAATGGAATGGAATGGAATGGAATGGAATGGAATAGAATAGAATAGAATAGAATAGAATAGAATAGAATAGAATAGAATAGAATAGAATAGAATAGAATAGCATAGCATAGCATAGCATAGAATAGAATAGAATAGAATAGAATAGAATAGAATATAGACCAGACAGAATAGAATAGAATAGAATAGAATAGAATAGAATAGAATAGAATAGAATAGAATAGAATAGAATAGAATAGAATAGAATAGAATAGAATAGAATAGAATAGAATAGAATAGAATAGAATAGAATAGAATAGAATAGAATATAGACCAGACCAGAATAGGGTAGAGTAGAGTATAGAGTAGAGTAGAGTAGAGTAGAGTAGAGTAGAGTAGAGTAGAGTAGAGTAGAGTAGAGTAGAGTAGAGTAGAGTAGAGTAGAGTAGAGTAGAATGGAATGGAATGGAATGGAATGGAATGGAATGGAATGGAATGGAATGGAATGGAATGGAATAGAATAGAATAGAATAGAATAGAATAGAATAGAATAGAATAGAATAGCATAGCATAGCATAGCATAGCATAGCATAGAATAGAATAGAATAGAATAGAATAGAATAGAATAGAATAGAATAGAATAGAATAGAATAGAATAGAATAGAATAGAATAGAATAGAATAGAATAGAATATAGACCAGACAGAATAGAATAGAATAGAATAGAATAGAATAGAATAGAATAGAATAGAATAGAATAGAATAGAATAGAATAGAATAGAATAGAATAGAATATAGACCGAATAGAATAGAATAGAATAGAATAGAATAGAATAGAATAGAATAGAATAGAATAGAATAGAATAGAATATAGACCAGACCAGAATAGGGTAGAGTAGAGTATAGAGTAGAGTAGAGTATAGAGTAGAGTAGAGTAGAGTAGAGTAGAGTAGAGTAGAGTAGAGTAGAGTAGAGTAGCGTAGCGTAGCATAGCATAGCATAGCATAGCATAGCATAGAATAGAATAGAATAGAATAGAATAGAATAGAATAGAATATAGACCGAATAGAATAGAATAGAATAGAATAGAATAGAATAGAATAGAATAGAATAGAATAGAATAGAATAGAATAGAATAGAATAGAATAGAATAGAATAGAATAGAATAGAATATAGACCAGACCAGAATAGGGTAGAGTAGAGTATAGAGTAGAGTAGAGTAGAGTAGAGTAGAGTAGAGTAGAGTAGAGTGGAATAGAGTAGAATAGAATGGAATAGAATAGAATAGAATAGAATATAGACCAGACAGAATAGAATAGAATAGAATAGAATAGAATAGAATAGAATAGAATAGAATAGAGTAGAATAGAATAGAATAGAATAGAATTAAATAGAATAGAATAGAATAGAATAGAATAGAATATAGACCAGACCAGAATACGGTAGAGTAGAGTATACAGTAGAGTAGAGTATAGAGTAGAGTAGAGTAGAGTAGAGTAGAGTAGAGTAGAGTAGAGTAGAGTAGAGTAGAGTAGAGTAGCATAGCGTAGCATAGCATAGCATAGCATAGCATAGCATAGCATAGCATAGCATAGAATAGAATAGAATAGAATATAGACCGAATAGAATAGAATAGAATAGAATAGAATAGAATAGAATAGAATAGAATAGAATAGAATAGAATAGAATAGAATAGAATAGAATAGAATAGAATAGAATAGAATAGAATATAGACCAGACCAGAATAGGGTAGAGTAGAGTATAGAGTAGAGTAGAGTAGAGTAGAGTAGAGTAGAGTAGAGTAGAGTAGAGTAGAGTGGAATAGAGTAGAATAGAATGGAATGGAATGGAATAGAATAGAATAGAATAGAATAGAATAGAATAGAATAGAATAGAATAGAATAGAATAGAATAGAATAGAATAGAATAGAATAGAATAGAATAGAATATAGACCAGACAAGACCAGAGTAGAGTAGATTAGAACAGAATAGAATAGAATAGAATATAGACCAGACAGAATAGAATAGAATAGAATAGAATAGAATAGAATAGAATAGAATAGAATATAGACCAGACCAGAATAGGGTAGAGTAGAGTATAGAGTAGAGTAGAGTAGAGTAGAGTAGAGTAGAGTAGAATAGAATAGAATAGAATAGAATAGAATAGAATAGAATAGAATAGAATAGAATAGAATAGAATAGAATAGAATAGAATAGAATAGAATAGAATAGAATAGAATAGAATAGCATAGCATAGCATAGAATAGAATAGAATAGAATATAGACCAGACAGAATAGAATAGAATAGAATAGAATAGAATAGAATAGAATAGAATAGAATAGAATAGAATAGAATAGAATAGAATAGAATAGAATAGAATAGAATAGAATAGAATAGAATATAGACCAGAACAGAATAGGGTAGAGTAGAGTATAGAGTAGAGTAGAGTAGAGTAGAGTAGAGTAGAGTAGAGTAGAGTAGAGTAGAGTAGAGTAGAGTAGAGTAGAGTAGAGTAGAGTAGAGTAGAGTCGAATAGAGTAGAGTAGAATAGAATAGAATGGAATGGAATGGAATGGAATGGAATAGAATAGAATAGAATAGAATAGAATAGAATAGAATAGAATAGAATAGAATAGAATAGAATAGAATAGAATAGAATAGAATAGAATAGAATAGAATAGAATAGAATAGAATAGAATAGAATAGAATATAGACCAGACAGAAGAGAGTAGAATAGAATAGAATAGAATAGAATAGAATAGAATAGAATAGAATAGAATAGAATAGAATAGAATAGAATAGAATAGAATAGCATAGCATAGCATAGCATAGCATAGCATAGAATAGCATAGAATAGAATAGAATAGAATAGAATAGAATAGAATAGAATAGAATAGAATAGAATAGAATAGAATATAGACCAGACAGAAGAGAATAGAATAGAATAGAATAGAATAGAATAGAATAGAATAGAATAGAATAGAATAGAATAGAATAGAATAGAATAGAATAGCAAAGCATAGCATAGCATAGCATAGCATAGCATAGAATAGAATAGAATAGAATAGAATAGCATAGCATAGCATAGCATAGCATAGCATAGCATAGCATAGAATAGAATAGAATAGAATAGAATAGAATAGAATAGAATAGAATAGAATAGAATAGAATAGAATAGAATAGAATAGAATATAGACCAGAATAGGGTAGAGTAGAGTAGAGTAGAGTAGAGTAGAGTAGAGTAGAGTAGAGTAGAGTAGAGTAGAGTAGAGTAGAGTAGAGTAGAGTAGAGTAGAGTAGAGTAGAGTAGAGTCGAATAGAGTAGAGTAGAATAGAATAGAATGGAATGGAATGGAATGGAATGGAATGGAATGGAATGGAATAGAATAGAATAGAATAGAATAGAATAGAATAGAATAGAATAGAATAGAATAGAATAGAATAGAATAGAATAGAACAGAATAGAATAGAATAGAATAGAATAGAATAGAATATAGACCAGACAGAAGAGAGTAGAATAGAATAGAATAGAATAGAATAGAATAGAATAGAATAGAATAGAATAGCATAGCATAGCATAGCATAGCATAGCATAGCATAGCATAGCATAGCATAGCATAGAATAGAATAGAATAGAATAGAATAGAATAGAATAGAATAGAATAGAATAGCATAGCATAGCATAGCATAGAATAGCATAGCATAGCATAGCATAGCATAGAATAGAATAGAATAGAATAGATAAGAATAGAATAGAATAGAATAGAATAGAATAGAATAGAATAGAATAGAATAGAATAGAATAGAATAGAATAGAATAGAATAGAATAGAATAGAATAGAATAGAATAGAATAGAATAGAATAGAATAGAATAGAATAGAATAGAATATAGACCAGAACAGAATAGGGTAGAGTAGAGTATAGAGTAGAGTAGAGTAGAGTAGAGTAGAGTAGAGTAGAGTAGAGTAGAGTAGAGTAGAGTAGAGTAGAGTAGAGTAGAGTAGAGTAGAGTAGAGTAGAGTCGAATAGAGTAGAGTAGAATAGAATAGAATGGAATGGAATGGAATGGAATAGAATAGAATAGAATAGAATAGAATAGAATAGAATAGAATAGAATAGAATAGAATAGAATAGAATAGAATAGAATAGAATAGAATAGAATAGAATAGAATAGAATAGAATAGAATAGAATAGAATAGAATAGAATATAGACCAGACAGAAGAGAGTAGAATAGAATAGAATAGAATAGAATAGAATAGAATAGAATAGAATAGCATAGCATAGCATAGCATAGCATAGCATAGCATAGCATAGCATAGCATAGAATAGAATAGAATAGAATAGAATAGAATAGAATAGAATAGCATAGCATAGCATAGCATAGAATAGCATAGCATAGCATAGCATAGCATAGAATAGAATAGAATAGAATAGAATAGATAAGAATAGAATAGAATAGAATAGAATAGAATAGAATAGAATAGAATAGAATAGAATAGAATAGAATAGAATAGAATAGAATAGAATAGAATAGAATAGAATAGAATATAGACCAGACCAGAATAGGGTAGAGTATAGAGTAGAGTAGAGTAGAGTAGAGTAGAGTAGAGTAGAGTAGAGTAGAGTAGAGTCGAATAGAGTAGAGTAGAATAGAATAGAATAGAATGGAATGGAATGGAATGGAATAGAATAGAATAGAATAGAATAGAATAGAATAGAATAGAATAGAATAGAATAGAATAGCATAGCATAGCATAGCATAGCATAGCATAGCATAGCATAGCATAGCATAGAATAGAATAGAATAGAATAGAATAGAATATAGACCAGACAGAATAGAATAGAATAGAATAGAATAGAATAGAATAGAATAGAATAGAATAGAATAGAATAGAATAGAATAGAATAGAATATAGACCAGACCAGAATAGGGTAGAGTAGAGTATAGAGTAGAGTAGAGTAGAGTAGAGTAGAGTAGAGTAGAGTAGCATAGCGTAGCATAGCATAGCATAGCATAGCATAGCATAGAATAGAATAGAATAGAATAGAATAGAATAGAATAGAATAGAATAGAATAGAATATAGACCGAATAGAATAGAATAGAATAGAATAGAATAGAATAGAATAGAATAGAATAGAATAGAATAGAATAGAATAGAATAGAATATAGACCAGACCAGAATAGTGTAGAGTAGAGTATAGAGTAGAGTAGAGTAGAGTAGAGTAGAGTAGAGTAGAGTAGAGTAGAGTAGAGTAGAGTAGAGTAGAGTAGAGTAGAGTAGAGTAGAGTAGAGTGGAATAGAGTAGAATAGAATGGAATGGAATGGAATAGAATAGAATAGAATAGAATAGAATAGAATAGAATAGAATAGAATAGAATAGAATAGAATAGAATAGAATAGAATAGAATAGAATAGAATAGAATAGAATAGAATAGAATATAGACCAGACCAGACCAGAGTAGAGTAGATTAGAATAGAATAGAATAGAATATAGACCAGACAGAATAGAATAGAATAGAATAGAATAGAATAGAATAGAATAGAATAGAATAGAATAGAATAGAATAGAATAGAATAGAATAGAATAGAATAGAATAGAATAGAATAGAATATAGACCAGACCAGAATAGGGTAGAGTAGAGTATAGAGTAGAGTAGAGTAGAGTAGAGTAGAGTAGAGTAGAGTAGAGTAGAGTAGAGTAGAGTCGAATAGAGTAGAGTAGAATAGAATAGAATAGAATGGAATGGAATGGAATGGAATAGAATAGAATAGAATAGAATAGAATAGAATAGAATAGAATAGAATAGAATAGAATAGAATAGAATAGAATAGAATAGAATAGAATAGAATAGAATAGAATAGAATAGAATAGAATAGAATAGAATAGAATAGAATATAGACCAGACAGAAGAGAGTAGAATAGAATAGAATAGAATAGAATAGAATAGAATAGAATAGCATAGCATAGCATAGCATAGCATAGCATAGCATAGCATAGCATAGCATAGCATAGCATAGCATAGAATAGAATAGAATAGAATAGAATAGAATAGAATAGAATAGAATAGAATAGCATAGCATAGCATAGCATAGAATAGCATAGCATAGCATAGCATAGCATAGAATAGAATAGAATAGAATAGAATAGAATAGAATAGAATAGAATAGAATAGAATAGAATAGAATAGAATAGAATAGAATAGAATAGAATAGAATAGAATAGAATAGAATAGAATAGAATAGAATAGAATATAGACCAGAACAGAATAGGGTAGAGTAGAGTATAGAGTAGAGTAGAGTAGAGTAGAGTAGAGTAGAGTAGAGTAGAGTAGAGTAGAGTAGAGTAGAGTAGAGTAGAGTAGAGTAGAGTAGAGTAGAGTAGAGTAGAGTCGAATAGAGTAGAGTAGAATAGAATAGAATGGAATGGAATGGAATGGAATAGAATAGAATAGAATAGAATAGAATAGAATAGAATAGAATAGAATAGAATAGAATAGAATAGAATAGAATAGAATAGAATAGAATAGAATAGAATAGAATAGAATATAGACCAGACAGAAGAGAGTAGAATAGAATAGAATAGAATAGAATAGAATAGAATAGAATAGAATAGAATAGAATAGAATAGCATAGCATAGCATAGCATAGCATAGCATAGCATAGCATAGCATAGCATAGCATAGAATAGAATAGAATAGAATAGAATAGAATAGAATAGAATAGCATAGCATAGCATAGCATAGAATAGCATAGCATAGCATAGCATAGCATAGAATAGAATAGAATAGAATAGAATAGAATAGAATAGATAAGAATAGAATAGAATAGAATAGAATAGAATAGAATAGAATAGAATAGAATAGAATAGAATAGAATAGAATAGAATAGAATAGAATAGAATAGAATAGAATAGAATATAGACCAGACCAGAATAGGGTAGAGTATAGAGTAGAGTAGAGTAGAGTAGAGTAGAGTAGAGTAGAGTAGAGTAGAGTAGAGTAGAGTCGAATAGAGTAGAGTAGAATAGAATAGAATAGAATGGAATGGAATGGAATGGAATAGAATAGAATAGAATAGAATAGAATAGAATAGAATAGAATAGAATAGAATAGAATAGAATAGCATAGCATAGCATAGCATAGCATAGCATAGCATAGCATAGAATAGAATAGAATAGAATAGAATAGAATATAGACCAGACAGAATAGAATAGAATAGAATAGAATAGAATAGAATAGAATAGAATAGAATAGAATAGAATAGAATAGAATAGAATAGAATAGAATATAGACCAGACCAGAATAGGGTAGAGTAGAGTATAGAGTAGAGTAGAGTAGAGTAGAGTAGAGTAGAGTAGCATAGCGTAGCATAGCATAGCATAGCATAGCATAGCATAGAATAGAATAGAATAGAATAGAATAGAATAGAATAGAATAGAATAGAATAGAATATAGACCGAATAGAATAGAATAGAATAGAATAGAATAGAATAGAATAGAATAGAATAGAATAGAATAGAATAGAATAGAATAGAATAGAATAGAATAGAATAGAATAGAATAGAATATAGACCAGACCAGAATAGTGTAGAGTAGAGTATAGAGTAGAGTAGAGTAGAGTAGAGTAGAGTAGAGTAGAGTAGAGTAGAGTAGAGTAGAGTAGAGTAGAGTAGAGTAGAGTAGAGTGGAATAGAGTAGAATAGAATGGAATGGAATGGAATAGAATAGAATAGAATAGAATAGAATAGAATAGAATAGAATAGAATAGAATAGAATAGAATAGAATAGAATAGAATAGAATAGAATAGAATAGAATATAGACCAGACCAGACCAGAGTAGAGTAGATTAGAATAGAATAGAATAGAATATAGACCAGACAGAATAGAATAGAATAGAATAGAATAGAATAGAATAGAATAGAATAGAATAGAATAGAATAGAATAGAATAGAATAGAATAGAATAGAATAGAATAGAATAGAATATAGACCAGACCAGAATAGGGTAGAGTAGAGTATAGAGTAGAGTAGAGTAGAGTAGAGTAGAGTAGAGTAGAGTAGAGTAGAGTCGAATAGAGTAGAGTAGAATAGAATAGAATAGAATGGAATGGAATGGAATGGAATAGAATAGAATAGAATAGAATAGAATAGAATAGAATAGAATAGAATAGAATAGAATAGAATAGAATAGAATAGAATAGAATAGAATAGAATAGAATAGAATAGAATAGAATATAGACCAGACAGAAGAGAGTAGAATAGAATAGAATAGAATAGAATAGAATAGAATAGAATAGAATAGAATAGAATAGAATAGAATAGAATAGAATAGAATAGAATAGAATAGAATATAGACCAGACCAGACCAGAGTAGAGTAGATTAGAACAGAATAGAATAGAATAGAATATAGACCAGACAGAATAGAATAGAATAGAATAGAATAGAATAGAATAGAATAGAATAGAATAGAATAGAATAGAATAGAATAGAATATAGACCAGACCAGAATAGGGTAGAGTAGAGTATAGAGTAGAGTAGAGTAGAGTAGAGTAGAGTAGAGTAGAGTAGAGTAGAGTAGAGTAGAGTAGAGTCGAATAGAGTAGAGTAGAATAGAATGGAATGGAATGGAATGGAATGGAATGGAATGGAATGGAATGGAATAGAATAGAATAGAATAGAATAGCATAGCATAGCATAGCATAGCATAGCATAGCATAGCATAGCATAGCATAGCATAGCATAGCATAGAATAGCATAGAATAGAATAGAATAGAATAGAATAGAATAGAATAGAATAGAATAGAATAGAATAGAATAGAGGCTTCCAGTGGCTCCGCTGGCGCCGCAGGGTCTCCTTCGTGAGACTCCGTCATCTGGATGTGTAAAGCCGCGAAAAACAGCGCACATCAGCTGTTTTTTCGCGGTGAAAGATCCCCTCTCCGGGCAAAGGAGAGGTGAAGAGCATCGGGAGTAAGGTTGAGCCTTCTTAAATCCCTGGAAAAGAAGCTTTCAGGGATTAAGAGTGAGCTCCCTATAGCTCCGGAGGACGCTCCTATCCAGAGACGCTTCTGTCTTCAGGCAGAAAAAGACGCCGCGACCACTTCTGCTTTTTTTTTTAAGATTTAACACTGAAGAGATTATAAGCAGGCTGAATGACTACAGGAGTCCAAATGGTTTGCAAGTATTTTTATTGTTTTTTTTTCTTGGTTATACATTTCTAACGTCTTCAATCAACAATGTTTTAAGATGGCGTTTAGCTTTCACTGTTCTCATTGTTAGGGAAAGTGCTGGAAAGTGAAAGTGGAATCTGTTACTTTTCTCTCTCTTCTTGTTCTCTCAAGCGCAGCTAGAGAGACGGCTGTGATTTGAAATTTAAAATGGAGTGGAATATACAGCCAAATGCTAAATCTAAGTTGGATTTTACTGATGAATTTTATGAAAAAAGGTTTGAAACACAGAAGACTTTTGCGCAAGAGGTTAAAGAGTTTAAAGCATTTGTGAAAGAGGCTTTGACAGAAGTATTTTTGAAATTAGCTAAACTCCTTCCTCCAAATGAAATTGATGTACAACCTACTGTTGAACAATTTATTTCACAATCTGCATATGGAGATGATTACTACATAACACAAGAGAAAGAAGTTCAACAAGGAAGAGAGGAGGGTTTTGAGAATGAAGATGACAAATGGATTTTGTTAGATGAAAAGTTTGTTTATAGCGAGCAAGAGGTTTTGTTTCAAGAAGGGGAATTCTGTCTAGCTGGGCAGCAAGAAGATGATTTAATTGACAAAAGAGAGGCATTGTTCTACTTTATGAAGCAATTAGACTATAAAACGAAATGGATGTTGTTTGATGAACAGTTTATTTATGTAAAACAAGAGGATATGATTCAAGAAAGGAAGACTCAATTCAACAAGCAACTTAGCTACGGGGCTGAAGAAATACAGAAGAGAGACTTATTACCGGTAGTTGGAAGGGTGGCCTTGTTATGGCCTTTTATTTGGTTGAAAAAGAAACCTAGAGTTCGCTTGAAGTAATGAAAATTTAAAATTGTATGTAAGGAATTATTCTAGGTGTGATATTAGGTTGAATGTAAGTTAGAAATGCTATAAATAATTTGTTTTTATTATGGAGGTTTATTTGTCAGGTGAGAGAGTGACTTCCGGTGGCTCCGCGGCCCCTGCTGGGTCTCCTTTGTGAGACTCCGCTCTCTGGATTTGTAAAGCCGCGAAAAACAGCGCTCATCAGCTGTTTTTTCGCGGTGAAAAATCCCCTCTCCGGGCAAAGGAGAGGTGTAGAGCTTCGGGAGTAAGGTTGAGCCTTCTTAGATCCCTGGAAAATAAGTTTTCAGGGATTAAGAGTGAGCTCCCTATAGCTCCGGAGAACGCTCCTTTCCAGAGACGCCTCTGTCTTTTGACAGACAAAGACGCCGCGACCACCCCTGCTTCTTCTAAGTTCAACACTGGAGAGACTGCAAGCAGGCTGAATGAATACAGGAGTTTTAAATGGATTGCAAGTATTTTTATTGTTTTTTTTTGGCTATGCATTTCTAACGTTCACAATCAACATAATGCTTTAAGATGGCGCTTAACTTTCACTGCTTTCATTGTTAGGGAAAGTGCTGGATAGTGAAGTGGATTTGTTATTTCTCACTTCCTGCTTCTTTAAGTGCAGCTAGAGAGATGGCTGTGACTATTTGAAATTTAAAATGGAGTGGAATCTACAGTCATATGCTAAACCTATGTTGGATTGTACTGATGAATTTTATGAAAAAAGACCTGATACACGGAAGACTTTTACGCAAGAGTTTAAAGAGATTAAAGCACTTTTGAAAGAGGCTTTTACAGAAATATTTACTATATGTGCTGGATACCTTCCTTTGAGTGAAGCTGAACAACTTACTGCTGAACAATTTATATCACAATTTGAATTTGGAGAAGAGTTGGAACATTCAACTGGAATCTCCCCTTCAAATGAATTACAATCCTCTGTTGAGTATTATACAATACAAAAGAAATTAGGAGATCAACAGGGAAAGGAAGAGGATACTTCTGAGAATGGGGACTATAATTGGATTTTGCTTGATGAAAAGTTTATTTATGGACAGGAAGAGGTTTTGTTTCAAGAAAAGGAATTCTATCCAGTTAAACACCAAGAAGAGGATTTAATTCACAAAAGAGAGACATTGTTTCACCTCAAGAATCACTTAGGCTACACCTCGCCATCCAAAACACTAGCTACAATTCTACCGAGCATCCTACAAAAGTTATCTAATCCCTAAGTCCCCAACTACAGTTGAGAAACATAAGCTAACATATATTATCTCCCTCCCCCCTCCCCCCCCCCGACTTCCCAGAATGAATACAGGGTAAAAACACAAGAAACCTCACTAAACTACTATATTAAACTATTTAACTATATATCAAATCTAATTCTTTCAACTGATATTTCTTTTGCATATAATCAATCCATTTCTTCCAGTCCATCAAAAACGTTTCATTTGAGTGGTTCTTCAGGTATGCCGAAATCTTAGCCATCTCCACAAGATGGGTAACTTTTAATGTCCATTCTTCAATAGATGGTATTTCAGATGACTTCCAATATTGTCCCACCAACAGTCTTGCAGCAGTAATCAAGTTCAAAATCAACTTAGTCTCTGTAGTGGAACAGTCCTTTGTAATACCCAACAAAAACAACTGTGGTACAAACTCAATACGCTTTTTCAAGATATTTTGAAGAATCCACCATATTTTTATCCAAAAAGCCTTAATTTTTTTGCAAGACCACCAAATGTGAAAGTAAGTAGCGTCCATAGAGTCACATCGCCAACATTTGGGTTGCAAATTTGGATACATAGACGATAATTTTTTGGGATCTAAATGCCATCTGTAAAACATTTTATAAAAATTTTCTCTTAGATGCTGAGCTTGTGTAAATTTAACATTTTTCACCCATATTCTTTTCCAAGTTTCCATCATAATTGGGTGGCCGAAGTTACCTTCCCATTTAATCATACAGTCTTTAATTAATTCAGTTCCAGAATCAATTTCAATTAAAGCATCATATATTCTTTTAATATGCATCTTTCTTTGATCTCTAATTTGTATAATTAATTTTTCATCATCCTTTAAAGAAA
>JARGCV010000004.1:9635000-9647500 GCA_034064705.1 Bothrops alternatus | reverse complement strand
GTAATTGATATTGCTACTATTATTATTATTACTATTTTTCTTTTTTTGAATTGAGGGATTTATTGATATTGTTATCGTTATTAATATCATCTGTTTAATTCTAATAAGATGAGTTTTTTTTTTAATGGATTGTTTTGATTTAGAGAATGTATATATTACATAGTTTAAAATTCTTGTTAAGATTATATAATAATTATGTTTGATGTAGTGGGGTTTTCTTTTGTTATACCCTGTAAGCATTCTGGGAAGTCGTGGGTTAGGGAGGGATTATAATTTTAGATGGGATGTTTTCTCAATTGTATTTGGGGTTGGTGGAAGAATAATTAATTATTGTTACTAAAGGGTTGTTTGGGTGGCCTTTGGTGGAGTGAAGATTGATTTAAATGGAAGTTGATAAGAAGGGGGAATAATAAGATGGAGATAGAGAAGGATGAAGGTTATTTGTTTGAGATGTTTATTTTTAGTTGAGTTATTATCATTAGATGCATTGGAAAATGTATTTAAGCTCTGTTTATGGATGATTGTTTATTTTAATATTATGATTTGATATGATTAGTCTCTTTTTTCTGTTAAAATTTTAAAAAAAACCAATAAAAATATTATTAAAAAAAAAAAATAGAATAGAATAGAATAGAATAGAATAGAATAGAATATAGACCAGACAGAATAGAATAGAATAGAATAGAATAGAATAGAATAGAATAGAATAGAATAGAATAGAATAGAATAGAATAGAATAGAATAGAATATAGACCGAATAGAATAGAATAGAATAGAATAGAATAGAATAGAATAGAATAGAATAGAATAGAATAGAATAGAATAGAATAGAATAGAATAGAATAGAATAGAATATAGACCAGACCAGAATAGGGTAGAGTAGAGTATAGAGTAGAGTAGAGTATAGAGTAGAGTAGAGTAGAGTAGAGTAGAGTAGAGTAGAGTAGAGTAGCATAGCGTAGCATAGCATAGCATAGCATAGCATAGCATAGAATAGAATAGAATAGAATAGAATAGAATAGAATATAGACCGAATAGAATAGAATAGAATAGAATAGAATAGAATAGAATAGAATAGAATAGAATAGAATAGAATAGAATAGAATAGAATAGAATAGAATAGAATATAGACCAGACCAGAATAGGGTAGAGTAGAGTATAGAGTAGAGTAGAGTAGAGTAGAGTAGAGTAGAGTAGAGTAGAGTAGAGTAGAGTAGAGTGGAATAGAGTAGAATAGAATGGAATAGAATAGAATAGAATAGAATAGAATAGAATAGAATAGAATAGAATAGAATAGAATAGAATAGAATAGAATAGAATAGAATAGAATAGAATAGAATAGAATAGAATATAGACCAGACCAGACCAGAGTAGAGTAGATTAGAACAGAATAGAATAGAATAGAATATAGACCAGACAGAATAGAATAGAATAGAATAGAATAGAATAGAATAGAATAGAATAGAATAGAATAGAATAGAATAGAATAGAATATAGACCAGACCAGAATAGGGTAGAGTAGAGTATAGAGTAGAGTATAGAGTAGAGTAGAGTAGAGTAGAGTAGAGTAGAGTAGAGTAGAGTAGAGTAGAGTAGAGTAGAGTAGCGTAGCGTAGCGTAGCGTAGCATAGCATAGCATAGCATAGCATAGCATAGAATAGCATAGAATAGAATAGAATAGAATAGAATAGAATATAGACCGAATAGAATAGAATAGAATAGAATAGAATAGAATAGAATAGAATAGAATAGAATAGAATAGAATAGAATAGAATAGAATAGAATAGAATAGAATAGAATAGAATAGAATATAGACCAGACCAGAATAGGGTAGAGTAGAGTATAGAGTAGAGTAGAGTAGAGTAGAGTAGAGTAGAGTAGAGTAGAGTAGAGTAGAGTAGAGTAGAGTAGAGTAGAGTCGAATAGAGTAGAGTAGAATAGAATAGAATGGAATGGAATGGAATGGAATGGAATAGAATAGAATAGAATAGAATAGAATAGAATAGAATAGAATAGAATAGAATAGAATAGAATAGAATAGAATAGAATAGAATAGAATAGAATAGAATAGAATAGAATAGAATAGAATAGAATAGAATAGAATAGAATAGAATAGAATAGAATATAGACCAGACCAGACCAGAGTAGAGTAGATTAGAACAGAATAGAATAGAATAGAATATAGACCAGACAGAATAGAATAGAATAGAATAGAATAGAATAGAATAGAATAGAATAGAATAGAATAGAATAGAATAGAATAGAATAGAATAGAATAGAGTAGGGTAGAGTAGAGTATAGAGTAGAGTAGAGTAGAGTAGAGTAGAGTAGAGTAGAGTAGAGTAGAGTAGAGTAGAGTAGAGTAGAGTCGAATAGAGTAGAGTAGAGTAGAGTAGAGTAGAGTAGAGTAGAGTAGAGTAGAGTAGAGTGGAGTAGAGTGGAATAGAGTAGAATGGAATGGAATGGAATGGAATAGAATAGAATAGAATAGAATAGAATAGAATAGAATAGAATAGAATAGAATAGAATAGAATAGAATAGAATAGAATAGAATAGAATAGAATAGAATAGAATAGAATATAGACCAGACCAGACCAGAGTAGAGTAGATTAGAACAGAATAGAATAGAATAGAATATAGACCAGACAGAATAGAATAGAATAGAATAGAATAGAATAGAATAGAATAGAATAGAATAGAATAGAATAGAATAGAATAGAATAGAATAGAATAGAATAGAATAGAATAGAATAGAATAGAATAGAATATAGACCAGACCAGAATAGGGTAGAGTAGAGTATAGAGTAGAGTAGAGTAGAGTAGAGTAGAGTAGAGTCGAATAGAGTAGAGTAGAATAGAATAGAATGGAATGGAATGGAATGGAATGGAATGGAATAGAATAGAATAGAATAGAATAGAATAGAATAGAATAGAATAGAATAGAATAGAATAGAATAGAATAGAATAGAATAGAATAGAATAGAATAGAATAGAATAGAATAGAATAGAATATAGACCAGACAGAAGAGAGTAGAATAGAATAGAATAGAATAGAATAGAATAGAATAGAATAGAATAGAATAGCATAGCATAGCATAGCATAGCATAGCATAGCATAGCATAGCATAGCATAGAATAGAATAGAATAGAATAGAATAGAATAGAATAGAATAGAATAGAATAGAATAGAATAGAATATAGACCAGAATAGGGTAGAGTAGAGTAGAGTAGAGTAGAGTAGAGTAGAGTAGAGTAGAGTAGAGTAGAGTAGAGTCGAGTCGAGTAGAGTCGAATAGAGTAGAGTAGAATAGAATAGAATGGAATGGAATGGAATGGAATGGAATGGAATGGAATGGAATAGAATAGAATAGAATAGAATAGAATAGAATAGAATAGAATAGAATAGAATAGAATAGAATAGAATAGAATAGAATAGAATAGAATAGAATAGAATAGAATAGAATAGAATAGAATAGCATAGCATAGCATAGAATAGAATAGAATAGAATAGAATAGAATAGAATATAGACCAGACAGAATAGAATAGAATAGAATAGAATTGAATAGAATAGAATAGAATAGAATAGAATAGAATAGAATAGAATAGAATAGAATAGAATAGAATAGAATAGAATAGAATAGAATAGAATAGAATAGAATAGAATAGAATAGAATAGAATAGAATAGAATAGAATAGAATAGAATAGAATATAGACCAGACCAGAATAGGGTAGAGTAGAGTATAGAGTAGAGTAGAGTAGAGTAGAGTAGAGTAGATTAGAGTAGAGTAGAGTAGAGTAGAGTAGAGTAGAGTAGAGTAGAGTGGAATAGAGTAGAATAGAATGGAATGGAATAGAATAGAATAGAATAGAATAGAATAGAATAGAATAGAATAGAATAGAATAGAATAGAATAGAATAGAATAGAATAGAATAGAATAGAATAGAATAGAATAGAATAGAATAGAATAGAATAGAATAGAATATAGACCAGGCCAGAATAGAATAGAATAGAATAGAATAGAATAGAATAGAATAGAATAGAATAGAATAGAATAGAATAGAATAGAATAGAATAGAATAGAATAGAATAGAATAGAATAGAATAGAATAGAATAGAATAGAATAGAATAGAATAGAATAGAATAGAATAGAATAGAATGGAATGGAATGGAATGGAATGGAATGGAATGGAATGGAATGGAATAGAATGGAGTAGAGTAGAGTAGAGTAGATTAGATTAGAGTGGAATGGAATGGAATGGAATGGAATAGGATAGGATAGGATAGGATAGGATAGGATAGGATAGAATATAGACCAGACCAAAATAGAGTAGAGTATAGAGTAGAGTAGAGTAGAGTAGAGTAGAGTAGAGTGGAGTGGAGTGGAGTGGAGTGGAGTGGAGTGGAGTGGAGTGGAATGGAATGGAATGGAATGGAATAGAATAGAATAGAATAGAATAGAATAGAATAGAATAGAATAGGATAGGATAGGATAGGATAGGATAGGATAGGATAGGATAGGATAGGATAGGATAGGAGAGGAGAGGATAGGATAGGATAGGATAGGATAGAATATAGACCAGGCTAGAAGAGAGTAGAATAGAATAGAATAGAATAGAATAGAATAGAATAGAATAGAATAGAATAGAACAGAACAGAACAGAACAGAACAGAACAGAACAGAACAGAACAGAACAGAACAGAACAGAACAGAACAGAACAGAACAGAATAGAATAGAATAGAATAGAATAGAGACCAGGCCAGAAGAGAGTAGAGTATAGAGTAGAGTAGAGTATAGTAGAGTGGAATAGAATAGAATAGAACAGAACAGAACAGAACAGAACAGAACAGAACAGAACAGAACAGAAGAGAACAGAATAGAATAGAATAGAATAGAATAGAATAGAATGGAATGGAATGGAATGCAATAGAATGGAATGGAATGGAATAGAATAGAATAGAATATAGACCAGGCCAGAATAGAATAGAATAGAATAGAATAGAATAGAATAGAATAGAATAGAATAGAATAGAATAGAATAGAATAGAATAGAATAGAATAGAATAGAATGGAATGGAATGGAATGGAATGGAATGGAATGGAATGGAATGGAATGGAATGGGATGGGATGGGATGGGATGGGATGGGATGGGATGGGATGGGATGGGATAGGATAGTATAGGATAGGATAGGATAGGATAGGATAGGATAGGATAGGATGGAATGGAATGGAATGGAATGGAATGGAATGGAATAGAATAGAATAGAATAGAATAGAATAGAATAGAATAGAATAGAATAGAATAGAATAGAATAGAATAGAATAGAATAGAATAGAATAGAATAGAATAGAATAGAATAGAATAGAATAGAATAGAATAGAATAGAATAGAATAGAATAGAATAGAATAGAGACCAGGCCAGAAGAGAGTAGAGTATAGAGTGGAGTAGAGTAGAGTGGAATAGAACAGTACAGAACAGAACAGAATAGAATAGAATAGAACAGAACAGAACAGAACAGAACAGAACAGAACAGAACAGAACAGAACAGAATAGAATAGAATAGAATAGAATAGAATAGAATAGAATAGAATAGAATGGAATGGAATAGAATAGAATATAGACCAGGCCAGAATAGAATAGAATAGAATAGAATAGAATAGAATAGAATAGAATAGAATAGAATAGAATAGAATAGAATAGAATAGAATAGAATGGAATGGAATGGAATGGAATGGAATGGAATGGAATGGAATGGAATGGAATGGAATGGAATGGAATGGAATGGAATGGAATAGAATGGAGTAGAGTAGAGTAGAGTAGAGTGGAATGGAATGGAATGGAATGGGATGGGATAGGATAGGATAGGATAGGATAGGATAGGATAGGATAGGATAGGATAGGATAGGATAGGATAGGATAGAATATAGACCAGACCAAAATAGAGTAGAGTATAAAGTAGAGCAGAGCAGAGTAGAGTAGAGTAGAGTAGAGTAGAGTAGAGTAGAGTAGAGTAGGATAGGATAGGATAGGATAGGATAGGATAGGATAGGATAGGATAGGATAGGATAGGATAGGATAGGATAGGATATAGACCAGACCAAAATAGAGTAGAGTATAGAGTAGAGTAGAGTAGAGTAGAGTAGAGTAGAGTAGAGTAGAGTAGAGTAGAGTAGAGTAGAGTAGAGTAGAGTGGAGTGGAGTGGAGTGGAGTGGAGTGGAGTGGAGTGGAGTGGAGTGGAGTGGAGTGGAGTGGAATTGAATGGAATGGAATGGAATGGAATGGAATAGAATGGAATGGAATAGAATAGAATAGAATAGAATAGAATAGAATAGAATAGAATAGAATAGAATAGAATAGAATAGAATAGAATAGAATAGAATAGAATAGAATAGAATATAGACCAGGCCAGAATAGAATAGAATAGAATAGAATAGAATAGAATAGAATAGAATAGAATAGAATAGAATAGAATAGAATAGAATAGAATAGAATAGAATAGAATGGAATGGAATGGAATGGAATGGAATGGAATGGAATGGAATGGAATGGAATGGAATGGAATGGAATGGAATGGAATGGAATGGAGTAGAGTAGAGTAGAGTAGAGTAGAGTAGATTAGAGTGGAATGGAATGGAATGGAATGGAATGGAATAGGATAGGATAGGATAGGATAGGATAGGATAGGATAGGATAGGATAGGATAGGATAGGATAGGATAGGATAGGATAGGATAGGATAGGATAGGATAGAATATAGACCAGACCAAAATAGAGTAGAGTATAGAGTAGAGTAGAGTAGAGTAGAGTAGAGTAGAGTGGAGTGGAGTGGAGTGGAGTGGAGTGGAGTGGAGTGGAGTGGAATGGAATGGAATGGAATGGAATGGAATAGAATAGAATAGAATAGAATAGAATAGAATAGAATAGGATAGGATAGGATAGGATAGGATAGGATAGGATAGGATAGGATAGGATAGGATAGGATAGGATAGGATAGGATAGGATAGGATAGGAGAGGAGAGGAGAGGATAGGATAGGATAGGATAGAATATAGACCAGGCTAGAAGAGAGTAGAATAGAATAGAATAGAATAGAATAGAATAGAATAGAATAGAATAGAATAGAATAGAATAGAATAGAATAGAATAGAATAGAATAGAATAGAATAGAACAGAACAGAACAGAACAGAACAGAACAGAACAGAACAGAACAGAACAGAACAGAACAGAACAGAACAGAATAGAATAGAATAGAATAGAATAGAATAGAATAGAATAGAGACCAGGCCAGAAGAGAGTAGAGTATAGAGTAGAGTAGAGTATAGTAGAGTGGAATAGAATAGAATAGAACAGAACAGAACAGAACAGAACAGAACAGAACAGAACAGAACAGAACAGAACAGAACAGAACAGAACAGAACAGAATAGAATAGAATAGAATAGAATAGAATGGAATGGAATGGAATGCAATAGAATGGAATGGAATGGAATAGAATAGAATAGAATAGAATATAGACCAGGCCAGAATAGAATAGAATAGAATAGAATAGAATAGAATAGAATAGAATAGAATAGAATAGAATAGAATAGAATAGAATAGAATAGAATAGAATAGAATGGAATGGAATGGAATGGAATGGAATGGGATGGGATGGGATGGGATGGGATGGGATGGGATGGGATGGGATGGGATGGGATGGGATGGGATGGGATGGGATGGGATAGGATAGGATAGGATAGGATAGGATAGGATAGGATAGGATAGGATAGGATAGGATAGGATAGGATGGGATGGGATGGAATGGAATGGAATGGAATGGAATGGAATGGAATAGAATAGAATAGAATAGAATAGAATAGAATAGAATAGAATAGAATAGAATAGAATAGAATAGAATAGAATAGAATAGAATAGAATAGAATAGAATAGAATAGAATAGAATAGAATAGAATAGAATAGAATAGAATAGAATATAGACCAGACCAGAATAGGGTAGAGTAGAGTATAGAGTAGAGTATAGAGTAGAGTAGAGTAGAGTAGAGTAGAGTAGAGTAGAGTAGAGTAGAGTAGAGTAGAGTAGAGTAGCGTAGCGTAGCGTAGCGTAGCATAGCATAGCATAGCATAGCATAGCATAGAATAGCATAGAATAGAATAGAATAGAATAGAATAGAATATAGACCGAATAGAATAGAATAGAATAGAATAGAATAGAATAGAATAGAATAGAATAGAATAGAATAGAATAGAATAGAATAGAATAGAATAGAATAGAATAGAATAGAATAGAATAGAATAGAATATAGACCAGACCAGAATAGGGTAGAGTAGAGTATAGAGTAGAGTAGAGTAGAGTAGAGTAGAGTAGAGTAGAGTAGAGTAGAGTAGAGTAGAGTAGAGTAGAGTAGAGTCGAATAGAGTAGAGTAGAATAGAATAGAATGGAATGGAATGGAATGGAATGGAATAGAATAGAATAGAATAGAATAGAATAGAATAGAATAGAATAGAATAGAATAGAATAGAATAGAATAGAATAGAATAGAATAGAATAGAATAGAATAGAATAGAATAGAATAGAATAGAATAGAATAGAATAGAATAGAATAGAATAGAATAGAATAGAATAGAATAGAATATAGACCAGACCAGACCAGAGTAGAGTAGATTAGAACAGAATAGAATAGAATAGAATATAGACCAGACAGAATAGAATAGAATAGAATAGAATAGAATAGAATAGAATAGAATAGAATAGAATAGAATAGAATAGAATAGAATAGAATAGAATAGAATAGAGTAGGGTAGAGTAGAGTATAGAGTAGAGTAGAGTAGAGTAGAGTAGAGTAGAGTAGAGTAGAGTAGAGTAGAGTAGAGTAGAGTAGAGTAGAGTCGAATAGAGTAGAGTAGAGTAGAGTAGAGTAGAGTAGAGTAGAGTAGAGTAGAGTAGAGTAGAGTGGAGTAGAGTGGAATAGAGTAGAATGGAATGGAATGGAATGGAATAGAATAGAATAGAATAGAATAGAATAGAATAGAATAGAATAGAATAGAATAGAATAGAATAGAATAGAATAGAATAGAATAGAATAGAATAGAATAGAATAGAATATAGACCAGACCAGACCAGAGTAGAGTAGATTAGAACAGAATAGAATAGAATAGAATATAGACCAGACAGAATAGAATAGAATAGAATAGAATAGAATAGAATAGAATAGAATAGAATAGAATAGAATAGAATAGAATAGAATAGAATAGAATAGAATAGAATAGAATAGAATAGAATAGAATAGAATAGAATATAGACCAGACCAGAATAGGGTAGAGTAGAGTATAGAGTAGAGTAGAGTAGAGTAGAGTAGAGTAGAGTCGAATAGAGTAGAGTAGAATAGAATAGAATGGAATGGAATGGAATGGAATGGAATGGAATAGAATAGAATAGAATAGAATAGAATAGAATAGAATAGAATAGAATAGAATAGAATAGAATAGAATAGAATAGAATAGAATAGAATAGAATAGAATAGAATAGAATAGAATAGAATATAGACCAGACAGAAGAGAGTAGAATAGAATAGAATAGAATAGAATAGAATAGAATAGAATAGAATAGAATAGCATAGCATAGCATAGCATAGCATAGCATAGCATAGCATAGCATAGCATAGAATAGAATAGAATAGAATAGAATAGAATAGAATAGAATAGAATAGAATAGAATAGAATAGAATATAGACCAGAATAGGGTAGAGTAGAGTAGAGTAGAGTAGAGTAGAGTAGAGTAGAGTAGAGTAGAGTAGAGTAGAGTCGAGTCGAGTAGAGTCGAATAGAGTAGAGTAGAATAGAATAGAATGGAATGGAATGGAATGGAATGGAATGGAATGGAATGGAATAGAATAGAATAGAATAGAATAGAATAGAATAGAATAGAATAGAATAGAATAGAATAGAATAGAATAGAATAGAATAGAATAGAATAGAATAGAATAGAATAGAATAGAATAGCATAGCATAGCATAGAATAGAATAGAATAGAATAGAATAGAATAGAATATAGACCAGACAGAATAGAATAGAATAGAATAGAATTGAATAGAATAGAATAGAATAGAATAGAATAGAATAGAATAGAATAGAATAGAATAGAATAGAATAGAATAGAATAGAATAGAATAGAATAGAATAGAATAGAATAGAATAGAATAGAATAGAATAGAATAGAATAGAATAGAATATAGACCAGACCAGAATAGGGTAGAGTAGAGTATAGAGTAGAGTAGAGTAGAGTAGAGTAGAGTAGATTAGAGTAGAGTAGAGTAGAGTAGAGTAGAGTAGAGTAGAGTAGAGTGGAATAGAGTAGAATAGAATGGAATGGAATAGAATAGAATAGAATAGAATAGAATAGAATAGAATAGAATAGAATAGAATAGAATAGAATAGAATAGAATAGAATAGAATAGAATAGAATAGAATAGAATAGAATAGAATAGAATAGAATAGAATATAGACCAGGCCAGAATAGAATAGAATAGAATAGAATAGAATAGAATAGAATAGAATAGAATAGAATAGAATAGAATAGAATAGAATAGAATAGAATAGAATAGAATAGAATAGAATAGAATAGAATAGAATAGAATAGAATAGAATAGAATAGAATAGAATAGAATGGAATGGAATGGAATGGAATGGAATGGAATGGAATGGAATGGAATAGAATGGAGTAGAGTAGAGTAGAGTAGATTAGATTAGAGTGGAATGGAATGGAATGGAATGGAATAGGATAGGATAGGATAGGATAGGATAGGATAGGATAGAATATAGACCAGACCAAAATAGAGTAGAGTATAGAGTAGAGTAGAGTAGAGTAGAGTAGAGTAGAGTGGAGTGGAGTGGAGTGGAGTGGAGTGGAGTGGAGTGGAGTGGAATGGAATGGAATGGAATGGAATAGAATAGAATAGAATAGAATAGAATAGAATAGAATAGAATAGAATAGGATAGGATAGGATAGGATAGGATAGGATAGGATAGGATAGGATAGGATAGGATAGGAGAGGAGAGGATAGGATAGGATAGGATAGGATAGAATATAGACCAGGCTAGAAGAGAGTAGAATAGAATAGAATAGAATAGAATAGAATAGAATAGAATAGAATAGAACAGAACAGAACAGAACAGAACAGAACAGAACAGAACAGAACAGAACAGAACAGAACAGAACAGAACAGAACAGAACAGAACAGAATAGAATAGAATAGAATAGAATAGAGACCAGGCCAGAAGAGAGTAGAGTATAGAGTAGAGTAGAGTATAGTAGAGTGGAATAGAATAGAATAGAACAGAACAGAACAGAACAGAACAGAACAGAACAGAACAGAAGAGAACAGAATAGAATAGAATAGAATAGAATAGAATAGAATGGAATGGAATGGAATGCAATAGAATGGAATGGAATGGAATAGAATAGAATAGAATATAGACCAGGCCAGAATAGAATAGAATAGAATAGAATAGAATAGAATAGAATAGAATAGAATAGAATAGAATAGAATAGAATAGAATAGAATAGAATAGAATAGAATGGAATGGAATGGAATGGAATGGAATGGAATGGAATGGAATGGAATGGAATGGGATGGGATGGGATGGGATGGGATGGGATGGGATGGGATGGGATGGGATGGGATAGGATAGTATAGGATAGGATAGGATAGGATAGGATAGGATAGGATAGGATGGAATGGAATGGAATGGAATGGAATGGAATGGAATAGAATAGAATAGAATAGAATAGAATAGAATAGAATAGAATAGAATAGAATAGAATAGAATAGAATAGAATAGAATAGAATAGAATAGAATAGAATAGAATAGAATAGAATAGAATAGAATAGAATAGAATAGAATAGAATAGAATAGAATAGAGACCAGGCCAGAAGAGAGTAGAGTATAGAGTGGAGTAGAGTAGAGTGGAATAGAACAGTACAGAACAGAACAGAATAGAATAGAATAGAACAGAACAGAACAGAACAGAACAGAACAGAACAGAACAGAACAGAACAGAATAGAATAGAATAGAATAGAATAGAATAGAATAGAATAGAATAGAATGGAATGGAATAGAATAGAATATAGACCAGGCCAGAATAGAATAGAATAGAATAGAATAGAATAGAATAGAATAGAATAGAATAGAATAGAATAGAATAGAATAGAATAGAATAGAATGGAATGGAATGGAATGGAATGGAATGGAATGGAATGGAATGGAATGGAATGGAATGGAATGGAATGGAATGGAATGGAATAGAATGGAGTAGAGTAGAGTAGAGTAGAGTGGAATGGAATGGAATGGAATGGGATGGGATAGGATAGGATAGGATAGGATAGGATAGGATAGGATAGGATAGGATAGGATAGGATAGGATAGGATAGAATATAGACCAGACCAAAATAGAGTAGAGTATAAAGTAGAGCAGAGCAGAGTAGAGTAGAGTAGAG